>CM071931.1:68000896-68449907 GCA_016081115.2 Rehmannia glutinosa | reverse complement strand
AATTGGGCATTCACCATACAGGATTCATTGTGAATAAAATTCCATAATGGTTCTCTGACCAGCCTTCTGAATCTCGCTTTTTTAGTTTTTCTTTTATAGATATTTTTTTATTTACTTTCCCCAAGTTAGTAATTGGTTTATCATCTTATTGCTGACTCAATTTACATTCCTTTGATAATGTTTCTTTTGCACCATTAGTCGCTCCTCAGCCAATTACTTGAGTATTTGTGTGAAACTCATCCCTGTTTTATGTGATGTGGCCATCCTCTTCTGTATGCAAGACACTGGAGCTTCAAGACTATCCTGCATTATTTCCCCCCTGAATAATCTCCAATATTGTGAATTGCCATTTTGGTTTCATCATTTCAGTATTGATTTTATCTTGCCTGAATCTTTTTGTCTTGATGCGTTTTGGCCTTTGCACATTGACCTTAGGGTTTAACTGTTAATTTGTTGCCCAACAATTTCTATTTCAATGGAATGGATACAGATTAGCATATGCTATAGAATGGAAATATGAATACCAGATGCTAGGTCCTATTTATAGTGTTTATCACATCAATGAATGAGATGCATCACTAATGGACTGCTTTGCTTTTAACATACAACTTATTACATTGTGAGACTGGAAAACTCATGCTTTCCTCAAAGAAATTCTGCTGAAAACTCTAAAAAACCTGAAAGGTACTGAAGTTTGATGAAAAAAATGAACTATTAGTTAACTTCGTCTTATGAGTTAAGCCTTGTGCCTCTTTTGATGAGGAAATTTTCATTACAGACCACGGGTAACTAATCATTTACTCTGAAATTTAATATATATACTAGCTGGAAGGATGTCTTACAAGGTTTTTAGTGAGTTAATGTTCATAAAGTAAATGTTAATGCTTGTATGACCTTGCTCACAAGTGAACTTGAGTTGGAAATGTCCGATCTTAGCTTGCTCATGAAGCAAATAAGTCAAGGATCAAATTTTGAACTTGCCCACTTACTTGACAAACAAATAAGAAATGCGCGAGAATGGGCCAAACATGATCTTGTTCTTGTAAAGGTTGAATGATATACGATCATATCCTTTCTGTCTTCCTTTTTTTTTAGTTGGGGTATTGATGAATTTCTTGACTTTACCCATACACGTCAGCTGAAAGTGGAACATTTGTGACTTCTCAAATTTTCATGATTCCAATGCCACCTATATGCAGGTTGCGACCAGCTTTTATTCTCCAAGCATGAATGTAGCACACGAGAATTTTCTTCCTCTGCTCAAAAGACTTGATGACTGCATATCGTAAGTGACAATATTTAAATACAGCAAATTTAATTTTATTGCTGAAGGTATTAATCTACTTCTGTACTGGTTGTACATCATTTGCAGTTAAAATTTGTAAAGTTGGTGACATATATCAGATTGTGCTTTTCTAAGCATTAATGTACTTATCTCATGATTCTGAAATGTCAGTTCATGAATAAACTGAAGGGAACTGGCTTGCCACAGAAAATGCTACTATATTGTTGAAATGTAATAATAACACAAAAAAACCTATTATATTGATTTTTAAAATTCTTTTGTTACTGTGTAGGTATGTTGAGAGTAACCCACAGTATGCTGAGTGCAATGTTTACTTGGTCAAGTTCCGACAACTTCAGGTATGTACTCAATCCATTTGAAGCACATAAAAAGCAGCCGTATGGAGTAACAAATTTTAGTTCTTAATTAGTAGATCTGACTTCTGGGCTCTAAAATATGACTGTTTTCTTAACTTGGTACAGTCTCGTGCTCTAGGAATGATTCGTTCTCATGTGCTTTCTGTTCTCAAGAACACTTCCTCTCAGGTAGATCTGCTCTGCATTTGCTGTGTACTTTGGCTCTTTCTGTTCTTTAATATGAATAATGTATCTGTTTATCATAATTTTGTTGTCACACGCTAGGTCCAGGCGGCAATAAGAAGCAGTGCTGGCAACAAAGCATCTGTCTCTGAGGGTGTGGAGGCATCTGTAATATACGTCAGGTTCAAGGCAGCAGCAAATGAGGTAAAAGTCTTGACTCTGCATCTTTTTTCACCCCATTCTTCAACCTGTATGAAAGGTCATAACAGTGGGATGAAATTTTAGTTTGAAAAGCTAAAGTTTTGTGGTGTGTAATTTTTACTATTTATGGAGTCATTTTTGCTAAAAAATGTGCAAATTGCAGCTTAAGCCAGTATTGGTGGAAATTGAAAGTAGAAAACCAAGGAAGGAATATGTTCAGATACTCACGGAATGCCACAAACTTTACTGTGAACAGAGGCTTTCATTGGTGAGTTGAACTGTATATGTCTATATCCCCCCTCCCCCCAGCCTCTTATAAATTCACCCTCCATTAAGTTAAACTATATTTGTTTTGTTCATCCATATTGGTGCTCATTCTAAATTTATACTTATTTATCTTTGGCTCCAGGTGAGGGGCATAGTGCATCAACGGATCTCTGAATTTGCCAAGAAAGAAGCCTTGCCGTCATTGACGAGATCTGGTTGTGCATACTTAATGCAGGTTGTCTTGATTACACATTTTCCATTGGTTTATAACTGTTTTAGAAAAAATAGTGGAAGTTGATTGGTGATATTCATTTGTGGGTCAAACATAGAAATTATTTTCGTTTTCCTTCTTCATGACAAATAAAAAGACAAAGACAAATTGAAAGCTCGATCGGGACCTCACACAACTATTTGTGGCTCTGATACTACCAAGGTGGAACAATATCAGACCAAATAGAAAGTTGTTATTTTCTATGCACTGTATACTCTCTATATTTTTTTTGGAACAACTTAGACAAATTCGTTCAAGTGTTCCTGTTTAACTTCTTTTGTGATATGGAGAAAATCCGGTCGCCCCTCTTAAGTAGTGACATAAAGAAACATATCAGCCCCTAATGAAGTTGATCAGGACCCGCTTTTTCTTTATTTCTCAGTTTCCTTGTGAGTCCGAAGCTGATAAAGCTTTTATTTCTTTACTTTCTGTTCAATGAAATTTCATAAAATCTATTTTGACTTCCATGTTATGCTTTTCACTTTCACTGGGGCTAGTGTTGATTTAAAAAGAGGCATACATGCAGAAATTGCAGTGTTATTTGACCAATTAAAGTGGTAACTTAATTTAACCACTTAGCATAACATGTAGCTTCATCGTATGAGGTGGTCATACTTTTCTGAACTGTTTCATATTTTCCGAATGTCTGTAAAAGCAAAACACGATTGGTTACCTGGATGATTTTGTGTTCATTACGTTTAGTTTACCTACACCTGTTTCTTACAAATACTATAGTGGTGCTTTTTCCCTTGTGATTTTGTTAACATAATGAAGTCTTGTAACTAATTTTTACCTTAAGAAGTAAATAAGAGATTTCTGTTCAGTAATTATGTATAGATAAATGAAATTGCAGGTGTGTCAGCTTGAGCATCAACTTTTTGATCATTTCTTCCCTTCATCTTCAGAGGATGTTTCAAGTTTGGCCCCTCTAATAGATCCACTGTAAGCTAGTTCAATTTTACAACTTTTTATGCATCTGTGGTTTAATCACCTGCTTGTCTTTTGTTTTTGTTTTTAATTTCCAAGTCAAAATAGATAACAACTGCTGATTGTCGAGTCCTTGAAAACCTGCATCTATTGAGCAATATGGAGTTTCAATTTGCCAAATGGAGCATTTGTTTCATAACATGTCGCCTTTGAAAATGCCATAGGCCCAATGAGCTAACGCTCAGGCCTTTGACAACTTTGTTGTTTTGTTGTTGTAAGAGTCTACTTGTTTCAAAATATGTGTTGTCATTCTAGCTGCTGTAACTTGAAGTAGAGTCCCTACGTTGATAATGAAAAATTTGATTCAAGTCACAAGGCTAACCCATAAATCAAGATGGTATCTGTCAGTTAGAACAATTAAACTAAATATAACGGCTCCCAGAAGCCTTCTCGTTGACGTTGCTTTAGTTGTTTAATATGAACATAATTCAATACAATTTTCAGGAATGATTATTCCTTATATTTTGTTATGGTTATATACTTATATATATTGTTCCAATAGAAATTGGTGGATGTCTATAGTGATGCACATAATTTTCACAATATAACATGGAAAAGAAAGAGTAAAAGAACATATATTACAAGTGACGACAGCAGCCACTATGAATCCTTTGGTCTATATTTTGTTTCCCCTTCCCATCCATAAAAAAATTTATGTACCTGATGTAATGAACTGCCCCCCTTTTGTAGGGTTCGCTGCTGTTGCAACTTTCCTCTTATTAGCTTTTTAATCTTTTCATGTTTCATAAACGCATAGTGGGCATTCCTTCACAGTTACTTATATATGTACGATTTACCTCAGAGGATGATTTAAGTTAGTCAGAGTGTAAGTTTTGACTAGTTTTTTTCTTTGTTGTGGAATGCGTTAATTTATACCATCAATTGCACTTTGAACAAAAAATGGTTATGTTTTGTAACACAATATTTTATTTCTCTAGCACGGAAATGACGGATGAGTTTGTATAAACTGTATAAGTTTCTTCCATACATCATTGCCACGCTAGTTCCTTAATATTCTTGTTCACATGCAACACCCAACTCAAACTCTTCATTCAACATATGGCAGGTGCACTTACTTGTATGATACATTACGTCCAAAACTTATTCATGAAGCAAACCTTGATATTCTTTGCGAACTTGTTGATATTCTTAAAGTTGAAGTGCTAGCTGAACAAGTAAGTAGACGAGGAGAGTCACTCGCAGGATTACGCCCAACATTGGAAAGGATATTAGCAGATGTTCATGAGCGTTTAACTTTTCGTGCCAGAACTCACATTCGTGATGAGGTAACTACTGCACCTTGAGGGAGTGATTCGGTTTTAGAGCCTACATATATTGGCATGGTTTTATGCACATATGTTGAACTTTTTTCTCTTTTGTTTTGTTTTTTTTAATTTTTTTAATTTTATTATGATGTCTTTTTCTCTTTTGTTTTAATTTTATTGTGATCTTGTTTTAGAATATTAATTATGTTGGTTGAGTGATGATAGGTGGCTAATATACTATACGTCCTGGTTGAGACATTTAATTTTTAAAGAACCTTGTTATAGTTATTGGTGTACTTTTCCTTGTTTATGAAGCGTAGGTTTCCTAGAGGTTAGATCTCTTTCTAGTGAGCAGTCTCCTTGGAGAGCTCATTGGGAGCAAAAGAAAGGTCGCTTCAGAGTTTCATTTCTATCCTCTTTTTTTCTTTCTTAAATCTAAATTCCTAAATAGATAGATTCATTTGTGGGTTCAGAATATTTGGGATTAGGACACAAAGAGAGGTGGAGGAGGGTAAGAGGGTTGATTCTTGTTCACGGAATTTGATATCTGCTTGCTAGGACAGTGGAAGTATTGACCATTGATAAATCAACATATGAGTAAATGTGTGAGAGAGAGAGGGGCGGAGAAAGATTTAGAGTGAAGAAGGAATAGAGGATGCGATGCCAGTTGTGGATAGTGCTTTATTTCTACGACATGAAAGCCATCCTTTTCTGTTTAAGATTTGGGCATTTTACTTGCAAAGCGAAACATGAAAATGATGAAAATTATTCCTGAAACAACCAAAAAAAAAAAAATGGGGCGATATGGCGCCTAAACTTGCTTGAGATACTTTTTTGCAATCTATATGAATCATTCGTCTTGATAAAAAGTTACTTCTGTTTCTCAATTAGATTGCAAATTATCTTCCTTTGGATGAAGACCTAGACTACCCTGCTAAGCTGGAGCAATCAGCCGAGACAGATTCAGAAGCATCATCTGTAAGTGTTCCATTATTTTTGTTGTGTGCCCTATTAGAGTGTTTTGATGCTGTTTTCTGTTTCCTTTTCTTGCCTTTGTGCACTTGTGTAGCCTGTAATTGAGTTTCTCTATCTTTCAGTCTTCATGTATTATTTTATTCTTGGCCTGCTGCAAGCTAAAGTTTGACCTTCTGGTCTCATATTGCTTTGCTATTCAATTTTGATATTTAAAGTCGGATGCTGACAACCCATTCTTTTCCTCTTTCTGATCATCTAGCTTGCTTTTCTCACATATTATTCATTTTGAATACAGCTTCAATTATTTGTAATGTTTTCCCTCATGTTTGACTGCAGAGTGCTCAAAGCTCAGATGTGTCTAGAACTTGGTACCCTCCACTTGAGAAAACTATAACCTGTTTATCCAAACTATATCGTTGTCTAGAGCCAGCAGTTTTTACTGGTTTGGCTCAGGTATTAGTACTGGGCTATCTTTATCCTCATTAGATGGTATATTTTAGTTAATTCAGTTCTTTAACTTATTTCTTTTTTATTCAATTTATATATCAGGAAGCAGTTGAAGTTTGCTCATTATCCATTCAGGTGAGTGCTTCATGCTTTCGTGTTTATTGGATACTGGGAAAGGGTGGGGAGAAGACATCAGTTTTAGCATTTTAAAGAAGTCACAGTTGCCCTTGTGAATTGGGCTTGGTAAAAAAACACTCACCTACTACACTGGAGATTTTTAAGCATTAGCACTCATACCAAGATCAATATATCTCGTGTCACTTCTTTGTATCTTTAAATCCTGACTCTTGATTGTGACCTAGTCTAACCTTTTATGTCTATTTCCTGTTAGTACTCTCATTTCGAATGCATTTATTTTTAATAATTCTTGCTTTATTCTGATCTGGCAGAAAGCTAGCAAACTAATTACAAAAAGATCCTCCACAATGGATGGACAGCTATTCCTCATTAAGTTTCTTCTTATCCTTAGAGAGCAGGTAATGTTCTATCTTTAGTTATTAATGACAATGGTATTCATTGTTTTTTTTTTCTTTTTTTTTTTTGTATTACTTATACTAGTAGTTTATTTGCAGATTGCACCATTTGATATTGAATTCTCAGTTACACACAAGGAGCTTGACTTCTCTCATTTGCTGGTAATGATATTCCGCTGATGCTAATGTTCTCTCTTCTTGAGTATCTAAATGTCATGTTTTCATTATTTGAAAAACACGTGACTGAAGCTTATCGGCTTGAAGATTTTTTACTGGGCTCTGTTTCATCTATTGGTGATTCTCTTAACATGGATAATGTATTTGTCTCTGTACATGGTCACCATTCATGATCTTTTGTTCTCGTGATTGGACTTATTCTGCATGCGGATCAATGTGACGTCATTCTCAAACAGTTGTCTTTTTCTTTCATGATAAGCTCAAAATCACGAGTTTTCATAATTTGTGTCACAAATGTCAGAAACCTGGTGGGCATCACTCCCATTTAATTTAGCAACGGAAAATGATGTGTTATGCATATAATTTTGTAAATCATCAGGACTTGAATACAGGCTTCAAAAGCAGAGTACTTAATTTCTCTAGTATATCGAGCAGTTGGAGAACTTAACCTGTCTGTGTGGTTAGACCACTAATGGCAGCCTCTATCTATTGAATAATTCAATTGGTTGGTGGCAAAATGTTAAAAAATTTTGAAATTGCATTTTGATCTAAAAATTAGTTTAAGATTAGTCATGAGATTACTAAAGATTGTTTCATTTCCATAAATGCTATTTAGGAATGAGAATTTAGAAATTTTCTGGGTTCTGGGAAAATGCACAACCATTGTTTAAACGATGTTGACATTTGTCATTTCATATGATAGAATGAATATCAACAGTTGCAATTATTGATTGAAAAGACGTAGTTTGAGATCTTAAAGATTTGCTTTTATATTTTTATATTGTTGGGAATAATATTCGCCTGTACTGATTACATTTTCCAGGAGCATTTGAGACGGATTCTTCGAGGTCAGGCATCGCTATTTGATTGGTCACGGTCCACATCCTTGGCTAGAACTCTCTCTCCACGAGTTTTGGAAAGCCAAATAGATGCCAAGAAGGTACTTTACTGCCTCTCATTTGTTGAAGGAATTGGGATTTTGTATTCTTATTTGTCACCCAAGCTTCTAAATCAATGTAGAAGTTTTTCATATTTGGTTGATCGTCTGGATTGAGAGATTTAGTTAGACGTGGAAGTTTTGAATATTCTGTGTTGCATCTTCGACCCCACATACTTCCTTTTCGATATTTTTAAATAATAGAAGTATGAGGTCATATATTTTTGAGGTTTTACGCGTTAACTGGCAACCTTTTGGAATCTCGAGAAATCCCCTAAATGTGATTCTGACCATCACTCAATGTTGTGCAAGTTCCAAGAAGCTAACTGAATTTTACTTCAGAAACTGCAATCTGGCTGAGTGTGTTACCAGTCATTTTACCATTATATCAATAAATTTCACGTGTATAGACTTTTAATTTTTGTCGTTTGTTTAATTTTGACAATTCTCTTGTTTAAGTGATATCAATAAATTTTACTTTTCTATGGACTTTTTAATTGTTGCTGTTTGTTTAATTTTGACATTTTTCTCTTTTTAAGTCAAGCAAGTGGTTCTGTATCATACATGTCGAATTCCATTTTTCTAATGGTCATAAGCAGTTGATACCCACTTCATATGCAGGAACTGGAGAAAAGCCTGAAAGCCACCTGTGAGGAGTTTATCATGTCAGTGACTAAGCTGGTTGTAGATCCTATGTTGTCTTTTGCCACCAAGGTCTGTTATAGTTAAAATTTTAAATTCAGATAAGTTACTTATATTTGGTTTTAACCATATCGAGAGTATTGCATGGCTAATCTGAAAAACATAGTAATACACATTAACATTTGTGTGACTAAGCCGGTTTTTGAAAAGGCATTTCCTGATATATGGCTAGGTGATGTGGACATAGTATTGTACTGGAATCGAATTAATTTAATACATACCGACAGAGAAGAATAATGCGTCAAACTTGAAGTTTAGGATATAGCTGTACAAGAGCCTGTATGGCCTAGCAGAAATTCACGAGTTTATTGAACATTTACGAAAAGAGCTGGTTTTGGGTTGAACACGGTGATCTGTTAGATGCAGTTGGACTTTCATATTTCCGACTCATAGTCCATGTTTAGAGATTTTGCTGTCAAAATTTATGCGGTTCGTTTTGGCATAATCTTTAATATGAATCATTTGTCTGCGTAGGTCACTGCAGTCAAAGTTGCATTATCCTCAGGCAGTCAAAATCAAAAGGAGACTGCCATGAGTAAGCCACTCAAAAATCAAGCGTTTGCAACTCCTGAAAAGGTTGCTGAGCTTGTCCAGAAGGTATACAATTTTATTTTTCTTATTTCTTATAGGGATAATTACAAAAACTACCCCAGATATTTAGCTTAATTACAAAAAGATTCAAATATCTATTAAAATTACAAATAACTCCTTGAGGTATTACAAAAGCCCCATGAGGTTTGTACAAATTACCCCCTCAATAGGTGTAATTTGTAAAATAAAAACTTATGTCAAGGCCCAACGCGGTGTTTGTAATTTTTAAAGATAACTGGTTTTTGTTTTCCGTAATTAAGCTAAAACCTAAACCTTAACGGCAGTATTTGTAATTATGGATAATTTTTTATATTTGTGTTCCCATGTTTAGCAGGATGTTTTTAGTTGGCATCTGCCGAACCCAGTTAGCATGTATGTTCAAGATAGTCAAATTCTGTGTAGTTCTCCTCTTTTTCCTAGTATTTAAACCGTTACAATTAGTTGAACTCAAAACATTAATTCCAGCAGTCTCATTGTTTCGTAATTGCTTACAGTTTTAAGACCTTAAGTTGTTCAAGCATGGTCTTGCACTTGATGAATATGTGATTTTGATTTTATGACAGGTGGGTTCTGCGATTCAACAGGAGCTGCCAAGAGTAATGGGTAAAATGAAGCTTTATCTCCAGAACCCTGCGACGCGTGCTATACTTTTTAAACCAATTAAGTACGATATTCTTCTCACCTGATGTTTTTGTAGATCATGTTCATTATCTTTAAGGTTAATTACAAAACACTACCATTGAGATTTAGTCTAACTACAAGATAACTCCACCATCTTCCAAAATTACAAATAACTCAATCGAGGGGTATTTGTAAAACAAAAACAAACTTTTATTGGGGTATTTGTAATGCCTCAAATAATTTTGAAAGATAATGAGACATTTTGTAATTAGACAAAAATATCAGATATTGTAAATTACCCTCATTATTCTGAATACTGGAAAACTGTGACAACTTTTATCAGTTTAATGCAGTCATGCTACTTTTTCAATTAGACAATTGACTGCAATCATAGTATTAAGACAGTTTCACCAGTACAGTTGACATTGATTCTGTCCCTAATACAAATTGATAGTTTTGTTTACGAAAGTTGTTTCACTTTGCAGGACCAACATTGTTGAAGCACATATTCAAGTGCAGTCTCTGCTTAAATCAGAGTATTCCCCTGAAGATATACAAAATGTTGTCAATATGGTATCGATACAAGATTTGCAGTCTCAACTTGATAACCTCATGTAATACCAGTTCCGAGGCCTTTGTTTCCAATATCATAGTTTATTTGGTTGTTTTCTTTTTTTAAAAAAAAGAAGTTTCATCATACCTATAATTTTGTACATCAAAGAGTAGGATCTTGTGACATTCTTCTTTGTATACTAAGAATTGCAGTTATTAACTCCAGCAGGAGGGAGACCCGCGTCTGGAGATTTTATTATCCTGCATTCATTTAGGCCTCATTTGTCCTTTTTGTTAGGATTGGTAAAATAATTTGGGAAAAATTGCAAAATTGGTCCTGTATTTGTATTTATAGGGTTGTTGCAATATTAGTCTTGTAACTTTTGAAGTTGCCATTTTAGTTCTATGACAATTTTGCCCCTCAACAAAAATAACAATTTTAATCCTATAATTTTGAGAATTTGACAATTTTAGTCTTATATTTTAGGTTTATATTTTTTAGTTGTGGTAATTTGACAAAATTATCAAATTTTGCCGAATTTGTACGTGTTTTTGTATTTCTACAATTATGAAACAATGCGCGTTGAACTCATATCTGGGATTTTGATCCAGATTCATAATTTTAAAATTCTCTTTCATTAGACAATTTACTGTTATAATGATAAATAAATTCAACGGATAAGTAGATAGAACATAGACTCTGGTACCATTTTGTACATGGTATTTTGTATATTGAATATTGAATATTTTGGCTTTGAAATATTGAAATAGCCATCGGGACCAAATTTGCAGCAACTTAAAACTTGTAGGACTAAAATTTCACAAATTCAAAACTTGTAGGATCAAAGTTGCAAAAATAGCAAAACGTACAAGACCAAAATCGCAATTTTCAAAAGTTATGGGACTAATATTGCAATACCCCATAGTTGCAGGACTAATTTTGCATTTTCCCCAATAATTTGGATTAAATTGATAGCTCGTTTGGGAATTGAGAGGTACCATTACGAGCTCAATATATATGGGTGTTATTCCGTGAAAATAACTCGAATTATCAGGGCGTGAACCAGGATTCAACATGTGGGAGGCCGATTTTTGCAGCTTATTCCTGATTTTTTGGCCACATAGGCAAGCACCTAGGCCCCAATATTTGCGGACTAGGCCAATTTTTGGCCAAAACGATTTTTTGCACCGATTTTGCCAAAATTAGTTTGTCCTAGGAGCACTTAGCAGACGACAAATTCATATTCATCTCAAAATATTAAGATTTATTTTTCTTCTTCCAATTTTTTTTTTTTTTGACACGAATCCGTCCCATGCTTGATTAATTTTTTCCCTTTTATTGCAGAATGTTAAGATTTAAGATTTTTCCAGTTAGTGTAAGAAATATTCATCTTCTACCATACTCGCATTAAGAGTGGGCTTTTTGGGTTGCGATATTTAACCATATTCTAGAAATAAAGAAAACACAAATCAATATTATTTCAAAGAGTCGATCAAACCCATCTCAAGTACTTTCAGAATTTTAGACTAGAATTGGTGGGTGCGCCAGGCCAATGCTATAGTGCAACGCACAGGCGACGCTTGAAAGCCCAGATAGCAAGCTACCTTAGTGGGCTTTCCCCCTAAAAAAATTAATTTAATATCGTGTGGGCCATTGGCCCACGTATCAGATATTAAACTGATAAGAACAGATACTACACTTGATCTTAGCCAAAAGGCCGAGAAAGGTATGAGCTTTAACATAGCGGGCCGCCCCCTTTTCTCTTTGACGTTCTCTAAGATTCACAATATAAACGATGTGGGACAAAGATTGCGAATGTAAAAGCACTCTCTTACAAAACGATTTATTGAACATAAAATCACTCACACATGAATATTTAACAAATGCTTAGGTAGATGATCTGAAATTCGAATACCATATTAAGTGCTACATAGTTGTGTCATCGGTGATAGCTTTACGAAAGAGAGAACAGGATAATAGTAGTACGTGAAGAAATTAAAGAAAACGGATGATCATGAAAATAGATATAAACTCCAACTCCTCTTATGATTTCTTTCAAGGGTTAAATTACAAAAATTGAAAAACTACACTCAAGTTTAGTCTAATTTCGAAAAACTCCGGTTTGTTAGTGAGAATTGATATTCATATTTGCTTAACAAATACTACCTTCTATTCAAAATAAGTAACGTTCTAGGAGGAAATTGATGGCTCAAAAGCTACCTTTAAAACCGTAGGCAAGTGCACCTATCGTTTTATAGTATAGATTATTGAGTACCGAGTGTCATTCCCACGAGGATTGTAAGTACTAATAATTACCGTCTTTTTGTTATTTAATCTAACAATTTTCAGAGTTTTTGTTTGATGAAAAAGGAAAACAAATTATAAATTGTAAAAATGAAGGAAGATTTGTAAAATAAGAAACCAAGAGATAAAAATGTGTTTGAATGTAAATCCCTCTAGAATGTTTTTGTGATTTGACAAGTTAAAAATACAACCGTAAGCCCTTAAGCAAAAACCAACCTCTTTTAATAAAATCTCATGTCTTGTGGACCGTAGAAATTCCCAATTTAAGTTAAACCCTTTCTCAAGGCGAAAAACTTCTAATCTCAAGTTGATTAATCGAAATCTCTTTCTAGTTAAAACCCCAAGACAACATTATATAACGATTTGTGAATTCCCATATTAGGTTTGACCCTAATCCGGAAGATTTATGTCGTCTATATCTAGGATTGCATGCAACTCTTTTCACTTATATAGGTTCTATTTCACCATGAATCTCTCGATTTCCGGATGAAAAATAAACTTCAAATCAATATTGCGCATATATCAATTCGAATGAACGAAGCATAATATAAGTGAATCACACAAAATATGAAGATTTTATTAAAAACATACACACCTTAATCACAAATCCATTCTAGAGTTCATTACATTCAAACACTAGGAGTTTAGCTACACATGATTTTGACCAAAGAATAAATTACACAAGAAGATTTATGTATTGTAGACATGGTGTACTTATCTTTCTCAAAATCTCAATTGACTTCTTTCTTGATTGATGATGTTGCTCCAAGCCTTCTTCTCTCCAATATTGCCCCAAGCTTTCTCCTCCAAGACCCCTTGATCCCAATTCTACTTAATGAAATGAATACAATGAATATTTCTTGAGTATCTAATGAATTTCCTCTCCCAACTTCAACCCTTGGCTTTTATAGGCAACCAATACATTGATAGTACTCTCTTTTGTTAAACAATTGCCTCCATTTTCCTTGTTGGTTGGTGAATTCTTGTATTCAAGTGATGAGGGAAGGGACATGGAGACATGTTTCAGCAAAATAGGGTGTTAAAAGTGTACAAAAGTTGCCAAAATGGGTTGGTTGGTGAGTTTTCCCCAAATTCCGCAAAGAAAAGTTGCAAAAAGAGGTCCCGGACACGCCCGTGTCGCCCGACCTGGCCGTGTCTTCCGACATGGCCGTGTCCAAATCCACCAATTTTCCCTTTTATATTTTAATTAAAAAAAAAAAATCACATCTCTTGAAAACAAACACACAAGCATTCCGAAAATGTTATTGTACCCACCTCTAACTTTAAGATTCACATTGTCCTCAATGTGAAAGAAAGAAATGGACAAACACACACAAAACACTCAAAAAAAAAAAAAAACAAAGAAATTAGAATGATATAAAAGAGGTGGAAAAAAGAAAAATACGACCTTACTACAATAGTGGAATCAATGTTGAGCGACCATTGGGTTGTTTTGGTACGGGACCTTCAACGGCATCTTCATACCTAATTAAAGTTAAGCAACACACAACTCGAATACCGTGAAATCTCAAATATTCCCAATTAGGACAACCAAGAAGAAGCTCAAGAGTTTTTTTTTTTTTTATTTGAAAATGACTCTAAGGACTTGTGATTATTTTGAAAGAAAATAAAATAAAAAAAAAATAAAAATAAATGAAAACAATTGCACACAAACATCGGGTTGCCTCCCGGGTAGCGCTTCTTTAAAGTCGCATAGCTGGACTAATTCACCTAAATGTGAAGATTAGTCGGGCGGAGCCTCGAACTTATGAAAATACCTTTGGTGTTTAGTAGAACTACCTCCAACTTGAAGTTTCAAAATGTGCTTTTCAACCTTTCCGGTCCCCTTTTTGGGCATAAGCTTCCAATATGGACTTTGAATAACACTTTTCTCCAAGAGTTTCTCATCATGCAAAGGAATTGAATCGACAAAAGAACAAGTAGTATCCTTTTCAATATCAACATGAATTTTAAAAATTACTTGTTCATCCCCTACTCTCAAAGTTAATTTTCCCTCATGCACATCAATGATAGATTTCGCCGTAGCCAAGAAAGGACGCCCAAGAATTAGAGGAACATCAATATCATCATGCATGTCAAGAATAACAAAATCAACTGGGAACATGAATTTATCAATCTTGACTAACACATCATTAATAATACCTCTAGGATGTTTAATCGATTTATCGGCCAATTGAATGTCCATCCTAATAGGTTTAAGTTCACCTAATCCCGCATTCTTGAATGTTTCATAAGACATCACATTGATACTAGCTCCCAAGTCGGCTAGTGCCCTATCAACAGGTAAACCATCAATTGTGCAAGGGATAATAAAACTTCCGGATCATTAAATTTTTGTGGTAGTTCATTGGAAGGACATTTATCATTCAATTGCACATTTGATAATTTGTTGAGCTTATTTTCACTAGGAATGATGTCATTAAGATCCTTAACATGCTTTGAATGAGGGTCAACAAATGGAATATTGGCATGTAATTGTTTGAAAGAGTCAAGGTACTTACCAAATTTGTCCTCCCTTCTATCTTCTTCTTCGGTTAGACTCCGGTAAGGATCTTGGGCTTGTATTCGCAACCTCCTTTTTCATGAGATTTTCTTTGGGCATGTCATCCTCCACGTATTTACGCATGGCGACATTGGCATAATCATGCTCATGTGGAAAAGCGATGGTGATTGCTTTTACGTGCTCCCTTAGGTTTGGCTCGAGTATTACCCGGCAAACTACCTTGTGGCCTTTCGGAAATCATCTTCTAATCTGGCCTATTTGGTTTTCCAGTTATGGATAGATGCCTCTTGATTTCTCAAGGATGTTTCCACCGCTTTGGAATCGGGTATCTGATTGATTGCACAAACTTTGTTATAAGATCTTCCAAGTTAGCTTACCTTGATTTGGCTGAAATCCGGGAGACGTGTGTAGATCAAGATTGGGATTAGGTCGTGGTTGGCCTTGGTTTCCCCAACCGAAATTAGGATGTTGTCTCCTTTGAGTATTATATGTGTTGGTGTAAGGATTGCTTGGGTAATTTCGCCTTGATTCCCAACGTAATTAGCCTTTGTTCGACTTGAGGTATTGTGTGTGGGCGGTCGATGATTATGCAATCCTCCGCAAGTTTCACAAGATAAAACATGTGGTGGTGGTGGTTTAGGAGCCGCTAGATCGTCGATCTTTTGGGTCAAAGCCGACATGTGCAAACTAGTGTAACCACTTTGCATCTCGCATTATAAACACCCACTGCTACATTAGGTTTACCGCAAACGGATTGCCATTGATAGCCATTCATGGCCATTCCTCTATCGGATCTTGGCGACTTACGGTGTTTTATTGTTCAAAGTTCCCGGTAGCCGCATCAATCATTTGCCTTGTTGACGAGAGTAGCCCATTGTAAAATGTTTGGACTTGCATCCAAATAGGAAGACCATGATGTGGGCATTTCGCAACAATTCTTTGAATCTCTCCCAAGTGTCGTACAAGGTCTCGTCATCTTCTTGAGTGAATGAAGAGATTTCATTCCTCAATCGTGCGATTTTGGCCGGTGGAAAATATTTCAAAAGGAACTTTTCGGCCATGATGTTCCACGTTATGTAATCGTTCCTTTTGGCAAAGTATTTAGCCATTGTTTAGCCCGTCCCAGAAGAGTAAATGGGAATAGGCGTAAACGGATGGCATCATCGAGACCCCATTGATTTTGAGCGTATCGCAAATTTCGAGGAAATTTGCGATATGATTATTCGGATCTTCGTCTGGTAGCCCGTCGAATTGAACGAATTGTTGCACCATTTGAATGACATTCGGTTTGATTTCAAAATTATTGGCGGCAACAGCGGGCCTTACGATGCTAGATGACGTGCCGTCCATGGATGGTTTGGCATAGTCATACATAGTTCTTTGTTCATCCTCCATGACGAAATCTTTACTTTCGTTAGTATCCTGTTCGTGGTCTGTGTTAGTACTTTCCTCTGTGTTGCTACCGGCGGTGTCGCGCTTCCAAATTCGGCGACGAGTAGGCATACACTGCGGTAAACAAAGAGGATAAATATAAACCAAGACTTACAAAGATAGATAAAAAGAAAGATAATGGTAAAAAAAATAAAAAATAAAAAATAAAAAATAAAAAAAATGATTAAATTAACAAAAATAAAGCTTTCTTAATATTACAATCCCCGGCAACGGCGCCAAAAACTTGATGGCTCAAAAGCTACCTTTAAAACCGTAGGCAAGTGCACCTATCGTTTTATAGTATAGATTATTGAGTACCGAGTGTCATTCCCACGAGGATTGTAAGTACTAATAATTACCGTCTTTTTGTTATTTAATCTAACAATTTTCAGAGTTTTTGTTTGATGAAAAAGGAAAACAAATTATAAATTGTAAAAATGAAGGAAGATTTGTAAAATAAGAAACCAAGAGATAAAAATGTGTTTGAATGTAAATCCCTCTAGAATGTTTTTGTGATTTGACAAGTTAAAAATACAACCGTAAGCCCTTAAGCAAAAACCAACCTCTTTTAATAAAATCTCATGTCTTGTGGACCGTAGAAATTCCCAATTTAAGTTAAACCCTTTCTCAAGGCGAAAAACTTCTAATCTCAAGTTGATTAACTGAAATCTCTTTCTAGTTAAAACCCCCAAGACAACATTATAACGATTTGTGAATTCCCATATTAGGTTTGACCCTAATCCAGAAGATTTATGTCGTCCTATATCTAGGATTGCATGCAACTCTTTTCACTTATATAGGTTCTATTTCACCATGAATCTCTCGATTTCCCGGATGAAAAATAAACTTCAAATCAATATTGCGCATATATCAATTCGAATGAACGAAGCATAATATAAGTGAATCACACAAAATATGAAGATTTTATTAAAAACATACACACCTTAATCACAAATCCATTCTAGAGTTCATTACATTCAAACACTAGGAGTTTAGCTACACATGATTTTGACCAAAGAATAAATTACACAAGAAGATTTATGTATTGTAGACATGGTGTACTTATCTTTCTCAAAATCTCAATTGACTTCTTTCTTGATTGATGATGTTGCTCCAAGCCTTCTTCTCCAATATTGCCCCAAGCTTTCTCCTCCAAGACCCCTTGATCCCAATTCTACTTAATGAAATGAATACAATGAATATTTCTTGAGTATCTAATGAATTTCCTCTCCCAACTTCAACCCTTGGCTTTTATAGGCAACCAATACATTGATAGTACTCTCTTTTGTTAAACAATTGCCTCCATTTTCCTTGTTGGTTGGTGAATTCTTGTATTCAAGTGATGAGGGAGGGGACATGGAGACATGTTTCAGCAAAATAGGGGTGTTAAAAGTGTACAAAAGTTGCCAAAATGGGTTGGTTGGTGAGTTTTCCCCAAATTCCGCAAAGAAAAGTTGCAAAAAGAGGTCCCGGACACGCCCGTGTCGCCCGACACGGCCAGGCCGTGCTGTTTAATTGTGCAGGCACTCCGTCTGACATGGCCGTGCTTCCCAACACGGCCAGGCCGTGTTCCTGGACACGGCCGTGTTGGGGAACACGGCCAGGCCGTGTTGGAGGTCTGTTTTGTGCAAAAATTTCGAGTTTTTGGCTCCGGCGAACACGGCCGTGTTGCCCGACACCCCGCCCGTGTTGGACCAAAAAGGCCCGAAATGACGCGTTTGGCTTGGAATTTCGAGCGTTTTTGCATCCTTAAACTCCCGGTATGTTTTGACATGAATCCATGGTCCGAAATTCACCAAAATTAGCCCCGAATGGTCAATCTACATCAATAAAATCACCTCGGAGTAATATGAACTATGTACAATCAAAAATTTACAAAACTAACAATAAAATAACTCGAATTCTACTCAAATATACACATAAAACATGCATAAAAAGACCCTTATCAGAAATACATATTAAGGATTGTGTAAAAATACCCAATATTCCCGTAATTAATCATAAGTGCTGCTTTAGGACAAAATAAATTTAGGCATTAGTATTAGTTGAAAATGATAGCATTTAAAGGTAATTTGGGAAAAAAATATTCTCACACATGCCTTGAAAAATGTCATAACCTCATTCTTTTTGAAGAACTTTTCATGTGTCAAAATCTTACTTATTTTGAATAGGAGGGAATATGATGTAAGTTATAAAATAGAATTAAATGTCAAGATATAATTTGTTATGTGTCAAAACCGAATTTATTTCGGTTTTTTGTTCGTTTTCTCGGTGAACCCGAAATTTGATAATTTCTTTTATATAAGAATACGTTTTGCTTGTAGTAATAATGCATTCAACTCTTCACTTTTCCAAATATAAAATATTATGAAATTTTAAACATTTTTGGATGTATTTAGACACCACATTTTTTGTTTGTATCAAATCAATGTCAATATTCATTGCAAAATATCCCAGAATACATAATTACAACACAAAATTGACATTCATTTTCTTTTTTACAAAAAAAATTGTTGGGGGGGGGGGAATGTAATTAATCCCAAAACTTACATATAAGAAATAAAAAAAATAAAAATTACTTTTAGGCTTCGTTTGGTTCAACAATATGATTGGGTTTGATTATTTTCCACCACCTTTATTGGCCTTTTCCCATGGATGTATTAAGGTCCAATAATGTGTTTATTTGAGTGATTGGATAATTGGATTGTAAGGCATTTCTATTAAATTGTTTGGTTGAAAGAGATATTAATAGCCCAATAAGTATTTATTTACCTTTTTGCCCTTAAATTTTAATTCATATGCCTATATCACTCCTACACCTTCCCTCAACAAAACATAAGCATTATCAGACTTCTTATTCAACCCAATCCTAAAACCTGAATCATTCCTTCTTCCACTGAAATCGACACACGGTTTCTCCAAGACAACGCCGGATATCAACCCTTACGCCACAATGATAATTTGTGGTGGTTCTGTCAAGGTGGAGTAGGAGATTCTGTAATGAAGACAAACAAACAATCTTGTGATTGTTTGTTCTGTCAAAATGTTGAAAAAGTAAAAATGTTGTAATGAAACAATCTTGTGGTGGTTCTGTCAAATTTTGTGGAGATTCTGTCAAATTATCATTTTGTAGAGTAGGAGATTCTGTCAAATTATCATTTTGTGGTGGTTCGTAATGAAACAGTAAAAATGAGGAATGTGAAATCTACAACATACCGTGTAATTAGTACTCAACTGTGTGAAAGAACAGACTCGGCTTCATTCGAAAGGACAGATGCGCCATTTTTCGCGTTTCTGAGTTTCGGCTTGAAGAAGAATATTGAAAATGGGAATTCCTCTTTTCACACGAGAGGGAACGATAGTGAAGACTGAAGATGGGGCGGCAAAATGAAAATTTTTTGGTTTGACTGTAAGTGAGGGTAGCTATGTAATTTACACAAGCATGATATGGGAGCTATTCCTCATCCCACCAGGGGTGGGATAGCTATTACCTCAAAGTGAAGGATAAATAACTGGGCTTGGCTAATTTCCAGGGCCAAGCATGTGTGAACCAAACACTATAATGGGAGTGAAATATTAGTAAAGTGGCAGATATCCCTTCTATTATGCCCAACCAAACGAGGCCCTAGAGTAGGATAACAAGAAATTGCTTTGCAGTAATGATGGATGGGATAAATCAATGAAACGTCCAAAATAACCCCCAAGGGTATATCTGTCACTACTATTGCTTTTGTGGGGAAAATATGGTACAAACCTATGTGCTTGGATATTCTTCAGGTCATGCAGCCGCCAAAGACAGTTCTTCATCAGTTGGAGCAGATCATGGCTAGATTCTTCTGGGGCTCCTACGCGGGACAGAAGAAGACTCATTGGATGAGTTGGGATATTATCTGCCATCCTATTTCTGAGGGTGGGCTGGGGTTGCGCCGACTTCGGATATTCCGACGCCTTGATTACAAGTTGTGGTGGAGGTTACGCGAGGGCCATTCGTTGTGGGCTCAATTCTTGATCAACAAATCTTTATTTACAATGAGCTTCGGTCTCCTGTAGAGCCTGTAATACATAATCATAGTCATCGGTGGGGCGCTTGAGGCGGATCGGTATTCGAGCCCGGGGAGCGGATTTTTGGTTTATAGCGGTGGTAGTCGTGTCGGGCCGGGATGATATTTGGTTTGGGCATAGGCCGCTTGCGGATCATTGTTTGGATCGGCCGTTGGGTCATATGACGGTTGATTGGTTCATTCGCGATGGTATGTGGGATAGAGACAAACTTTATCGGTCATGGTATCTAGATGTGGGCTTCTGAGAGTCTCATTGAGGATATATCAGGGGTTCCGATTCTTCCGGGGTCGAGGATATCATGCGGTGGATGTTTACCTCTCATGGTGGGTTCTCTATGTCTTCGCTTGGGATTCTCTCCGGGGTAGAAATGCTCGGAACCTTCTCGTATGGTGCCATTTGGAGCGATGCTCTTATTCCTACTATCTCTATATTCCTTTGGCGCCTTCTTCGTAATCGTCTTCTGTGGATATCAAGCTTCAGGCACGTGGCACTTCCCTTGCCTCACGTTCTTTGTTGTTGCTTGAATAATCCACATTCATCTCCTTAGGCGAATCTATCCCTCACCTCTTTTTGATGAATGATCTTTGTTGATCGTGTGGAATCACTTTCTTCCTTGGTTTGACACTACACTTCCACACACCACCGATATGATATTGTTCCTTTCATTTTGGAGGAATCGCACACACGGATCACACACGAGGCACTTGAGTTTCTTGGTTCCCTGCTTGATTTTATGGTTTTATCGGACGGAAAGGAATAGTGTCAAGCATCGACACATTCCTTTCTTGGCATCTCACATTATTTGGCGGTGGAGCGGTATCTCTGGATTCTTATTTCAGTTTCGGCGTTTGAGCCCTTGATTGGTCCGGATGCTTCCCTATAGTGAGTTTTTTGCAGGGGAATGCTCCACTACAGGTTTCACGCAGGTCAGGATGGTGATTTGGCGAGCCCCTCGGTCTCCTCGGATCAAGCCGAACACGGATGGTTCGTTTGATCGAGACACATTGATTCTTTGGCGGAGGGGATTGATTCGAGATCATTTGGGGCGGACTTATGTTGGCGTTTCACAGTTCCTTCCAAGCGGTGTCTAGCTTTCATGCCGAGCTACTAGCGCTTGAGATCGGATTACGGCATGCCCGACAATTTTCAATTCAGATTTGGATCGAGTTGGACGCATCAGCGGTGGTCACCACGATCACTTACGTGGCCTTCAGCTCTTGGCAGTTCAACACACCCCGATTCGCATTCGGAACATCTTGAAGGACCTTCAATATTCGATTTCCCACATACACAGAGAGGGAATTGACCGGCGAGATCACCTAGCGAGTTGGGAGTCGCTACCCCTTGGCGGTCACATTGTTGATGAGGGCACGACTTCTCACCACCTTCTTGCGCTCATTCGGATGGACCACGGGATATCCGAGCTTGATTTTTCATAGATCATTGGTTCTCCTATTATTCTTTAGATTTCTCTCTATGATAATCTTTCTAGATATCGGAGTGATAGGTTATTTGTTCTTTGATTTTCCCCCGCCTTGACGGACATGACATTGTATGACATTTTGATTATTTGATATACAGGTAGGGGATCACGCCTCAATTCCCCACCCCCCGGGGTGTTATTTTATGAAAAAAAAAAAAAACCTATGTGCTTGGATATGAGACCATGAGCCGTTACACAATGAGAGTGTTTGAAAACTCTAAGAAAATGTTTATTCTCGTTTCTAGGTTGAAAAAAATAACAGATTTATTACACTTAGAAACGAGAATCATTTTTTTCGAGTTTGCTAACACTACCAATAATGGGGTACTTTGCTGGATAAACAATCAAATGGTTGCTGGAAAAATTCGAGGGCCAAAATCCTATCACGGGCTTCGGTCAAAGCCGACAAACATTGGAATTGGACCCTTCTTGATAAAATAGCATTTCGTGCCTTTTCCTTCTCCCAAACACGGCCTTAGAAAACTATATCCTAGAAACCAATGACTGCATTTGAAAGATGGATTATCTATCCATCATGCTAAATTCATTAATACCATAAATTATCAGAAGAGTTAATAAGTTGAAAAAGAAAAACTTATCCACAACATCTAATTCATCTCTCTCAACAGAACAGTCAATGTTATATGAACATCAAATGTTTAGTGTATGTAGTCATCAATGCACCACCTTCCATCCCGACTCTCGTTCCTCTTAAGATATGAACCAATAACTAAACGGGATTTAGTGCTTGCATTTACGACAGTAGTGGTCTTTCAGCGGGGCTCCACAATTGTAACAAAAAGAATGTCCACACCTAAAATCAACAGAAAAATGATGAACAAAATTAGCATCTAGTTTCATGACCAAATCATATCAAGAAGATGAAGCACCATGTATCAATGCTCGTTCTAGTAAGAGTTATAGGTCCAGACTGGATCCTCTATTCCAAACTGTTTCATTTCGTACTCCAAATGTCTTCAATATATGTCAGGTTTACATTAACGAGTCATCAATTCACTTGGCATGTGGGGATGATACACAAAATATGAGATTATTACAAAGTTTGGAATATAAAATACTTGTGTGTTATAGGTCCTTTAAGGTGGATCATCCATAAACCTAGAGAATGTAGATAGAATACATCCACACTAAAAATAATTTTTTTAAAAAAACATCATAATGTTTACCACTGCATAACATGTAATACAGAGAACACAAAGTATGCAAGACACAGTCGATCAGGTCCAAAATGGAAATTTTAGAAGATGCAAATCATTGTAAACCAATCAAAATAGTATTAGCAACAAGTGACCACATCAAATTATCCAGTACGGATTAGCACGAGTATGATCTTTCCAATTGTACAGTATCACAAACATCTGTATATTGTAAATCTCAGTATTTTATAACCAATCTTGAATCCATATAATATAACCTGCACTTACAACAAGGTTGATGTGAAGAAGTTCAAAAGAAAAGGGATGAGCAAATGCCTTCAATTGAGTGTAACATTATAGCTTGCAGTGAACATTTCCAAAAGTTGCATCCTCTAATTCACAGAATTGCACTTTCCACGCCGTTAACAAAGATCAATGAATATTAAGATTCCAATACATTTTTATCTTAAATTTCTCCTCCACTCGCCATAGCAATCTCTCCAGTAACTATGGTCATTCAGCCCAAAATCAAAGATAAAAACACAAAACTAATTGACAAACGCATATGTGAAATGTCTAACTATTCCAATAGCTTGATTGTTCCTGAATGGTCTATATCTATAAGCAAAGAAACAACTTCAACCAATTACAGATTGTAATTTACCAGCAACAACAGAGAAAACAAGTGCAATTCACAATCATGTAAAATTAAATCTCAATCAAAACAACTCAAAAAGTCAAATAACCAAATTAATAAGTAAAACTCAGAAAAAACTTGAAGAAAAAACCAACCTGCATTTCATGAACAGGCAACCCTCAGACTTCTCAACATAGAATCTGCACTTGGGACACCTCATCCAATTCTTACTCTTAGCAAGATTCATCAGCATTATATCCTCATTACTCCTCTCATCCTTCTTCAACTTCTGAAACTCCGCGCACTCAATACCCGAATGCCAAGGAACCTTACACTGCACACAGAAAAGCCTGTTACAATCTGGGCATTCGGATTGCACTATAACATCATTCCCTCCCATTCTTTCATCAATCAACAAAGCCGAACAATCCTTAAACGGGCAATAGAATCTTTCCGAAGCCAAAATAACGGCCTCACACAACGCGTCACCCCACCGATCGAAAACCTGCTTAGGCAATATAGAACGGCAATGTTGAGGCTCAAGAAACCCATTACATCCAGAAACAGGGCAGTTAATAGCAGTAATATTGTCTTGCAATTTGGAGGCAACGTATTTCCCCATGCAATCAGAACAATAAGAATGATCGCACCCCAGAACGCGAAACAAGTCATTAGTAGGCTTCTCATCGGCACAAATTTCGCACATGAAGGTTAAAGGGGTGATTATTGATTCGGGATTTTGCGCTGATTTTGAATTAGAACACTCACCTTTGAAAACCCTTTTTCGGGGTTTTGGGAATGAGTAAAGCAATTTCACATCGTCATCTAAATACGAAAAATCTTTGGATAAATCGATCATTAACCTTTTGGGTTTAAGAGTATAATTTTCAACTGGGATGGCGTCGGATTTGCTGGTGCCTTTCTTGACGGAAACTGGCGTCGAATAAAGCACGGAGATTTCATCGTCGTCGGCTGCACTATCCGGGACATTCACGATTTCCAGAACCTCTGTTGCCATTGAATTTCGCTTGATCAGCTATCTGTTCTTGCTTTTAGTTGATAGCTGATGAAGATGAAAATTTATATGGGCTTTGATTTGAAAAGACTATCGATGTGGCGTCTGTGTACAATGTATATTAGTATTCTATGCACAATGGTGCCATCAATGAGTTTGAGGTTTTTGGGAAAGGTATATAGTAAGGATTTTTGGGGTTTGAGTTTTCAATTATACTTCAATGTCTTCTTAAATTCTCACAATTTTTTTTTTTCTTTCTTTTTTTATTGCAAATTCAAACGGGGAGGGATAGGATCTGATGACTTTACCCCGCCCTAACTACCTCTCCCAGTGAGGGGAATTAGAGAGGGGAGGTATACATGTTAAACGGGTTAGATCTAACGGTTTCGGGTAAGTTCTAGTGGGCTTCAGGCCAAAATAGTCTTCGGGGTTAAACAAGCCGGCAATATTGAAACTTAGCTCTAACTCTAGCAGGCTGTGGGCTAATTTGGTCACTATCGGACTATAAATCAAAAAAAATAAAAATTATATATTTAAATTTAAAATTTTAAACTCGAAGATATATAATATTTAGGTCTAATATTTTAAGTTAAAATATTCATCATAAAAAAAAAATTATGCATAGTTTCTAAATTTTAAAACTAAAACTATAATGATATAACATAGCATTAATTATATACCCATATAAAATGGGAAAAATTAACACTTTTTTTTCTAAAATTTCTCATATAGCAATAAGTCAAAATTTTCAAAATTACATATTTAAATCTAAAAATTTTATACTTGAGCATATATATAACATTTAAGTTTAACATTTGAAGTTAATCTATTCATTATAAAAAAAAACATGCATAGTTTATAATTTCACTGTATTGACAAAATTATAAAATCAGATTTAGCACACCATTAAGTAATATAATTTTATATCCTAAGTAATCTAATCAAACTTCATGACATTTTTCTTATTTAGAATAAAAACTGGAAACCTAAATTAAGTAAAATATATAAAACAAATAAAAAAAAGAATTTTGTTGAGAAATAGTTTCTTTGGTAAAGTTAATACTTAAAGATGATGGAGATGTGAATTTGAAAAATATATTTTCTAGTAATAGGTAATAGGTAATAACTAATAAAAGTAGATGTATAATATTAGAATTATCTTTATTTTTTCAAACACAAAAATGGCAGGCTTCGGGCTAATCTGGTTAACCTTCGAGGTAAACGGTCCGGGGCAACAAAAAGATCTAAATTTAAATGGGTCAAAATAATCGAATTTTAATCCTCTTTTTCTCGGTTTAAACGGTCCAGGCCAATGTGTTGTGGCACGTTTAACATATATTTTTGGCCGAGTAATATATTTTTATCATGGCAAAAACTTGTGTGAGACGGTCTCACGGATTTAGATCCGTGAGACGGAGCCCTTACACAAAGTTTTAAAGGTTTTTTTTTAGATTTTATTTTTCTTAGGGTTTATATTTGTTTTTTTAGGGTTTATTTTGTTTCTTGGGTTTATTTTTAATTGAATTGGGTTTTTAGGATTTTTGTTTTTTTTTTTGGTTCATTTTTGTTTTTTCGGGTTATTCTTCATGGTTCATGTTTTTAGGGTTTATTTTTGTTTCTTCATGGTTCATTATTATTTTTAAATTTATTTTCATGGTTCATGTTCTCAAGACGGAGCCCTTAAGAGGTCCGTCTCACAAATTTTGATCCGTGAGACCGTCTTATAACTCATAAGAGACTTGCTCTTTATCATTCGCCAAAGATTTAAGTTTTAATACATGGTTCTTTTTAATAATTACCCACGTGGCCACGTTTAAATCAGGTTAAACTTTTTGGGTTATTGTTTGGATTTCCAATAAGCCAATAACCAAGAAAAAAAAAAGTGTTTAGCGAGTGTATGAAGGATAGTAGTTGTGGGCCTTGTGGCTCTAGTTATTTAAAAAAAAAAAACAGAATGAGATAAAAAGAAAAGAGAGCATTATTAATACTAAAAACTTATCAATACATCACTCTCTTAATACATCCTCACCCATTTTTCAAAAGGGGAGCACTATTAACACCCTCAAAACTTATCAATACACCCTCTTTTTTTAATTAAAAAATGCCATCAACTAAAATGACTAAAATGCCCTTAATACCCAACCAAATTTCTAATACACCTTTTTAAATCTTATAATCTCATTCCCTACCCTACAAACATTCTTCATTTCTTCTCACATTTTGTAAATATAAAGACGAGATCTTAAAGGATTTAACAAATCTGAAAATTGTACCAAATATCTTTTGTAAATTCAAAGCATAAACAATAAATTTCCCCCCCAAAAAAAGAACAATTTTATCAAACACAAGATCAAATTATCCTCCATAACAACAAAATTATTACCCACGATAAAACAGATGAATTATAGTAAAATTGAAGATTGCGTCTCTTGGAATCATCTAATGCTTTAAAATGAAATTGAGTTCTTACTTTTTAAAGTTACAGTAGCATATTTAAGTTTTTTTGAAATATGTTCTAATCTGTTTTTGCCTTTTCCTTGATTCCTTTTCTCTTTATTATTTGGATAATCGCATTTTTTAAATCCTTTCTTGTGTTAAATAATTGCTCCATTTACCATTATTAACTCTAACTTTTGGATTTTAGCAGAGTAGCATACCATTGCTGCATATGTTTTCAGCGTCTGTGATAGCCATATGAAGGAAGAATTGGGGTTTAATTAGGGGAAGGGTAAATTGGGGAATATTAGTGGTGTATTAAGTAAATACATTGTTTTGAAAAATAATATTGGGGTTATATTAAGAAGGGGGGTGTATTGATAAGTTTTAGGGGTGTTAATAGCGCTACCCTTTTCAAAAATAACTTATTTACTTAATTACACTCATAATAGTCTCTAATTTACCCTTCCACGCCAACTCTTTCTCCTAAAAGATAAACTCACTCGTAATATACATCCCCATTAAAAATATTGTTGAAACTCTGTTCTGCTTTGTTTGACGTGGAAGGACTAAAACCAGGAACTCAATTTATATACAGAAGTTGATCAAACTAATATAACAATTTAAAATTGTTGGGATGCATAAGCCCAAACTGGGAACAACTTTTACAAACCAAAGTCCCAACTGAAGGGTCAATTTTGTGTTTGGTATTGTTAAACTAAGCTACATACAACATTTAGCTAATCTGAGTTTTTCTTTTTTTTTTTGAAATGAATTGAATTACATTTACAAGAGATGTGATATTTATAGAGGTGAAAGTGTAACTACTCCTAACAGTATTTTAACTAACTAACTGCTGAAACTAACAACTAGTTGTATTTAGCTGCTAACTACCATAACCGTCAATTGTCACTTGCATTCTCTGATAGCCCCCTGCAAACTTAAGGTTGTATCAGAAACCTTAAGTTTGTTTCTCATGAGTCCACATAGTACTCGAGTTTGCTTTTGTAAAAACATCACCTACTTGATCGATGGCCGAAACATGTCGAATATGAACAAGATGTTGCTGCACTTTTTTCTTACAAAATATAAATCTAATTTAATGTGTTTTGTTCGAGCATGTAGAATTAGATTTGCGGTCAACTGCACTGTACTTAAGTTGTCACACCACACAATTGGTGTCTTGGCAGATTGAACATGTAAATCATGTAGTAAACCCTGTACCCAAGTGATTTCTGCAACAAGACAAGCAACACTTTTGTATTCTGCTTCCATGGAGGACCAGTCGATGGTGTGTTGTTTCTTTGAGTGCCAAGATATGAGATTAGATCCCAAAAATAAGCAATACCTCGTAGAGTGCTGATTAGAGTTCGAACCATTTGCAAGAGTGCTGATCAGAGTCCAAACCCTGAGTCTTTCAATTTCTTTGAGGTTACATTTTGATGGAAGAGTTTGGATTTGGGGGGAGAATTTGGAGGAAAGATTTCAAATGACTCAATTCCTCTAAAATGACTCCCAAAATATATTTATGACTCCATTTGGAATGATGGATTTGGAGCCAATGATTTCAAATCCACAATAATAAATCTATTGAGTTTGTTTGGATGAAGTCATTCTATAGTGGATTTCAAATTCTTAGAAGCTATTTTTGGAGTCATTTTGGAGCATTTCAAATTAATCCTGGATTGAGTCACTTGAAATCCTTTCCCCCAAATCCAAATCTTCCCATCCAAATGCAACATATATATAAAGTATTTGAAATTCATTATTGAATTACTCCATCCAAATGGATTATTATTATGAATTTGAAATTCTTAACTCCAAATCCATAAATCTAAATGAAGCTTGAAATTTATTCCCTCTTAAAAAAATTCTAAGGAATAAAGGGTTTTAATTTAGATGGAATAGAATGAAACTATAATGAATAAAAAACTATGTATATATATATATATAAATATAGTTCATGTTAATAGTGAAATCCAACAACTAAATTACATATATCTTAAATTTAAAAAAGAAATTGAGGAAGAACCCTAAATAAAATATAATAAACATTGCCAAGATAATAAAACTCTACATAAAATAAATAGGGAAACAACTCGTTAGCCGCCTTGACGCCCCAGTGACAACCCTGATTCTACTTCTCTCTCTCTCTCTCTCTCTCTCTCTCTCTCTCTCTCTCTCTCTCTCTCTCTCTCTCTCTCTCCCTCCCCCCAAACTGAGGAGGGATATATGTTTTCCTATATTCTTATTAATTAGTCGAGTAATATAATAATGCCAAATGGGAATGTTTGTTCAGCTTCTCCCAGAAACATTTTCTTCTCAATTTCATCCCCCAATCACCAACTAAACATAAATTACGTTTCTCAATGCATTTCTATACTAATACACGCATTTCCCAATTCATCACATCAAACATCTCTTCCTCCATAAACTTCTCTCAACCACCCCCAATCACTAAACAAACATACGCAACTCTAGCACTAAAGTATAACAGCGTTGTGCGTCGATTCTTCACTCCAACAAAGGCGCCAATTTCGGGAGCTATTTACATTTGCTATGGACGCTACTTTTTTCCTTTTTTTCTTCAACTTGTTGTGTGTTTATCTTAATTTTAAATATTGTTATTAATTTTATATTTTAGTAATCTAATAAAAATAATACTAAAATTAATTCAATTATATATGATAATTTTTTTTAAATAAGATAATGTGTAATTTGAATAATATTATGAGGTTTAAAATACTACACACAAAACTATAAATCTTACATAAATTTACATTATAAAATATCGAAAAATAAAATTACAATAATAATAAAAACTGCATAAAATAGATAAAATGTGAAATAACTAAACATAAAATTATTAAAAATAAAAATATAAACATATATAATATTTTTTTCTAGTAATGTGTATTATTATGAATTGTTATTTTAATTCTGTATTAATTTCATTAAATTTTACATATTATTTTGAATTTGATTAATTTTGAAAATAAAAACCTAAAAAATATTATATTAAATAAAGTTACATACACAATATATTTATCAATTACAAAGCAATAAAAATCAATATTAAATGAATAAAATAAAGAATCTTATGGAATAATCCTTTTAGTGCAGAAAATAGTGCAAACTGCTGGAGATGAAGTGCTGATTTTGCATCAAAATAGTGCAAATTTTGCACTAAAGTGGTGCAAACTATTGGAGATGGTTTTAGGTTTTAATATACATAGTTCTATTTTTATTAACTTTTAAGCATTACCCACATTAGAATCATGTTAAATTCTAAACTTTTTGGAGCATGAGATTTCGTGTTCTAGTTCCATGTTTTATTCTCTATTCCACTGCATTGTTTGAATAACACGTGTACAAGATGATATCACAATTGTACACGTGTCTTTCATCCAATATATGGAATATGGAGTGAAATATAGAAAGTGGAATAGGAGATCTCATCCCCTTTTTGGGCTATTATTTGGACTTTCAAAAAGTCAATAACCAAGAAAAAAATAAAAAAGAATGAGGGTTTATCCAGTGTACGAAGGATAGTGGTTGCGAATCCTTGTAATAAAAAAAAGAATGATATAAAAAGAAATAAAAAAATTGAAAATTTAAATTGGAGCACATTTTTGTATATATATTATTTTAAGTTTTATAGATTTAAGGGGTGACAATAACCCTATCATCCCTGAGAATCATGTAGTGGTCGAGTAGTTAAGACACTCAAGCCTAGATTTGAGGTTCGATTTTCATCACGCATCCCTTTTCAGGATATGTACTCAAAACAAAACCAAGAAAAAAAGGAAAATGAGAGAAAATGACATTCCAATCATCCCCTTGGGTAGGGCTAAAACACAAACCAAGCTACTCGACACTCGACTCGAAATCGATCATTAAAAAGCTCGGTTCATGAATATAGCGAATCAAGTTTGAACATATTTTTCATTTGTTAAAATATAAAGCTCAACTCGATTAGAAAAAAAAATATGCATAAAAATATCAAATCACTCGAGTTTGATTCGTGTTCGACTTGACTATCCCGTTCAAGCTCAATTCGATTAATAAAAAAAAGCTTAAATACAATTTTTGAATCTCGAATTTTATTCGAACAAGTTTGAACATTACTATGAAGGACCTGTGGAGAACTCAGCAAATCAAAAAAGCTCTCTAGGCGATGATGGGAACTTGCGTTCTTCTTCTCCATTTGATCATCTAGTTTTCACTGACATTCACCATGGATCTCGATCCCTTTTTTCTTTCCTAAAATTGATAACAATGGCATAAACAATAGAATTATTTACACTTCGAATTTCATGAAAACCCTAGGGTTCTTCCGCACGCAGGGGACACGGCTTCGCAAGAAATACCTACACAAGCTCTAGAAAAATCTGCACGACCTGTCGAACGGATTCACCAATACAATTTCTCCAATGGAAGCAACACCAACATGATAGGCGAAACTCAACATGCTAGGGTTTTGGGATAGGGTGTCGAGATTTCAAAAAACCCTAACTTTTATACTACTGTTCATGAGAAGGATCTGGTTCAGGGCTGCACGGGCTCTCGTGCCAACGAACGAACAATCAATCCCCTAGGGTATTCGAAGGTCCACGGGATACGCACAACAAATATGCCTCTCATGTTGAAAATACCGCAGGGGACTGTGTCTATTGCACTCCTGCTGATAATTTACATCACAATATGAATCTCTGCATGCAGGATATCACTCAACCAATCCAGGTTGCCTACAACTATGACGGAGGTAAGTCTATGCATGGCAAAGAAACCCTGAATTTCGCCCAAGCTTTCACGCCGGAGGAGTCACGAACATTGAAAAAAGATGATTATTTCTCGGTAACTATGGATGAGCACATCTATCAACAGCGTACGACCGAACTCCACAATACTTTGATTGGTAGACTTTTTGGGTTAAACCTTTATCATTGGTAGACTTAAAGTTGAAACTGGCGAATTTCTGGAAAATCTCTCATGAATGGAGGCTGGTTCCATTGGGGAAGGGAAATTACAATTTACAATTCACAAACATGGAGGATCGATCTCATACTTTTGCTAAAACTTCTTGGAATCTTCAGCTCGACACAATACAGTTAATGAATTGGATTCCATATTTCAACCCTTACAAAGTTAACACATCGATTGCTTAGGTTTGGCTCCGAATTTACGAATTAAGTTTTGAATATTGGAACTCTTCATTGATTAATAAAATAGCTAGTGCGGTGGGAACTCCGATCCAAATAGATGAATGGTCCATGAAGGGAGAAGTGGGTCACTTTGTTCGAGTTCTCGTGGAGATAGACTTAAATAAGCCCTTGCAAGAATTTGTTATGATAGAAAGAATGGGTCATTGCTCTTTTGTTTCGCTCAGTTACGAAAATCTCCCAGATTTTTGTGTGCAATGGCGTATTGTGGGACACAAATCAATCATTGCCGGCATACTAAGATGAAAAAAGTTCATCCTCAGAATGATCACATGTGTAAGACGGACAGTTCGGTGAGAGGCAGATCGGAGGTTAGAGAACAAACAGTCAATAATAAAGGCAATGGGGTGGAAACGGATACATGGGTTCAAGTGAAAAGACGAGGAGCTCGAACGCCATTAGAGGTAACTTCGCAGTCGAACATTCATGTGCACAACTCCTTTGATATGTTACAGGAAACGGATGCTGACACATAACATGAGCCGGTCTTGATCCTAGAAAAATTGAATGAGATGGATAAAGACTTTCAAATGGACATTGGTGTGACTAACAATAAAATTGAAAGTATTCAAGGACTGAAGGGCGCGACGGATAGAAGCGCTCCTAGTGCCCCGACAAAGAGGAATATTATTGATGGTTCTTCGCATGGTGTTGCCCTCTCTCTGACAGCCATTCAAGTTAATATTGATCGTGTTATGGTGATTTACAATTCAGTTAATAGAGACATCAATGAGTCTGCTACTATAGTTGTTTCTCATCGGCTTGATAAACATGGCCAAGAATCTCTATACATGGCTATTGAGGCGGTCTCAAACAGTAATCCTCCTTCAGATTATGTTTTGACGCAAACAGACCCATCGGACTCTTTCAGGGCTATGGCAACTGCAGCTAGAAAACGGTGGTCTGATTTGGATGATGAGAAGGAACAAAGCAAAAGATTTCTAGATGGCTTCGATGAACCTAGGCATGTGCGCCCATCCCACCCCCCCTCTCAATGATTTGCATGTTTTGGAATATTAGGGGTATTGGTAACAATTCCTTTAAATCTATGCTTAAGTTCATAAACCTGACATTATTGCTATTGCGGAACGTATGGTGCAATTTTCTTCTGTTAATCATAATTTTTGGCAATCTATGGGTATGACTTTGATAGGTGAATCTTTCAGAGCTAATGGTATTCCGGATAGTTGGATTTTCCCTTGCTCTTGTAATCTCCACTTTATGGTGATTTTTAATTCTAATCAATGTTTGTTTTGTGAGGTGAAATTTCAAAATATGAGCTTCTTCATGGGATTTGTGCATGCTCACTGCTCTCATATAGCGCATCAACAATTATAGTCAGATGTTCAGTCGTTAGGGCTTACGAATTTTGTGTTGCTTGGTGACTTTAAGCTGTTTTGGGCGCCCATGAACGGTAGGGATGGTCTCTTCCTCATGGGACGTCTTGTCGGGAGTTCAAGCAATTTATTAACGATAATGATTTGTCCCAGGTTTCTAAGGATGGCAACATCTTTATGTGGAGTTCTTTTCGTTCTTCTCGGGGGCTTATTCAGGCTAGGCTAGATAGAATTATAACGACCCAACAGTTTTTGGACCAGTGGCATACAGTGAAAGGTTACGTTGGAGTTCGTCATGGATCAGATCATCATCTAATTGTTATGTGTTGTGATATGGGTAGCGTGTCAGGGCCCACCCCATTTCGCTTTCAATCTATGTGGTTGCAACACGAGAATTTTCGGGATATTGTGGATAATTCATGGAAAGATCCTATTGGGGCTTCGAATCCGATTCTAGTGGTGATGATGAAATTGAAACGGTTGCGTCCTATTCTTCGGGCTTGGAACTTTTCAGTTTTTGGTGATATTCATCGGAAGGTGGAGGAGGTTCAGAATAATCTTAAAGAGGTTTAAGAGTCTATTACATCGACTGGTTACTCGGATTCATTAATTCAGCAGGAGTTTGAGATCCACACAGAATTGACTAAATTGTTAAATTGTCAATATGAATTATTACGTCAGAAGAGTCAGGTTAATTGGTTGAAAAACGGGGATCATAACTCAAATTTATTTCACAGGAAGTTACGTATAAAGCGAGCTAAGGGCGTGCTTTGCCAGTTGGTGGTGGATGACGTGCTTACGGAGGATAGACAATTAATTCGCAATCATATTCTTTCTTCTTATGAGAAGCTATTTTCTGAGCAAATACATCCGAGGATGGACTATTCAATGGTAGATGAGATGATACAGACCACAGTCACAGACGTAGAGAATAATTTTCTATGTGTCATCCCTAGTGATGAGGAAATCAAGGAGGCTATCTTTGGGATGAGCCCTGATAGCGCCCCGCGGCCTGACGGTTTTGGTGGTCATTTTTACAAACATTTTTGGGATACGATTGCGAGGGATATTATGGTGGCGGTCAGATCATTCTTTATGATAGGTGTCCTTCCTGCGGGGTGTAATTCTAGATTCATGGTGCTGGTTCCAAAATCAAAAGGGGCTGACAGGGTGGAGAAGTTTAAACCCATTATATTGAGCAACTTTTTGTTTAAGACGGTCACCAAAATTCTGGCCTCTCGTTTCGGGTCAATTCTCAAGAAGCTGGTTTCAGAGATGCAATATGGTTTCATTCATGGCAAGCAGATTCATGATTGTATTGCTCTTACCTCTGAAGGTGTGAACTGTCTTATGAGCAATTCAAGAAGACGGAATATGATCCTGAAAATTGATATCCACAAGGCTTGACACTCTTCGCTGGGATCTTTTATTTCATGTACTGATGAAGATGGGGTTTCACGAACAGTTTATTCTGTGAGTTTCTAGGATATTTCAGTCGACTAGGATTTCTATTCTTATCAACGGAAGCCCGAGAGGTTATTTTTCCTGCTCCAGAGGCGTGCGTCAAGGCGATCCTCTTTCCCTTCTTCTATTTTGTTCAGCGGAAGAGGTTCTGGCTAGGGCCCTGGAACATAAGATTCAGCAAGGCGTCCTCACCCCATTTAGTGTTGCTCGAAATATTCAGTTTCCTCCATGTTTACTTTATGCAAACGATATTCTGATTTTTACTGAGGCTACATGGAGCAATTGTAGATGTATCTTGGATGTTCTTAACTCCTATGGGCATATCTCGGGTCAGGTGTTTAACCCTGCAAAGTCTAAGGTCTTTTTCAATGATAATATCTCCACCAGCCTTATCAATTGTATTCAAACACATTATGGCATTTCCCATGGCTCGATTCCATTTGCTTATTTGGGGGCTCCGCTATTCAAGGGGGCGCCAAGAATCCGTACTTTTCAGCCTCTCTATGATAAAATCATTGCTAAATTTCAAACATGGAAGGGGCACTGCTTTGTCAATGGCGGGGCGCATTACGTTGTAAATTCTTGATTACCCTCATTTGTTCATTATATGCTTGTTTATAGATGTCCGACTTCTTTGCTTAAGGCTATGGAGAAGGCTATTCGTAACTTTATGTGGTCGGGAAACATCCATAAAAGGGGTCGGTGATGGTGAACTGGACTTGATTTGGTGCGCCAAAGGAGGAATGAGGGCTTGGTATTCGTTCCTTGCTTTGGGCCAATCGAGCTTTTGTGATGAAAATGGCTTGGAAAATCCTTGTGTCCAACAGTCTGGCGTTCTCTCTTCTTAGAAAATGTTTTCTGACTAATAACGCTCCTCGGGCGTTATACATTGGTTCGACCATTTGGTTGGGTTTACGCCCTTTGGTGATGGATATTCTTTCCTAGGCACGTTGGATTCCGGGTTTTAATTCGGGGATTCGTTTCTGGTTGGATAATTGGCTTGGATATTCCATAGCAGATCATATTAGTATTTCGATGAATTTCATGGGTACTTTACTCAGAACATTTTAGACTACTTCTTTGACGGAATCTGGCATTTTACGGAGGATTTCTTGGTAGCTTATACGGATGTTGTCATTGATATTCTACACTGCCTTATTTCTCCTGACTTGGACGACCGGATGGTTTGGGGTCCTTCCGAAGATGGGAATGTTTCTTCTAAGGGAGCTTATCAATATGTCAGGGAGTCTTTTCCAGAAGTTAGATGAGGGAAATGAATTTGGGCTTCTCACGTTCCATCTCGTCGATCCATGGTGGTTTGGAAAACTATCTTCAATCGGCTCGCGGTTATTGATAATCTTCGCATGAGGGGATTTTGTGGACCTTCGGCATGCGCTTTATGCTATGAGGCATTGGATTCCGTGGACCATATATTTACCTCGTATAGTTTTGTAGCGGAAGTTTGGGGTTGGATTCAGGACACTTTTCAAGTGGCGTTACCTTTAGACGGGGGATTTAATAATCTTTGCATTTTTGCCATGCATATACAGTTTAGTCCGCAAATTGCGGCGCTATGGAAAAAGGGCTTATTTATCTGTAATTTGGATTATTTGGCACTTTCGCACTTGTTGGATTTTTGAGGGTGTAAGACCGAAAGTTGCTTCTGCTATTATTCTCCTTTGGGCTTTCATAATCGAGATGTCAGGTTTGGTGTTGGGTCCTATGTCCAATTCTATTTTTGATTTAATATGTCTCCGTAAATTGCAGGTTAAGGGGAATATTCGTCCGAATCGAAGGATGCTAGATGTGAGATGGCATCCTCCGCTTCCAGGGTTGATGAAAGTTAATACTGATGGTTGTGCGTACGGAGCCCCAGGTAGATGTGTGGTTGTGGGTGTGTATCGTAACTGCAGAGGTTTCTTTACGGGATGTTTTATCCAAAATATTGGCATCGGGTTTGCTTTCCAAGTGGAACTAATGGCTGCTATATTTGCAATTGAGCGGGCTTATAGATGAGGGTGGCACAAGTTGTGGCTTGAATCTGACTCGACTTACGTCTCTGATCTATTAACCTCGATGTCATTAAAGGTCCCTTGGAAGATTACAATCGTTGGCGTCGGACTTTATATTACGTTTCCAAGATGGATTTCGTGGTCTCACATATTTTTTGGGAAGCGAATCACATTACGGATAAACTATCCAAGATGGATTGTAATTTGGACTGGACGCATGTGATGTCGGAGGAAATTCGTTCAAATATTCATGATGATGCAATGGTAAGGTCTTCTCTCGCATTAAGTAAATATGGAGCTGGGCATCTTCATTGCGGCATAACGCACGGGTCGTCCGTGCGGGATGGCATGACCCGTGCCTCATCTTTCATTGGGAGTTCTTTCTTCGCTATCACGCATGGGTGGGTCGTGCTATACGACACGAGCTGTGCATGGATCCTTGTAACTCTCGACTTCGAGCACGGAATGCCAGTGCCTTATCGCACGACACGTGCTCTCTCTTCTTGGGATGTTGTTTCTTTGGCCTCTCGCACGGGTAGGGCGTGCTCATCTGCACGGCCCGTGCGCCCATTGATATCATGGCTTGCCTTCGTCTTGCTTCTCGGGTGGATTTGTTTCATTCGTTATTTTTCTTCGGGGGGTACTCTTTTTCCTACCAAAGGTTTTTCCCACAAGGGTGAGTTGTACTTTGGTAGGTTTTAACGAGGCCCACTTTTTAGCTAACCGCGTCGGCTTGTGACCTGAGGTTTCTTTTCTTTTCATATGCTTGGCCTCTTATTTGTTGTTTTTTCCAGTTTCATTTTCGCTAGTTGTTTGGCGTTGTAAACAACACCTACTCTTTTTTTTTTATTATATTTTGATCATTTATCTAAAAAAGTTTGAAAATTACTATGTTCAGCTCGACTCGATTCATTCACACTCCTACCCTTGGATGATACTAAATAAGTATTAATTCTAAATTCTTTTAAATGTAAATGAGTGTCATGAAAAATAAATAATCCAAAACATATGCTAAAACGATACGTATGGTTCTTCTCCTAATCATCACGGATCCGAATTTTGTCACATATCTATTGTTGAAAATTTTCTCAAAAATTATTCAAAGAAAATTAAAAGCATAAAGATTAAGAAATGTCTTGTTGAAATTCGCCAGTACAGCTAATTTTCTTAAATGTACATCTTAAAGATTATTTTATAAATATTTTTGTAGGAAAATAGTTATTTCGAATTTACGATCTTAGATAAATTGGCAGAGTTTTCAAAAGCTGGCACAAAATGCAACAAAAAGACTTGAACAATTTTACTTTATAAAATTTGATATGATTCTCAAAGATCCAACAATCCGAAGAGGTGCATACTACAAAACTATAATACTTTCCATAACTTACCATTAAAAAATATCAGTTTGTATTTTTTCTAAAAAAAATGATTTTACCTATTCAAAATTATACTATTCTTGAATTTTAATATTAGTTATCATAACTACATATATAGAATTGTATGGGCATAAACACAAACTAAAAATTTTCTAGCAAACCCTAGCCATCTTATTCTTTTATCTCTCCTCATCTTCCTACTATAGGATAATAGGAAGATGGGGAAAACAACATTGTTTTTTTTGTTTTTTTGTTAGTTTGTTTCTCTTGCTTTCCTATATGGAAGTTTTGGATTCTTCTCCACGGTAGTCTTTTGTTACTTAATAAGTGGAGTTTTTTCTACTTAATAAGTGGTATTTTGTCCACGATATAATTTTTCGTTCAGATGATTTTGTCGTTGCAGGAGATTTTGATATTCCATTACCTATAATATTAGTGACATATATGGGTTCGAGATTTGTTCAACGCTTATGCGATTTTTTTGATTTTATAACTAGATTAATTAGATCTATATAGATTTAACATATATATATATATATATATATATATAGGGATATGATCAAATGAGACCAAACCCTTTAGGTAAGAACATGAGACCACATCTAGACCATTTGATTTAATAATCAATGGTCCATATTTTACTCTCAATTTTAGGCATGGGTGGTTGCACGCAAGGGTAGGAAAGTAATTTGCCCTTTAAGTTAAGGGATATATTTGTAAATCCCTAATTTTCGAATTTTGTAATCGAAATTTGATATCTCATAATCCACGATTTTTCTTCTTTCTCTTTTCAAAAATACGAAATTGCTTCTCCATCTCCATCTCCTCTATCTCCATCTCCTTTGTAAAAAAAAATCGAAAAATTGCTTCATCTCATCCTACCTAAATCGCTTCTCTATCTATCTCCGTTTCAAAATATCGATCACCTGAAGTATCTAGGGTTTGAACATCTCGATTTTTAGCGACTATTCGTGGACGGGGTTCAACACAAGCTTCTAGGGTTCAATTTGGGTGTAAGTTTTTTAATCGATTTTGGTGTTTGTTCTTTGTTAGGGTTCTATTTTGTGTTTTTATGGTCTATTTTATTATTTTCATTACATTTCAATTTTAGGGTATAAATATGGAGATTTGCGGACAAGTTGGTGAGCTTTTTTTGGTTTTTGTGTTGCATTTCCTTGCTCGGTTTGCCGTTTTGGATGATGTGAACTTAGATATAGTGTGTATTTAGCTATAGAATTCGTGTGTTTAGTTATAGAATTCGTGTGTGTAGGTATATTTGATTTGGAATCATGTGAACTTAGATATAGAATTACGTGTGTTTAGGTATATAATAATGTGTTTATGGTTTATGTGTTGCATTTCCTTGCTCGGTTTGGATTTTGGATGATGTGAACTTAGTTATAGAATTCGTGTGTTTAGCTATAGAATTATGTGTGTTTAGTTATAAGTTAGTGTGAGTAGGTATATTTGATTTGGAATCATGTGAACTAGCTATAGAATTCTCGTGTGTTTAGCTATAGAATTCTCGTGTGTTTAGTTATATAATATTGTGTATATGGTTTATGCTAATGGACGAGTTAGTTGTATGTTTTGGTAAATAATTTTGTTTTACTCGGCATCAATATGCCTTGGATAGAATTATGTGTTTTTAGTTTCGTAATAATGTTTATTTAGTAATAGCATCGTGTTATTCAAACCAATGCATCAAAGATATATACATTAAAGTACTTTTTGTGCATTTGAAATTTGAATTGGAAAAGTCAAGGACTAATTAATAAATTATTTGATACAATCTGATCACCTACACACCCCGCCAACCCCACCCCAACCCCACATTTTTGGTTTTTATAGTGATCGAGTTAAAGATATGGGAAGATAATTTTTGAGTGCGAGAATAAGTGTGTTTATATAGGTATGTAATTGTGTGTATTTAAGTTTGAAATTATGTGTAGTTAGTTAGTATGATATGGTTAATTATAATATATAGTCTACTTAAGTTTGAATTTGTTTTCCATGGTATATTTTGCGAGGTTCGGATATTTTCAAACTACTTGAGACTAAAAGGCGCCCGCAAATGGCTATTGTTGTCAGGAAATTTACCCCGTGTAGACTATGCATGCCTTGAAGAGATACCACAAACAAAGTTGATTGTGGTATATATGCCATGAGGCATATGGAGAGCTACATGGGTGGTGGCACCAAGGGATGGGATTGTGGTTTGGAGAAGAATAATACGTCTCAATTTGTCTAACTTACGCACGAAGTACTTTTGCAATAATCCTCTACCATAGCAATGAGCTAAAGGATAGATGTTTGGAAGAAGCCAAAAAGTTTTGGGAGGAAAGATCGTATTGTAGTTTTGTTTTAAATAGACAATGTAGTATGCTTAATGTGCTCATCATTTTTGTATAGTTAGGTTACTATCGTTGTGTTTTTTGTCTTTGGAAGCCATTTGCATATGACTTAGATGGTCTTGAATTGTGGATATGAATGGTTCAGACGTGAGGTGTTTTCTCTTTAATCAATATAAATTTGCATTTTTCACGTACATATGGTCGGAATGTTGTTATACAGCGTTAATATTGTATTGTAGTTATTACATTGTATGTCTTACGCACAAAATTATGTACAGTTAAGTATCCACTAACCCAAAACTATATACACATTATTATATAACTAAACACACATTATTCTATTGCTAAATACACATGATTCCAAAACAAGTGTATATGCTTGCACAAAAAAATTCATAAAATAATGCTATTACTAAACAAACATTATTGCGAAACTAAAATCCCATAATTCTACATCTAAAAACACATAATCCCAAACCAAAATATACTTGCACTAAATAACAAAAAACAATATGCTATTACTAAACAAACATTATTGCAAAACTAAAAATACATAATTCTACAACTAAAAACACATAATTCCAAACCAAATATACATGCTTGCACAAAATAACAAAAAACAATGTGCTATTACTAAAAAAGCATTATTACATAACTAAAATCACATAATTCTACATCTTTAAACACATAATTCCAAAACATACGTTTATTGATCTTGATGTTGTCATTGAAGGGACGATGTGTGTGTAATACGAGATAATGTGTAAATAGGTTGCGAGATATTGTATGTTTATGCTCGAATTATGTAACTGGATCCGATATTTAGTTGATCCGGTGAGATTTCGAGCCTCGACCAACGTGAATCGTGTGTAACTGGATCGCAAAAAAACCTGATATTTAGATATTAAAACAACAAATTAGAATACTATTTACACACGAGATTTTAAATGTATTGTGTAAATCCATATTTCTGAGAACATGAATGTATGGTGCAAAATTAAACTCACCAATATTTGTTGTATAAGTACACATATTTATTGCCATTTTTGTTCATAATTAATACTTTAAACACATATTAGATGCATTGTTAATAGCAAAAAACGTATTTAGGGAATACATTATATGTGAGACACTATATATTAGAAGCTATATGTACTACATATATTTCATTCTAAATACTGATTTGAGACACTATGCGCACATTTAATTAATACCAACCGAACACACATATGTACGGAAGCTATTTTGGATATATTATAGGTGATACACATTTTTACTAATAAATACACACATTCGAGACACTATATACACATTTCATTAATACTAACTAAACACACATATGTACGGAAGTTTATATGTGTTACATTATATGTGATACATATTTTCATAATAAATACACAAATTCAAACACTATACACGGATATCATTAATACGAACTAAACACACATGCTCTAAGCATAAAATATACACGATTCTGATTTGCAAAGCTATATGCTGAGAATTACAAAGCTATATGCACGTAATTACAAAGCTATATGCACAAAATTACAAAGCTATATGCACATAATTACAAAGCTATATGTACATAATTAATTGGAGAATTTTTTTATTGTTCAACATTACATGCATTCGAACCACACATTTTCTTTGATGAATTGGTGTCAAATATTACCTTGTTGGGACTGTTTTGTGGAGAGGGTATCCGTATGCGTGACATTGCAATACCGATCCCGTTGATGTGGATTTTTGGTGTTTTTGATCACGAGAATATTTGTTGGTTCGATTTTTGTGTGGGATTTACGTGTTTTTACATTGCTTTTGATCGTGGGAGAAGATGATATTGAAGTCGATATTTGGACGCTGGGAGGAGGCGTTCTTTGTGATCGTGGGTTTTTTTTACGGTTTTGGACGATGCTTTCACGTTGGACCTGGAAGATGGTGATTATGGTAAGATTCTATTCCTTGATTTTAGGAAAACGATTATTTGGGCGATTTTAACATTCCAATTGTCTTCTATTTGGTCCCCACTATTTTTTAATTACTTTAAAATGCCATTAAATCCTAGTCTTTTATTTTATTTGGTTGAAAGGTGTGGATTAGTCGTATTCCTACCTATATTTGTATGGTCTCATATGATCTCATCCCTATATATATATATATATATATATATATATATATATGCTTTAAATTATGACTTTAATCTTTATTGTCAGTTGTAAATTTGCTCAATCAATCTGACTGTTTCTTTAAAAAAAAACTACATAAAATTGTCACACATTAACCCTTGGGACCATCACAATCAGTCAATCACTAGTATCTCCTAGCAATGTTGTGGGGCACTTTTGGTGAATTCAAATATTGATGAACATAATAAAACAAAACATTGAAGAGACGCAAAAGTCACTGAAAAATGTGACCAATCAGCTTAAATCAGCATTGTCAGACCATATGAAATTAGCCCAACATCAACATGTATATATAATATTGCTCTCTTCTCTAGAAGTGTGAGCACAAAGACAAAGTTCACATTTTGTTCCATTCTCATTGCCAAAATAAAGCAATCACAATCGTTGAAAGACTTTTCTACTTTTTCAATAAAAAAATAACTAAGTGACCTTTTTTTTTGGTCAACCTTTTAGTCGATGGGTGACCAGCATCTGAATCCATGCCATGACACCCTGACCTGTTCGAATTCGAGATTTGTTTAGACTTAGAATTCGTTTCTTTTTTTTTAACTTTGAGTTAGTTTGGTTTTAATTTAATTGTTTTATGTACAATAATTAGGAAGGTTTATTATGGAAAATAGAATTGTGTGGTTTTGTTTATGCGCAAGATAATCGGTACACTTGTGATGCTGCTTAAACATGCATATCAATCTAAGTCAAGGTTTTTGAGTAATAATCTAATTTTTCCTCCGTAGCTGGTAGAGGTGGAAAAATCCAGCCGGCCGGCCTAGCCAGTCCGAGGTTTGGGTTGGGTTGGGCTGGGTTGGGCTGCAGTTTTTGGGCCTATTTGACCCGAATGCCCCGATGGGCCGGGCTAGCCCGACTTTTTCGGGATGGCCCAAATTTTTCTACATGGAATGTATACATGGGTTGGGCTGGGGCGGGCCAGATAATTTTGTGGCCCGGCCAAAATCGGGCTGGCCCGACCTGGCCTGAAATTCCCCAAAAGCACGACGGGCTCTGGGCCCGCCCAGCCCATTGCCAGCTCAGTAGCTAGTAACTTTTTTGTACGGGAACTTGCTTGCGGGACAAGCAAACATTAGAAAGACTCTGGGTTGTCCCAGAGGGGCCGCTCCGACGCTCAAATCAATACAAATTAGAGAAAAAATCTAGAGAAAAAATAACACTTGAGAGTAATGAATTCAAAAGACTTACAAATATCGAGGATGAACCTTTCATACCTAGGTTGATGTAGGGATGGCGGGTCGGGGCGGGCCGGCCAGGACCCAGAACCGCCGTGCCTAGAACGGGACGGGGCGGGTCGAACCGTCACGGTGGTGTGGCGGGGCGAGGCGACCCATTTGCCCCGTTTCAAAATAAATTAAATAAAAAAAATGAGAAAAAATATATTTATAAAATATTATTTACAAAATTTATTATTATTAATTTATAAATATTAGATATAATATAAGAATACATAAAAATTACATTATAATACATATATTATATATACAAAATATATATTAAAATATATTTTAAAAATAAAAATATTAGGCGGGGCGGGTACCCGCGGAGCAGAAGTGATACCCAGACCCGCCCTGCCCGGGTCATGGGGCGGTCAAAATTGCCATCCCTAGGTTGATGGGCCGCATAGTCCTTGTAAGATGAAGTGGGCATGCGGGCCGATATGGACAACATGAGCCCAGATGATTATATACGTGACCCAATAATAATTAATAATATTGGATAATTAATTAAGTGATTTTGGAATTAAGTAATGTGTAAAATAAATAAAATAATAATAATTGAGAAAAGTCGAATTTGTATCCAACATAAGCCCCTCAACTTCCGGGTTGTGAAGAATACCAGTGTAGTGCATAATTAGGTTCCTTATGAATATATGATCTTCTGAGGAGGAGGAAGTCTCTTTGAGAGTGGAGGTTTCCTAAAGGGGGGAGGTCCCCAGAAGTAGGGAAGCCCTAGAAGAAGCGGGAAAACGCATAGATTGGAGCGCAGAGCATGAGGTGCACGGAGCGCGTGAGTCTCTTGCAAGATATGAGTCCCTACAAGACTTAGCCTTTTTGAGGGGTGGAATACTTCTTGTAAATGGGTGGTCCTCATGGGACTTAATAGATCAGAGATCCTTAGGAACTTAGTTTTTCGAATGGTTTCTTTTAGTCTTATTAGCGTTTAGCCCTTTAGAGACTTCTCATGAGCTTACTGTAAGTCCAAGCGGCTACGATAATCTAGAGGGGGGGTGAATAGATTATCTCCATCTTTTCGATTGCGCCCTCTTTTTCGGACAAAACAAGTCAAGACAATAATAAAGGTGCGGGAAGTAAACAACACACGTAGATTTATAGAGGTTCAACCCACCTAGGGCCTAATCCTCTACCACCCGAGTATCTCCGGGATGGATATCAAAAAGAAAAAAGGAATTTTTATTAATTACCAAAATTAATGCAACACCTTACAACATCACCTTGAAGAGCACCACACTCTTCTACAACACCACCTTTGAGATTACCACAATCTCTCTTGAAGATTACCACAATCTCCAACGACACCTTGTGAAGATTACCACAATCTTCAACCTTGAAGAATACCAAATTCTTCAACACCTCAATAAGAAGATCACCACAATCTTCTTGCACCTATCACCTAGATCATCCAAGTGTGTTCTTACCACAAGAACACTCACAAGGATATCTTGTGTTGAATAACCCAAATTCAAGATTACAACTCGATAATGAATAATACAATTTGAGTGCAAGTGTAATCAAGAAATAAGCCTAGACCTCAAGATGTGAAATTGAAAGACCTTAGGCTATTACAACAAGAATAATAACAATGAAGAACAAATATGTTTGCTTGAGTGTATCTTGTTGTGTTGTAGTATTCTCTCTTGTTGTTGTGCTTCAAATCTTCCTCTATTTATAGGAGATGATTGATCATTGATAGGTTCCTCTTGGAATCTGATATCTACAAAAAAATTGCAATTAAAATCAAGATTATAGTTTGTTAGAAATCAATCCCACAATTTAAGGAAAAGTTGTGTCTTTTTGCATGATTAGATTTTTTTGTCAAAACATAAAGGCGACCGGTGGCGCAAAAATAAGATTTGAAAAGAACACATCAAAAATACAACAGGGGCGGTCCGGGATGGTCGCCGTGCGCCATGGGTGCGGCCGTGCGCCCACAATGTGGACCGGTCACCCTCTCAATTTTACGTTACGGGTTGTTTGTAATCTCTCACAGTAGTCGCCTTCAGGTCGTCGACCAGCCGACTCGGAGTTTTCTCAAACGTCTCGTTTCTGTTTCAAAACTCATCTCCGGGTACGGGTTGCCCTATAGGGCGACCGGTTAGCCTCAAAACAAAAAGTGTTGTCCAATATTTTATCGAAAATAAGCTTCAAGAAATACTCCGAAAAATAGTAAAAATATTTTAGACCAATCGGGAGTATTATGACAACATTTAGAAACATAGTTTGGATGTAAAAACCCATTGATATAAAATCATTAAATGTGTTGTCCAATTTTGTCGAAAATAAACTTGAAGAAATACTCAGGAAAATATTAAAACCATTTTAAATCATTTAGGAGTATTTGGACAACCTTTAAAAACATTGTTTTGGTATAAAAACAAAATCATCAAAATCATGATAAAACCATTTATCAAACACTTATTTGGTGGGGATTTCATCGACGAAATGAGAATGAACAGTGCACGTGTACGAGTGGAAGAGTGAGGAGTCTCGTGCAGTGGATGGCCGGGTAGAAGGGCGCCCCCTTTCCCCGGGAGCGAGGAAGTGCGCTTCCTTGAGCTGCGGAGGAATAGAGTGCCTGAGAGGAGATAAGTGAAAAGGCGATGATTGTTTCAGGTCACGAGACGATTGACTGAGTGCGAACTCACTTGCGTGCATTTTTTGTGCTCTTAGAGGGCGCGCGCTATCCCAACCGTGATCTTTTTTTTTTGCACGTGCCCTTCCAGCCTTGATGGGGCCGCCCTTTCGGGTATGCACGGGCATTAACAAAATCTTTTGGGGCTGGGCGCATGGGCCCACTGGCCCAACACGAGTCTGGTCTTGTATGTATCTGGTGACGTTCATGTTTCTGTAAATATCTTTTTAACATATGAGTTGTCTTATCTTTTTGGTCAATGGAAGAGAATAGGTTTGGGGCGTATACCTATCTCGCATTGAGTAGTGGGAATAGATGTGATATGTGGGAGTTGATGGACTCATTAGGCAGGCATGAGAACGAGACTGTGGGATTGACCAGGAGGTAAGATTGGTTGAGGGTGTAGTATGACCATAAAGATAAGACTGGAAATGGAGATGAATATCTCAAGTCCTCTCTGGAGGTTCGGTGGCTAGCTGGAGAGAGATATTGTGGGTATGGGTGTCAATCGTATCGTGTTTCGTGTTCGCGGGTCGTGTTTTTATACAAGTATTACAGGTCTGACACGAACCCGAACCCGACCCGTTTAATTATTCGCGTCAAGATACACGACCCGTTTATAATGTCGGTAACCCGACACGACACGAAAAAATTGTATAATTTAAACTTGACACGAAAAAAAAAAATTAAAAATAAAAAAATTAAAATTACAAATAAAAAATACATTAAATATTAAAATTTATTAATAAAATGCATATAATAATTCTTCCATCATCATATAACCAACTTAAACATCACAAAATATTAAAATAATATATCACAATAAAATTAAACGGGTTACATAGGTCAATCGTGTCAACCCGCGGGTCGACCCGACCTATTTATTTTCCGTGTTAACCGTGTCCGACCTGATTTTGACCCGAACATGTTAAGGGTTGTACCTGTACCTGCTAAATTCGTGTTAGGTTCGTGTCGGGTTATCGTGTCGTGTCACAAATTGACGCCCCTAATTGTGGGTGTCTATAAGGCATCTGTTGACTATAGATCGGACTTGATGGATAAGTCATCTCCATTCTTTGACATAATTATTTGCCATCGCTGAAATGCATCTAAGGGGAGTGGGAAAGATCTCTGGGAGTTAGTAATTTCTTGGACTGCAGAGTTTCTAACAAGGAGAAAGGTAAGATTGAGGCCCTACAGAACATCCTGGAGGATACCGACAACGAAGAGGGCGATGGCGATGATGATAGAGCCCCCATGCTTAAGCTTTTTGCTGCTTTGATTATATTAGGTCTTTACTTTAGCTTGTCTATTTAGGGCGTGTCTTTGGATATTTAGTATTTTGTACTCGAGATTTTTTCTGCCTTCGCGAGGCGTGGCAATGTTTTTTATTTGGAATGACGTGTTTCTATTTTTCCCTATATGTGTTAGTTTTTTCCGTATTTCTTGTTGTTTACACGTAGAATGTTCTGTTAGTCCAAGTGGCTACGAAAATCTAGAGGGGGTGAAAATAGATTTTCCTGATTTTCTATTTTACGCCCTCTTTTCGAGTATGAAGATAGTGAAGAAATAAAAATGCAGAAATATAAACAACACTCAATGATTTATAGAGCTTCAAGCCACCTAAGGCCTAATGCTTTACCACCCGGTATGTTCGAATGGATTTCGAAAAGAAAAAAGTATATTAATAGATACCAAACTATTACAACCTTTACATTGAAGAATACCACACTCTTCTTACAACACCACCTATGAAGATTACCACAATCTTCTTATAACAATGAAGAGCACCAAACTCTTCAACACCTAGAATCAACCAAGCGCGTTCTTACCACAAGAACACTAACAAGGATATCTTGTTTTGGATGATTTGAACCAATTCAAGATTATAACTCAAATGAAGTATACAACTTTGAAGTGCAAGTGTAATTAAGAATGAAGCCTAATACTCAAGATGTACAAAGTGTAAAGCTTAAGCTAAATACAACAAGTATGTTAAAAGTGAAGAACAAGAAATTTTCTGATTTTCGCTTGTTATTTGTATGCTTGTGTTGTGTCTTGATCCTTCAAGCCTTCAAGTATTTATAAGAGAGCTCCTTGATTTGAATACCAACATAGTCTCCTCCTAGAAGAGTGAAAACTGTAAAAGAATTGCCAAATAATCCAAGAAAATAGCTGTTAGAAACAATCCCACAATTTCATAAAAAATTGTCACTGCAACGGATAGTTTCTGCTAATAAAACCTTAGGTCGCCCTCTAATAAGAAAAAAACATTGAGAATATTTAAACACGGGTTGCCCTGGGGGTTGGACCAGCCGACTGGGGATTGGACTGGTCCCCCTTAGGTTCGATCGATTTCCCTTGATACAGAGAGAGTAAGAGAAAAAATAACAAACCCCAGGCACCGGTCGACCATGAGGTGGACCGGGCCCACACCCGTCGACCTTCAGGTCGACCGGTCGCCCTCCCCCTAAATCTTATCTGTTTTGGTTCTGTTTTAAATACAACTTTTGGGTACGGGTTGCCTTATAGAGCGACCGGTTGACCTCAAAACAAAGGAGTTGTTCGATTTTTGTCAAAAATAAAGTTCAAGAAATACTCCAAAAAATTAGTAAAAATCATTTAAATTATTTTGAAGTATTTGGACAACATTTGGGGACATTGTTTTGGTATAAACTTAATTATATGAAATCATCAAAATTACGATAAAAACATTTATCTAACATGTCCATTGATAGAGACGTGTTCCGTCCCATGGAGATTGGAGCCTTTTCTTGAAAAAAAAAAAAGAGGAGCCTTTGTCTTATCCTGTTCTTGGCTTGGGTGGCAAAGTGTCGCGGATAGAATCGCACGGGCGAAGCTAAAAGGATGGGCAAGAGGAAGTGGATGAGGGCGCCCAGCACTCGGGGGGAGTCGGCAAGGGCGCTCAACCCCCGGGGGAGTAGGCAAGGGCGCCCACCTCCCTGGGAGAGCGAGCAAGGGTGCGCTGCTACCTAGGGGAGTGGGCAAATGCACCCTGCTCCCCCAATGGGTGGGCAAGGGCACCCAACTCCCTATAGTGGTGGGCAAGGCGCCCTCCGAGGCTCGGGGCAAGGGCACCCAACTCTCAAGACGCGGGTTGTGCCCTTTCCCAACCCAGAGGGCAATCCAAATGAATAAGTCGATGGCATGTGAGACATGGATAAACTATCTTATGGGTAGTGAGTGGCATGTGAGACATGGATAAGGCTTTGAAAGGAATTAATGCTAGCTATGGACCATCTTACAGAGTGGGTCTGATCAATAATGAATGAATGGTTCTTATGAACTGTATGCATGTTGTTATTGGTTATAACTGCTTGCGGTGTTCCTCACTAAGTTTTTATACTCATGCCATCTTCATCATATTTTTAATATTAGCTACGACCATTGGCGTAGATAGGGGGCCAACCCGGGCCTCGAGCCCCCCTTTTTTTTTTTTTTGAATGTAATTGTTTTTAAAAAAAATATTATATTTTTATATGGTTTTTCTTTTAATTTTTTATCTGGCCCACCCCCATTTTTTTTCCTGGCTACGACTGTTGGATTAACGGCACCACGAGACGAGTCTCCTCCCTTTTTATTGAAGTTTTCATTAAAGTGTGGGTTTGTAATAAACTTAAATACTTTCATGCAAATCTTTTGTGTGACTACTCTTTATTATAATAGTTCATGTAGATATGTTTTGAAACGTCAATGACCCTAATGTTATATATGTTGTGGGTTGTCTTAAAAATGAAGATTTCACCCATCTTTGGGTGTTTCATGAGTGATTTTTCCACGAAAGCTTGCGCTATTATATATTTTATGTAATAATAATAATGTAAGTGCTAGTGTCGTTCCTAACCCTAGCAGGCTCGATGCATCACAAATATCTTTGGATAGCAATACTTGGGAACTCCAGATATTTCACTAAGTAAACATGGGTTATGCGCAACTTTGACATTTAAGAAATCACATCGAGAGTAGTATTAGCTTTCCCAGATCCTTAACATAAAAACATTTACTTGACGTCCAAATATTCACCATGCGAGTCTTGATAGCCACACAGTTTATTTGTCGATCAGTTAGAAAACGCTCAATGAGAGCAAGACGCACACTAAGATCAATAGTTGTATCCAATTCATCTGAAAAATTGAACTAGTCTTCTTCATCTCTCGAGAGGGGTAAATCCTTCATTATTTCTTCAATTTTACAGAAAGGAGAAAATAAATTTCCACCAACAGATAAGAGGACTAAGTGAAATCATAACAACCCTTAACATAAGGAAAAAAAAGCTCGACATATAAGAGAATTTTAAGAAGATGATGATGAATATGAAATAGAACCTCTTACTTCTTATAATATGTTATTTGAGCTTATTATATATAAAATTTAAAAATAGTTGTATAATAATAGTTGGAGAAATAGTTCTTTCCTAATCTTATTTTCATCAAAAGAAAAACTAAATTATATTCACATGAGCAAATCAAGATCTTAAATAACTTGCATTGCTATTAATAAACCTTACAGGCTCTATTATTGTCAAACTACCAATAAAATTTTACAAAATATCAGGTCTTCACTGTTTAGATCTGTTACATTAAAAAAAATAACAGTCTATTTTATGGGGTTTTTTAATTGAATATTATAGGTGGGAGAAAATATTACACAAATATAGTATAAATGGGGGGCTTTAAAAAATAAAGGTGGTCGTTGATTGTATCAACGACTAAAGCTTAGTCGTTGATCACATCAACGACTGGATTCAAAAAAAAAATTAATTATAACCCAGTCGTTACTTGAAGTAATGACTGGGATTTTTTAATTTTTTTTTTTAAAAAAATTGATCCAGTTGTTACTTGAAGTAACAATTGGAAGGGGAAATTAAAAAAAAAGATTTATGTGTGCTCTCTTATTTCTTCTAGGTCTGGGGGATTTCCTTGAGCCGAAAATGGCGTCGTACGCGTCCAGAGACAAACCGTCCTGGAGAGATCCATGTCCATGTCCACTGACGACCCGTGAGCTACTCCCCATGGTGGAATTCTCAGATTTGGCGAGAGGATCCGGAATTCTGGAGAAGAAGCTACTTATTTGCTTGCTTTGCGAATTCAATGACGAAGATGAGATCGACGGTGGCGAATTGCATGCACATATCCATCGGAGCTGCCTCGATCGTTGGATGGACCACGATCAGAAAACGTGTCTGTTGTGCCATATGCAGTTTATCCCGTAGGATATGCAAGAGGCCTTCAACGAGAGGTTGTGGTTAGCTTCGGGAATTTCTGATTTCTACGGCGATTACTCACCGATTACTACTGGTTTGTAGTCAATTTTTGTAGATTCAGTTTTTTTTTTTCTTTTTTCCTTTTTTTTGGGGGGAAGGGGGAGGTAATAGAGATGTTGGTGTTGGCAATTTGGCATCTGGAATGTAAATATTACAAGAAAAAGGAAAATATGAGAATTATGGGAATTGGAAAGAAACAAGAGATTTTGTATAGCATTTCTGTTTTTTCTTCCTTTTTTTTTTTTTTTTTTGATAAAAATGTGAAAAGGGGCATACCCCATTTAAAATGGAATATGGTAGTTATGGACAGACCCATATCCTACCAGCATAAGCAAAGAGAAGATTACAAGATATGGATATACCTAGACAGAGGTTAAAGGACTCTAGCCTCATAATTAAAATTACAAGAAAAAATGATCATCAACCAAGTACTCAAGAAGCCAAAGGAAGTAAGTGTCAACGATATAAGGCTCCCGATGAAATCTTGAGCAGGGTGGCGAACGATCTTATAAGAAAAATTACAGAGTAGTGGCGAGGCATACCCTGCAGTAACACAATGAAGTTGGGCATGAGTGCAGTACCAGCCCCATAGTCCCAAGGCGTCCAGAAATTGCATTGGTCGCAAAAAAAGTCGCAAGATTCCAAATATGCTCATTGGATGCAGCAAAACAGTAGATTAAACAAGACAGAAGGAAAAGAAAATAATTAAGGGAAGACACTAGAGAGAGGCAATATAAAAGTAAGTATAAGATAATAGGAAATATATAAAAAAGACATAGTAATAATAATAATATAGATATATATAGTAAATAGATAATAAAATAGATTGATAATATATATATATATATAATTTATTTTTTTATTTATTTTTATTTTTATTGATATTGTTGCCATTTTTTGAAGTTTCTTGTGAACCGTATACTGTTGGGTGTTTCTAAAAAAGGTAGTCACTGTAACAAATGTAAAACACACACATACGTTTGAAATTGGAGCCAGTAAATTCGTTTTTTTTTTCTAAATTTCCCTTTCCAGTCGTTACTTCAAGTAACGACTGGATCAATTTTTTTTTAAAAAAAAATTAAAAATTCTCAGTCTTTACCTCAAGTAACGACTGGGTTATAATTTAAAAAATAAATTGAATACAGTCGTTGATGTGATCAACGACTAAGCTTTAGTCGTTGATCGTACCTTTATTTTTTTAAAGCCTCCAATTTCTACTATATTTGTGTAATATTTTCCCACATCTACAATATTCCATTAAAAAATCCTATTTTATGCCATCCTTGCTTTTAATTTCCTTTTCCTATTACTTCTAAGTATACTAGTCCAATGAAATTTGCCATTTATCTTTTTGAAAAATTAGATAAACAAAATTGATTTGAGATAGCAATAGTAACAAAATTCTCGAATTTCGAAAAATACTCGAATAAAACACGTTATTTTCATTCAACGTTGAAATCCCGTATATATCAATCATAAATAATAATGTGACAAAATTTCCGGATTTTTTCTGTTAATAATGCGATTGATTCCCGATCTTTTCCTATTTTTAACAAAATTATACTAATTTAATTTATTTTATAATTTTAAATATACTTTGATTCAATAATATAATTTTTAAGAATAACTCATCGAGAAGCTTTCTACTAAAATGTATTACATTTCTATAGAAAAAAATAAAAATTTATATCCATCATATTATACATACGAATTGTGTCTTATAACCAAGATTTTATCGAATTCTCAAATTATCCTGAATAATACCCGAGATACGAATTTTAAGGGCTAACGAAATTATTCTAAATCCATATTTGTTACTATTAGACAGGAACATAAAATACAATGATTTCATTTTGCCTCTAAAGCCTAAGGCCACGTATGGTTATGTTTTCAAAATTCATTTTTATTTTACAACTATTTCGAAAAATGGATTTATGTTTTCACTACAATCGCAAAAATGCACTTCAAAATCCATAACCACACATACTTTCATTTTAGACATAAAATTGAGACAACAAAACCAAATATATTTTCAAATCTCACCAGAAAACTAATAAAGTTTGAAAATTCATTTTCCAACACTGTAAATTAGAAATTGAACTTGGAAATACATGCTGCTAAAGGTTTTAGGCCCAAATTCCAAGCTAGAGCTCTTTTTTTCTTTTACTGTCTAGAAAATTTTAAGGGAAAAGGACAGGAATACCCACCTTCTCATCCCTAATCTCTTCCAAATACGCTCCATTCCATAATCATTTTCAAAAATACCAACCCGGTAGAAATTAAGACAATTATACGCTCTGCAACATATTCCATCAATTTTGGCTCCAAAAATCACCGAGCACAAGATCCTGATTACATCCATCCCAACAAATAGCAAAAACCAGAAGAAAGACACTGAACGCAGGAAAACAACGAGACAAATAGTGGCCTATTTGAGATAACGATTCAAACTCCAGATCAAGAGGAAGAAGAAGAACAAACCAGGTAACAACAACACGATCTGTTTATCTTAATCTGAAAAAACTTTATTTCGATCAGTTTCATGATTTTACAGATAGAAATTTAAAATTCAATATGTATTGGATGAAATTAACATTGAATTGAACCAGAAATTTTGAATGAGAATTCCAACAACCTGGCAATTTTGAGCTTAAAAATGCATATTTTGTTCGAATTATAATCCAAAATTCTACAAAAATTGCTTCTGATGAATATCTACAAAAAAATCGTGTGAATCTCAAAAATCTGTATGCAATACATTACGTATTTGTTTCACATATGTTTCTTTGTTGTTTCACAATTATTTCTATTGGTAATGTTTCGCCTAATATAACACATTGCTTCTTCCCGTACATGAAACATTGTTTCATATGTGTTTCATTTATGTTTCTTATATGTTTCACATAGGGAAATTTTCATTGAATTCCACAGTTGCATGGAGAAAACCCCAGCAGTGGTATACCAAAATGGACAATGAGAAGAAAATAAAGATGAATACTGATTCCAATGGAATGCACTTTCATCACCCTAAAGGAAATCTTAGAACAACAAATTCAAATCAGAAAATTAGAGCTTACTCGTCCATCATCGGCTACGAGAAATGGACATGACTCCACTGTCAGACCAAAAGATACTTTATATTGACTTCCAACATCGCAGAATTATTGAATATAACAACTGTAGAGGGGAAAGACCTACTAGTAACAACTTTGCTAGAGTACGTGAGATTTCAGTTCAAGATTGGGCATGCAGACATTGAAATGAAGCAAGATCAATATTTACAAGGATGAAAAAAAATGAATTGAAGAGTATATGGGGAAAAACTACAAATTTTCTCTAAATTTAAGAGTAATTTACTACTCTAAATTTAAGAGTAATTTACTACAAACTTTTATCACATGATCCCCTGTTTCACAATTGTTTCTTACATGTTTCATTTATGTTTCAGGTGAAGAGATCAAATAATTTTATCTTTAAAGTCATAGAGGCTGACAAAACATTTGTTCTGGACCTTGAAAAAAGGACTTCCACATGCAACAAGTTTCAAATGGATGAAATTCATTACTCACATGTTATAACAGTACTAAAATAATTGAATAAAGATCTGTACCAATACTGCTTGGATACTACATGAAGGAAACAATAGTAAATCAAAATAGCCGATAACAATCCAGACCCTAGAAAGCTAATCAAATATAAAATAGTTCCATACTACAAAAAATACCAAACTTAAACATATTGTTCAACTGATTACACCATCATTAAGATTTACGTAACAACAATAATTCCCTAAAACCATTAGGAAGTGGATGTAGAATCTCAATGTCGTTGTCATCATCATCACCATTTGCTGCTTCAAATTAGCATGATTGTAAAACAGATGACTAAGCCTTGCTCGTTCATTCTCTATCTCAAACGCTTCAACGTCCATAGCCTTCCCAACAATAAAGTACTCCGCATAACAAGCAACAAAAAACCCCACATTCACTATAAAAGAAATAAAAAAATACACAGTCAGATATATAACACAACAAATCAAAAACAACAAAAAAGAACAAACAAATGGAAAATACATAGCAAAAACAAGTTTTCCTGAAAACCTCAAGTTGGTTTTCAGTTAAACAGTCCTTCAAATTGTTTATAACATCAAAAGAGAACCCAATATATATTCTAGCAGTATACCAGTCTTCAGGATCAATAACATATTTGAAACTCTAGAAACAACAAAGAAACAAAATAGAAATAAAAAAGAAACACGAAATCAACAAGCACTTCAACTAAAATACTAAAGAACAAAAGAAACATAAACAACTTCGAAACAACATCGAAACAAACGAAAAACTTCAAATCACAAAATAATAAAAGAACACAGAAAAATCATACCTCAACAACATCAGATTCTGCAAAAGAAACAATCTTCTTTTTCGAAGCTTTGACACAAACCTTGGATTTTACAGTTTTACAAGACGATTTAACTATTTCATCATCAACAAACTTTTCGACTTTTCGCTTCTTCGAACTCATTTTACCAGCAACAAGCTTTTGAAGTTTCCTATTTTTCGAAGAATCTGGTACTTCCAACTTCGAAGAACTTCTCAGTAGCATTTTATAAGGAGAGTTTTTAGGAGTCATTAAAACAACAAATACAAACAAGTGGTTTCAAGAAGTTACAGAAAGAGAGGATAGTGATGGAAACCATGAGGAAGCTGGAACGATTGAAACTGAAAAACAATGTTGAAATGGAGCAGAGTAACGTGAAGATGTGGCCACGATCAAGCAGGGGATAGCAAAAAACCCGCGAACTGGTTCGAGATTCACAGAAATAAGGTGAAAAAATCTAACCCTAGGTTAGAACGTAAAAAGAAGAACAAGCTGGGTAGAAAGGTGAAGAGATAAGATCGGTTGCGTATTTTTGTCCTCTAATGATATTTTTGTCATTTTTTAAGAATTAAAGGTATTTTGTGTAATTTCCTCAAATTTTAATAAACATTATACGAGATCCATCTTTATTCTTTCATGTCATCATCATTTTCAATTTTCAATTTCCATCAAAAAAAAAAAGGAAAAAAATAATTATTCTCCAGCTCTTTCTCTATTTTCCAATTGTTCCAAACTTTATCCGGAAACCTATGTTCCCACTATATCACAATTCACAATTATCAAAGGCATATATATTTGATTGTTTCAGTTTTGCAAGAATCTGAATATTTTTTTTCTTTTTCTGTTTAAATTGAAGACAGTCAGCACAGTATATGTCGAATTATTCTCTCAAGTTTTCATATTTAATACCCTGATCAAAGATCAGCTTCTGTGTTTTTGCAATTTACGCATCAAAAACAGGGTTTTGAATTGGAGAAACAAAGAAAAAGTCAAGGGATTTTTTAGGGTTTTTATCTGTTTTGATTTTCCTTTATTTATTGGGGAATGCTGTATCTGAAGCAACCTGTGGGGGAGGTGATGGGGTTAGAAGTTGGGAGGGGAAGTAGACAGAATTTTGGATCAGAACTGAATGCTAGTGTGATTTGATTCCCGAGCCCGAGGCTCGGGGATCGCGAAGGAGAAGCAAAATCAATGGCAGGTGTGAGGGAAAATGTACAGGCCCAACAGCAGGAAGTACAGCCTGATTCTCAACCTTCTCCTCCTCCTTTGCCTCAGGAGGGATTTATGGAGAAATTCAGACTCTATGAGACTCAATCGGTATATATTTTTCTTTCCGATTGATCATTATTAGCATATTTTCCAGTGTAAAATGTGATATTTTTTATACTAATTTAGAAATGCTAAATGAAATGTTATAGATCAACCTGAATTGGTATTATATTTTTGCTATACTTAGATTTTGGTTATTGCTTGATTTATTAATCCGTTTACATGGTGTAGAAGTGTATTCGATTGCTTCAGCACTTTGATTTCCTAACTTTGGCAATTTGAATCCAATACTCAATAAAAGCTCATTTCAAGAATAATTAAATTCGTGTTTAATAAACATAGACTTCGGCTTTTTAATATTTTGTCTTACCGAATCCTTCAGCTGGACCTTTGTTTAATAAATAATGTGGAGAAGTACACTATATCATCCACGTGTTATGTATTTGAAGTTGGTATAAAGTTTGTCCTATACAAAATTATATTGTTGATGTTGTACAACCGTGTCTATTTGTCACTTTGTGCTGAAGAAAAGGACTTCAGTGAGTGAACTTTGTAATCACATGTCCAGTCTTCTGATTTCAACAGATTAACTTGACATCTTAGTTCGGCTGCAGGGAATAATTCCTCTTATAGCTTGTTGCCTTGTGCTGATTAAATAAACCACAGTGGACTATGGTTGCAGATTTTATACATATGAAATTATTTCCAAGCATATTGAATTTATTGTCTTCTTGACTCTTGTACGCGTTGCCTAAACTCCATGTGCATATACTAAATACAGATTTATCTTTGCATTTTACAAAATTTGTGAACTTACCTTATTAAATTTCCTGGCAAGTTTTTTGGTTTTATTTGATTGTTTTTCTAATCATGGGTGCAGAAAATTTATATGGTGGGAAGAGACAAAAATAGGACATACCGAAAAGTTTTGATAATTGACAGGTCGGAACCCTCGGCGCTTAACATTCGTGAAGATTCTACCACATATACTGAAAGGGAGTGCTCTGATCTATTGAGAAGGATACACGAAGGAAACAAGGCTACAGGAGGACTTAAATTTGTCACCACATGTTACGGTATTGTTGGTATGTGGATAATTGAGTGTCAATTTTGTCCCACACAAAGAAAGGCTTGTATTCCTGATCATCTTATTCTGTTTACTTCTTTTATCAGGATTTATTAAATTCCTAGGCCCTTATTACATGTTACTCATTACACAAAGGAGGCAGATTGGAGTAATCTGTGGTCACATTATATATTCAGTCTCAAAGAGTGAGATATTTCCCCTGGCTCATTCCGCTGTCAGATTCAGCATGGTGAACTATAGAAGCGAGAACAGGTTATAGCCTTTCTACTTATGAAATGTGCTTGTTCTTGTGCCATTTTGTAACTTCAGAGCAGAGATAGTGAACATTATCATGACCTTTTATTAACCTCTTTATAAAATGTTTATGCATTTCTTGTGTTTCTTGTTTTAAGAATAAACATTTTAATTATGGGTTTTTCTTTTTCAAGGGAGAATAAAAATTCATTTTTTGTGGAGACTTTATTTAGGGATAACCGTGTGGTTGGATTATGGTATCTTATTAAAGTTAACAACTGTATCCATCTTCTATCCAATGCACCAAGTCCCCTCCACGATACACTATTTAAATGCTGATTTACGCATTCTATACATGATACTGTAACGGGAGCAGCTAATATTGCACAAAAACTAGGTGTAATTTCCTTGTGAAAGAGTTAGATAATAACTTCTTATGGTCAGTCTGCCTTTTATATCATATCCTTGCTTCTGTCATGACATTGTGCTGATGTAAGATGGTTATGGATGTAACATGACTTGGAAGTTGGAAGACTGCCAAGCTGGGAAATAATGTTTGGGATTTTGGTCTCTCATACATTTGAGCGGACTCAATTCATTGACCTTATTGGTAGACTGTAAATTGGAAACATCGAAAGCAAGCGAAAACTATGTGCACGTGATTATGTTCTCCATCCTTCTGTGAAATTAACATGTAGAAAACAAAAAACAGGGACATAAATTTGAAATACCTTTTGCTAGTTTGCTAAATATTAAAAGTAAGACTAAAGGAAAATAAATACGTTGGCTCCTATACGGTTCCTAGGATTGCTTAGGAAGTATTGAAAGCTATGCAACTAAATGCAAGAGTGACACACTTCTTAAGTTGTAATTACCTGTAAATAAGCACCACCACGCTCTCTAGCTTTCAGTTGGGTCATCGTTTGGTTAATGGACTCTTAATCTATTCAACTATTAAATCCTATTCGCGTGATTTTTAGTTACGTATTCCAGCCCCAAAAAGAAATAAAGCTGAAACTTAATGGAATATTAATATCTTTAATTGTGGCTCAGAGCTATTCTTTATTGATAGTTAAAGTTTAGTTGGACTTGAGTGGCATAGCGGTATAGACTTGAACTTATATTGGGGTATGTATATTCTTATTGCAACTTGCACATCTTGTTTTCTGAAACCATATGTATATGGAAGTTTGCCATTTCATATTGTGTGTGCAAATGTATATGTTTTTTCTTTTTCCGTTTTTCTGAATATTATTGCTTTACATTGCTAGTACAATAGTTAATAAGTAGAGCGAATTATAACCATAGTGGTCTAAGCCTCTTATATTGTTCTCAGTTTTTATTTTCCTATCAGCATTCCAAGAAAGTTTTGGTCAAGTGTTACTAATTTGTTATTGTCGTACAGATACCAAAAACTCTTGTGTATGGTGGATCTTACTAAGGACTTCTACTTCAGTTACTCCTACCATGTTATGAGGAGTCTCCAGAAGAACATGTGCGATAAGAAACCAGGGCAAGTCGTATATAAAACTATGTTTGTCTGGAATGAATTTCTTACTCGTGGAATACGTAATAGTCTTCAGAATACCCAATGGACTGTAGCATTGGTCTATGGCTTTTTAAGCAGGTGAGGTTCTGCCTTCCTTCGATGTCTACTGTATTGACATTTATTCTTTACTTAGTTATCTGTGTAGTTATTCCGTACTTCACCAATAACATCAACTTATAAAGTCTTCGCAGTTACTTATTATGATTAGTCAAAGTTATACTACGTCTATTAATGATTTATTACCAGCTGGATGGTATCTGCAAGCTTTAACCTTTAAGAAATTGATATGATGTTGATTGCTTTATGGTTTATGTAATCCAGGCTACACTTTCTATATCTGGGCGGGATCTCCGACTGACTCTAATTGCAAGGCGTTCACGGCATTATGCTGGTACCAGGTCAGAACAATCATGCATATGAAGCAGTTGGAGTTATCTGTTAGTAACTTATATCTAAATACTCTTTCCTAGAGGATAATTTGGTTTGATGTAACTTGATCATTTGCTTGAGGAATCTTCCCATGGGATCCAACAAGGAGTGGACTGCATGACCAATGAGTTAATTGTATCCGATTAATAGGTTTTGTGATGAAATATCAATTTTCATTATGTACTATATGAACTTATGTAATATGCATATACACACCCATGATCCTGTAAATTATTTTTGTTTGTTTTCTACTTAATTGAATTACTTACGACTTGGATGGTTCAACATCGTGTTTTCTTGACTATAGGCTGAAAAGTCTATAGCCCTTGACTAGTAATGCAAGTTGTTACTGGCATAAGCTAGGTGTCTTATGTATTTTTAGATAAAATGCTCTATATATAAGACATAGATTCTCAGTTCTTGTGCTGCTTTGATTTAGTGGGAGTACAAGTTAAGCTGAAGAAATCATTATATAATAATGTGTTCGCAACTGAGGATGAATTTGTCCTCTAATTAATAAGGGTCAGATTGGCAGAATTGGGGATGAGTAAATTGACTCAGAAATGAGCTTCAGTTCTTACTTTGTATGTTCTTTCTATTCTAGTTTTCTTCCATTCCATTTGAACACGATGGTTGCGGGAAGCCTAGTTGCTCAAGTAAATGGACAATGCTTGATCGCTTATTGCCGGGGTCATCCTGGGCCTTCAAGGATTTTTTACAACTATTTATAGATAGTTAAAATATGGGTTAAAGTATAGCTTGTTTTCTCCTTGAAAGATGTTGGCTTCTACCTGCCCTTCAGATTTCAAGCATAATGTTTTTGATGTTGCATGCAAATGTTGTGTCTAGCGGATAAAAATAAAATATAAAATGGATAAAAATACTTTATACACCTGCTGCTTATGTTACCAGCTGGGAGACATCTGTTGACACTTGCAATTAAGTTTTGATTTGAGCTAGCAACTTGTCAGCACAGATCTATGAATATTAGTTTAATGATAATGATTGGATAACTCTTAAACTGTCTGGAAGTCAATATAATGTAGAAAGTATACGCCCTGCACTTGTCTTAATGGTAGAGAGTGCAGTGGGGATAATAAATTCTGGAACAAACTCTTAAGTCTTACTACTTTTAATAATCTACTTCACTTCTTAATTGTTACTATTTGTTCCATTATTCAAGCCTTATCTGCTTGGTTTAGTTAGGATGATTGCCGATCTTCGAATTTCTTTACATGTAGATATCTTAAACGAGGTGTCAACGAGAAGGGCAGAGTGGCAAATGATGTGGAGACAGAGCAGATTTTAGTTGAGGATGTTCCTGAAGGAGTGCAAATGCAAATTAGTTCTGTGGTCCAAAACCGTGGCTCAATCCCACTCTTCTGGTCGCAAGAAACTTCCCGCCTAAATCTTAAGCCTGATATTATATGTATGTTTGAGTAATTGCTTGATTCAAAATATTTTCATTTCTTTTTTCCTAAAATTTGAATACTCATCTGAGTTGTGACTCTTTACTTTACACGTGTGTATTTACTTGGTGTATTTTTTTTTGTTTTTCAGTGTCGAAGAGGGACCAAACATATGAGGCCACTAGACTTCATTTTGAGCATCTTGTCAAGAGATATGGGAATCCTATCATTATCTTGAATTTGATTAAGGTAGGAGGAACTTTTTAGCTGGATTTTGCACTGTAGTGTTTTAGCTAACATGCCTTCTCCTTTCTTGTTGCGTGTTAAATATATTAAGCCTAAAGGATATCTGTAAGAACAGCCACAATCAACTGAATGTTCTTTGCTCTCCTAACATGGCTCCCTAAAGAAACAATTAAATGAACCACCTAATTGAAAGTTTTTATCAACAGACAAATGAAAAGAAGCCTCGAGAATCCATTCTTCGTGCAGAGTTTGCTAATGCCATTGAAGTCATAAATAAAGATCTGTCTGAGGAGAACCGGCTTAAATTTCTTCACTGGGATTTGCATAAACATTCTCGGAGGTATCTAATGTTCATTCTTTGTAGTTCTGCAGCTTATGGTTGCAGAGATCTGACCTATATTTTCTTTTACCTCATTTTCCATCAGCAAAGCCACAAATGTTTTGCTACTTTTGGGAAAAGTTGCTGCATATGCTTTGACGCTGACAGGTTTCTTCTACTGTCAAGTAACACCTTCATTGCTATCAGAGGGGCATCTTAAATGGCCTAGCTTTGAGTAAGTCTCCTCTTTCCACTTTAATCATATTGAAACTATTTCTATTTTAGTTTATTCTTGCCAAATAGGAACATAAATTATGGCAACTAGTAAGAACTTTCGTTTAGGTTTATCTCTTCAGTTGTGGTTACTGTGTAATATGGGTATGGTTTCTCTAATCCAGTCTTCAGACCAAATGAAGAGGACCAACAAACTGGGTCTAGACAAGTTACTTGAATTCTTTAGCCAAACAGCATCTGTTATATTTTCTTGGTTTTTTGATTGTGCTTTCAAAGGGAAAAAATAAAAAAATAAACTGTAGAAGTTTCGAACGTCATGGAAGGATTAGAATACAGCATAGAATAATACTTGTGAGCAATCACTGCACAAACTGACATTTAAGGTAATTGTGATACTATGAATGAGTATAGTATGCTGAATGGAAGTTTTAAATGTGTCTGACACAGGCATGTTGTTGCTCCTGATATGTCCACCCTAGCATATTCTGACACTGATATTGCGAAGCATAACTATGATGAGAATGAGGATTCAGATGACTCTGAAATAAAATCTAGTGGAAGCAATAGCACTGCAAATAACAGTGATCCTTCCATCAAACCACCAATGGTTCAAAGGGGAGTGCTCCGGACAAACTGCATAGATTGTTTGGATCGCACTAATGTGGCACAATATGCTTATGGGTGGGTTGCTTTAGGGCATCAGCTGCGTGCCTTAGGAGTGACAACCTCGACGAAGATAGACCTTGATGACCCACTGGCTGAAGAATTGATGGGGTTTTATGAGCAAATGGGTGACACTCTTGCACATCAATATGGTGGATCGGCTGCTCACAACAAGGTAATCTTATGTGCGATTGTCCTCTTACTTGTGGTATATTAGGTAAACACAAGCTTTGCCGTATCCTGGTTTATGGTTTATTTGGAAGTAATGTGATGCAATAATAGAAGTTGTTATCTGAAAATTTAAATTTCTGATTGAAAGCGGTTAGGTGGCAATAAAATTGTAGGCTCTGTTTAAAAATTTATGTACTTGCAGAAATCAAGAATTTTCTCTATGATTTTGTTATATAGTTTTTTGCTACAGAGGATTGTGTATAAACTGCCTAGCTTGTAGTGAATGCAAATTTAGTTCCTTTTGAATTGTCAGACTGCCAGAAGTATTGTTTAGTATGAGTTCCTTCAACCATTTCATATTTAAGTTAGGATTTTTTGATGCATCTGTTGACATTTTGGAAACTTTAATTTGCAATAGATTTTCTCTGAAAGAAGAGGTCAGTGGAAAGCTGCAATACAGTCCCAGGAGTTTTTTCGAACTCTACAAAGATATTACAGCAATGCTTATATGGATGCGGAGAAACAAAATGCAATTAATATGTAAGTGGGGTTTTTACAATTTCGGATGTGCTTTTGAACTTCCACATATAGATAGAGATTAAATACGTTGAAGATTGATGAGAAGTTCGGGAGTCTGAAGTATTCGAGATAATTCCCTCCCCTGAATTATTTTGGATGAACAATTAGAAACAAATTTTTATTTAAGTTTAGAAATGAGAATAATCAGAATATGTTTGGTTGAGTAGTTTTCTTGTGTATTTTAAACACGAAGGTATTTGGTAAAATTGAAGTTGTATTTGTTTTGTGTGTTTCAAGATTTTATGTATATATTAATTTGTGAAAAGTTGATAGTGGTGGGTCCACTTTCATTATTTAATTTGAATATACTGTATTTTATTTGAAAGAATTTTAGGTGTGGGTACCATTAGATTGATAATTTGAAAATAATATTATAGTAGTTGATACGGTTGATAGTGGTGGGTTTCACTAGTGTACTTGAATGAAATTATGAAATGATGAGTTGTAAGTGATAGATTAGGGTTATAGGGTTGTAAACTGAAATTACAGGTTTGAGATGTTATTTTGTGTGGAATAAATGAGATGAATAAATGTACCTTTCCATCAAAATAGATCAAGTAAACTTGATTCCAAATTTTAGATTAGTATGAAATTGGAAATGGGGTTTGAAAATGATACATGCCCCTTTGGGTTTATATACTTTTCCAAAATATTGCTACTTGTATTAGCTGTACTTTCAAGTCTGATCAAATAATGTGTTGACATTATTTAATAGCTTTTTTATATTTGAGCAGATTTTTGGGGCATTTTCAGCCTCAACCAGGTAAACCTGATGTGTGGGAGCTTGATTCTGATCAGCTTAATATGCGAAGAAACGGACACTCAAATATTGATGACAATGGAAGGTATATGTATATCCACTAGTGATAGTCAATATCTTCGACAATGCTGCATGCCTTATCTGTCCACCTAGGAGAATATTACCTAAATTTTCGCTGGATATTTTTGGCAGATTTGACTTTTAATCAATCAAATTGGCAAGGAGCTATAGGTATTCACATTAGACGGGATGGAATTATTTGGTGTGGATGGAAAATTATTCCCTTGTTCAATAAAAAGTCATAACCATCTCATAAATTAAGTGCTCACTTTTGTCAGCTATGGCAGAGGATGTTGCGTAAAATGCAATGAATAATTGAGTCAAAAGTCGTCCCTCTTCAAACTGACCTTCGTCCTGGAAACTACTTTCTCCAGCTATTACGAGCATGCTACCATCCAAATATTGCTCAAGGTTGTTGCTACAATCCTGAAGTACCAGTGCAGCCCACAACCATCTTTATCCATATCCAATGACGAATCCAATCTGTCCTCAACTACTATAATCGCTCAATATTTATCTTATTCTCCATCTTCCTCGATTGCTTGCTTTCTCCTCCACGTAAAATAATACCTGGTGATATGAAGCCATGAAACAATCTGGTTGAGTAATGTTGATGGCCATTTGACTGGAGAATTTTAGAGAGAGAGAATGAAACAGATGGGGGAAATGTGAATAGGATTGACTGACTAGTTATGAATTGGAGCTATATAAGAAAGGACTGGATGGAATATAGGTTGATGGGTAATTTCCTTTTATAGAGAGTATTGAGGGAAGACTTGCAGGAAACCATGAATATCAAGAAAATATACTTCTTTTCCCCTCTCTCTTCTCGATTTTCCTTTAGTTATTAGTTGACTCTCAAATTCATAGATTGATGATAACTTCAATAAATTAAAGGGATAATTAAGAAAAAAAACCTGAAGTTTGGGCTAATTACAAAAAAATCCAGAGGTTTTTGCAATTACAAAAACCCCTTGAGATTTGATTCCTTCTCACATTTTCCCCCTTCATAAGCAAAAAAACATTTCAAAAACCCTTTATAGAAATATTACAATTACTCCTTTAAATTTAAGACAAACAACAGACCTGGGTTCTTTTGTAATTTTCAAAAAACCCAGGATTTTTTTTTGTAATTAGACCAAACATCAGGGGATTTTTGGTAATTATCCCTAAATTAAATAAATTTACAATATTCAACATGCTTTTGTGACAGAAATATATATGTTTTTAAGTTTCAAGTTTTCAGTTCTTGTTTTGAATGTGTCTTCCATACCTTGCTTTACGATCATTTTAGCTGAGAAGGAACATCACTAATGCTGATTGGGAGTCAGCTTGAGGATTAGAAAGATCTTCTCTTTTTTACCGTGTCAATTTCTGATAAACATATTGTTGCCGTAGAGAGCTTCTATAGTCATTTTCTGGCTTCTATTTGGTTGGGCTTCCAATTCTTAATTGACAACCTTTCCAAAATAATTTTCAACTTCCATTTGGTTCGACCTCTTATCCTTTATTTTCTGATAGATGTGGGCAGGTTTCTCATGTTGATAACGCCATTATGTTTTTTGCCAATCTTTTACCAACTTAAAATCAATGTTCCCATGGTTATCAGATTCTTTATTCGATGTCCTTGTTATTACTTTCAAATCTGGTGCATCTCAAGGTTCAAGTAGTTCTGTATCTTATGATATTTCATGAACAATAATATACTTGGCAAGACCTCAGTTCTCCCAGTATCTCATATGTATAGGCAAGCAATTTCACATATCAAGTTTCTCCTAGTCTCTTTTGGTTTTGTCAATATTGTTTACCCTAATCTGAGCAACAGTGTATGCTTTTCGTTATTGTTAAAGTTTTAGGGGGTAGTGTCATAGCTGTTACTGTTTTCACGTACTATTAGTAGAACTGGAATTTTCTCAAATTTCAAACACTATAACTGTTGGTTATAAGATATGCAGCAAATTTGGTTGCTTGGATCTGCTGTTATCAAATATTAATAGAAGGGTGCCTGTTGTAACTGGATTTCATTATGATTCTGGATTCTAGAAGAGGACATCTCATTCATTTAGTATTGTTTGGCATGGTTTTGGTATGTGGGCTTGACATCATAAGGGAGTGCTACACTTATGTTTGAACCACTTGAGGGATTTCTCTTGAATCAAAAACCAAAAGAGGTTGATTTCCATTTATTCACTTTTTTTTATCAATTATGAAGTGTGCTTTTCTTAATGTTCTTACTATGATTATGATTAACAATCTTACGTTTCGCGCTGCCCAAAACTACATGTAATGTTCACACTCCTGTTTTGCATGTTTAGGTCATTGGTTAAAAGATCATGGTCAGAGGGTCACATTCTTCGTGAAAGTCGGTCACCCACACCTGCCTCAAGCTTCAGTAGAGGTTTTCCTAGTGCTGACTTCTCCAGCGAATCTAAAGGAGGACCTAAAATGCTTTCTGAGTCAACACCAGAAATAACCTCGGAAAGAGAGTTAGCATATTTAAGGTGCTTTACTTTTCTGACTAATGGTTGCTTTAGTTTCCTACGAGGTCAATGAGTTTCTTTTAATCAGAGTACTATAATTGGCATGATTTGAGAGACTCCACGGAAATTGGGACATAAACTCTCCACCGAAGGACTCCATTTTGCCAGTCACTTGTTTGCTAGAGAAAATCAGCTTTTGTTTTCAACTTATTTTAACTGGTGGCCAGAGAGAAAGAGAGGGAGGGGGAGCTGCGGTCTGAAATTCGGAAAGGAGTGGAGATGGGAGATGATGGATGATGTCACAAGGGTTAGTTTGTCGACGGTGTGTAAGTTGTGAGTCAGGCCTAAAAAAGAAATATTAGATTAAAGCGTCCTATTTGACTGGCATTAATCTATATCATGGGTATGATTCTTGATGATTTTTAGACTTGGAACACTGGCATAGCTACTGGTATTATTTCTGGTTTATTTTGATTGGTAGAATTTTCATATCCTTAATATTTTGCATTTTCTGATTGTTCCTTTGTTCAGAGCTTTTTAACTTCCTCATAATTTTCCCGTATTGTTTGTCCAGAGGCTGTTGAATTCTTTAGATATTGTTGAAAGAGAACTGTGTACCCTCTATTTCTAATTTTCCTCATAGTTCTTGTTCATTCTTATACCATATGAATTTAAACAGGAAACCAGATCTATCTTCTTTGCATGATCAGTTGAACCTAGACGTTTCATGTTATTTACACCATATGATGTAGCAGCTGGGTTTTGGTTCCTTAGCATGACATGATCTGTTGTTTTCCATTACATATTGGATATGTGCAATTACACAGTAGATGCTAAATATAAAAGTGCACCCTTTTACTTGGTAAACTTCTGATGGCCTAGACCCTCAAGTTGACTTGAGCTGTAGGTGTCAGGTGTGGAAAATGTGTGATTGGTAGTAAGGCATCGGATTGCTCCAGCATATCACATGGGTTTAATTATTTTGAACAAGTAATCTCATTTCTAGACACTAAAGGCATCATAGCTAGCCTTGCAGTGATTCTAATTGAGTTACTTAAATCCTTCTGGTGACGCTGGACTATAAATTAGATGCAGAGAGTACATTTTATATAACTGGTAAAGCTTGTGACACCCTACCTTACAAGGTTTATTGAAGATAGTGTCGCTGATTTGGAAGCTCTTGTGTAGCTATTACTTGTCAGACGTAAGGTTTAATTTTTTTTTATGTGTGCTTGTTAGTGTCCAACTATGTAGAAAAGGTTAGGGGCTTAAACCCAAATTCTTAAGAGAGAAATTATATTTTGAACACTAGTTATTTTAATCTTGATTATTAACCTAGTTCTTTTTCTACATTTGCTTAATCATTGGTCAACTTATATAGGTAAGGAGTTGTATTTACTTATTTGGGATTTCAATAATACCTTCTGAAGGATTGATGCGTTATTTTCTAATCAGTTCATTTATATTAGAAACAATTTCCTTTCCCTTGATTTGTTTCAGCTTTCCTTTCTGCAGATATACTCCTCTGCCTACTAGAGAGCTTTTTACGGCAAGGCAAAAAGATAGATACCTTGAACATGAAAATGGGAACACAATTGATTGCTCTAACTTTGTTGACGTAGATTGGCTCTCTTCCTCTGGAAATTCATTTGAGGAAGAGTGGTTTGAAAGGTAGTTCTTCTACTGAGATTTGTTTGATTTTTTTGATTGCAATGCTTTATCCAGGTGCATCAATGAACCCCTTTAACTGCAAGGAAATTAGCACCGAGATTATCCTTGTTGGTATCTCAAATGGTTGATATTTCTCAAACTCTATGCAAGATAGGCATCGTGATCCTCATTGATTCTTGAATGATATTATACTCATTATGTGATATGGAAAATTTCATTATGCTCCCTCCCCTTGAACTTTGTCAACATATACATCGTCGTTATTGCCCTTTCTGTTAGTCGGAAATTCTAGATGCTTTTTCTCCTTTCTCTTCTTAGTCAAGATTGTTTTGACTAGTTTTCTTTTCCCTTTCATGTACAGAAATGCACTTCTATCTATTCAATTCTCCTGGACTTATAACTGACATTTACCCATCTTTATTGACTAAATAGAGTCTGTCACATGTTCTGAGCATGTTTCCTTTTGAGGACGGCATTTATGATTTACATTTCTTGTTTCTTGGCTTGAACCCTCAGTATTGCCCAAGCACTAGTCAGTGATAAGCTCTTCACTAAATATGGTATATCTGTTTGTTTGTACTCAGTTCCCAATCTTGGCCTTCACATTACGACCCTCATTAAAAGTTTTATGTCAGACTATTTATGGATATTTTCAATTAATAAATATTTCGATGCGACATAGAGAACACGTCTCGTAGTCATTCTCTGACATTACCATACATCATATGATTCTTTCTAACTTAGCAACTCGAATCCCCACTTTACAGTTTTGCCTGGGTGAAGAAAATGTTTATGGTATATTTGAATATATTGGACTATTGGATATCAGTTTGATTACATTCAGTCTTGAATTATAAACTGTACTGTTGGATATCAATTTGACTACATTTTACTTCATTTGTAGAATTATTTATAGGTCCAGATTTGATTTTAGTTTTGTAAAAAATCTCCTTAGTTCTGTTGGATATTTTGATTTTTGAAGACTTAATCCTTATAATAATATGGGATAATTACAAATAGCACCCATCAGGTATAGGTCAATTACGAAAACCCAGTTATCTTCCAAAATTACAAATACCCTCTTGACATACGTTTGTATTTTACAAATTGCACCTTTTAAGGAGGGTAATTTGTAAAACAAGCACAAACCTCGATGGGGTATTCCCCAAGGGGGGTTTTGTAATTTTAAAAGATATTAGATTTTTTTGTGACTAGGGTAAACCTCAAGGGTAGTTTTGTAATTATCCCTAGTAACTTTACCATTTCGATTTTGTACGTGAGACCTCATGCTGATAGTATTCTGTTAATGATTTGTAAGTTTATATATAAAGGTAATCACTTGAGTTCAACATGAAGTCATTACCTTCCGATTAAGTAAGCTGCTGGTTCTTTTTAGTAATGAATTCTGATTTATTTGCCAAATGTCTTGTAATTCTTCACAATGATTTCAATAGTGTGTTTAAGTTCCAACTTTGAGTTATCATCCTGTAATGTGTGTAAACATTCTTCTTGTGCCTTGCTAGATACAGTTTCACATAGCGACGTGTATTGTACCTCTGAATTCAGTAGATCATCTTGACTGATACTCTTCATGGCTCTGTTTTATCCTAATTCTCACATTATGCTGCAACTTTCTTGGATATTGAAACATTTTGTTGGAATTAGAATTGATAGTCTGAACTTGTACGTGTTGAACCGCATTATTGAAGAAAGGACCCGACAATTTCCTTGGCATTAAGTATGGGTACTGGAAGGTTTAGTTTGTATGATAAAAGCTAAATCTTTTCTTTTCTCCATGCTCAGATCAATGCTGACAGCCTCTCCAATTGGTATTCTGTCATCAGAAAATGTCCTGATTGGGGAAAGAATCCCATCTACAAGTGAATGTGAATCGAGCACGAGGGTTAGTCTCTTTTTTCCCATTCATCTATTAGCTTCCAACAACTAAAAAAAATATTGAAGTGCATTCGAAAGCAAGATAAAACAATGTGTGAAAAACATAATTATTTGTTATGGAGCTCATTGGTAGGGTTGCTCGCACATTGCCTCATTCAGATTTCAGATAACTCACTTTTATTGGACTAACTACGAAACTTTCTTTACAATGTTATAGAATGACAATTTAGAGGTACTTTTTCGTTTCACCCATGTGGAGCTTTTTCAATTTTGGTATGTGAGTCCTAAATACCGCTACTATTTCTTTCTCGGATTTCATTTTTAGTTCTGTAGCATTAGAGATTTATTGTGGTTTGTGTAGTGTCCCTAAATAAAAAAGCCATCTTATGTTCAACATTGATGTAGCCTTAATATAAACTGGATGGTTACTATAAATTGCATCTGTTTGTTTACTAATAGATAATGTTGCATCTTCTCCAAGCCCTAACATGTATATACTTGTGATAATTATATTTGATGCATTCTCGATACTGTTATAAATTTGTAGGGAATGGAGCAAACTGGAACCGACTTGCGTCACTATGAACCCATTAACGATGAAGTTTTTGAGGAATTTTCAGATAGTTTCGTGCGTTGGGTGACAAATGGGGAAACTCTGTGTCATTAAGGAGTTTAGAGCTGTTCACCCCTTAGCAATAGGCTTCATATCCTCTTGTGGGGCACATTTGTGGAGGCCCGATGTTAGGCTTATGTGGAAATTAGGCGAATGAGAAAAGAAACATGTTAAGGTGGCATCCATTGATTCGATATTGTCCAGGAGAGCCGACTTTGTTGTGCCATGTTATTTGCAACAAGTTCAACCCTGGAAACCTCGGTTGGACCCTGATATATCTTAGTTTGAAAGAGAAAATAGCCAACAGTGATAAATTCTGTCGTGGGTTTTTTTTTTTTTGTTCTTGTTCCTTTTTTATTAAACTTTTTGGGTCCTTTGATTTCACTTTTTTCACGTAGTTAATGTATTCTGGGATTCCTTTATTGTAAATATAAGAACTTGGGGGGGTCCACTCTTGTAATAACACCCACGATTACTGATTGACGAGCATAAGTTAGCTGTTGACACAGTAATTCACTTGAACAGCTTCAGTATCAAATTGCAGTAGTTGTTATTGTCAAACTGTTGTTTATTTATGTTCTTGCTTAAATCGATCTTCATGTGGATAAAAATACCACCCATCTTTCACGGATTGAATACTTGGGATATGTAACTTTGTTCTTGTTTCAGACAAGTGAAAGAAATTAATAAGCCACGGCTACATGAAAAAAGAATTTAATTGTCTTTCTATTATGCTCAGTCAACAGCCCAAGCAGAAAAGCTAATGAAATTTTTGGACTGCATTGTAAAAAAGCCTGAAATGTAATCCAATTCTGTGCTGAAACAACTACAGCTAATTGTAGATCTAACTCGCAAAGATCAGCCAAGAATTGGGATGATTCGAGCAATTTTGTCCAAAGGAACGCCATCTGCAGTACTTTTCTTAAGCTCGGGATGATTGAATTCATTACGGGGAAGGATGATGAGTTGGCCCTTATTCTCATTCTTCTCAATTACCCAACCAGAGTTAGCAATGTGGTGGTCAAGGAACTTGTCTAGGGATGGACCTTCGATGTTGACGGCCTGAAGATTCATTCATTTGGAGACAAAACACTTTAAACCATCGAATAGCTGCGATTATAAAACGAGAATTTCCTCTAAGTGGAAAAAAGGAAATTCAAGGAATAGAACATACCTCTGCAAGAACAGACCTTGGGACTTTTTGGTAAGTCAGTGAAAGGACATGAACTGCATATTCTTGAATTGCTTGTTCGAAACCTTCACATATTATACTTATCTGTCAGCTATAAAAATGTGGGCATTGAGAACAGAAAGTAGAGGGAGAACTAACAATGAGAACAAAGAAGTCAAGCTGACATGGATGTAATGAAGGAATCAAAGTTTACTATTCTTTAACAAAATACAACAACAGTATCCTGTATGAAGCATACTTAAAAAAAAATTGACGTAAAAAGATTTTAACTACACATCTTGTACGTAAAGTCAAAAGTGACAACTCTCGTCAAAAGGAACTAGAACTAGAAGATGATATACTATTTATGTGTGGGTATATTATAAATTTCTGAGAAAAGTTTACAGCAAAGTCGGGGTGCAGAATTTCGTAAACAGAAACTAGTATACATACACATGTATGGGCTTATAACAAACAAAATGAACTGTTTGGAATTATTATGATTCATGACTCATTAGATCTCAAGTATCACTATCACTGAACACAATCACCAGATTGACAGCCTCAGGGTGTAAAATTCAGTCTGTGAGCAGGTTACTACTAAAAATAGTACTGGTCATATACACCATAGATGTTAAAAGAGAGCATTTTAATGTATTTCCTACATTGTTCTATATTATGATTATTATCTCTGTTTCCTTCCACGAGTACACTGTACACATGTTACATGTATCACAAAAGATATTTAAAATAAAATGTTCTAGCAGTCATAATCTTTCTGCCCTCACAGCTCTTGCTGTCCCCAGGACAGCCCCCAAAACAAAACCACAAAAGACAAAAAAAAAAAGAAGAGGAAAAGAAAAAAGGAAAACAAAAGGAGGGAGAAAGAAAGCATGTCTGTAAGGACAACAAAATCCATAATCATTGGATAGTCTGGGAAACAAAAACAAGCAACTGTGCTCAATTCTGCATACCTGGAACAACCTCTAATATGTGGCGACTCTTGGCAACTTCATCCCAAAACTGACGGAATCTGGAAGTCTGGAGAGAAAGATAGAGGCACATGGTGAGACATATGTTCTATAACAGCAAGGAAAGTGAGAAGATGCCTTTTAAGTACCTCCAAGTAGTGCGAGAAAACAATGAGGGTCTTAAATTGCTCCTCCATTTGCTGGTAATAAAGGTGCACAAGAGACAATTAATTTAAACTAATTAATACTCAGCAATGAATGGATACCCAATAAAAAGGTAATGACATGAAAAAGTTCAGGAAAACTGATGATAAAGAAAGTGCAAAAAACGTGCAGTAATAGCTTGAAAAGAATAGACCCACAAGTTATACAATATTTAATCATGTGCATATCTTCTAAATCGCTAACAGAAGGAACACAATCTTTAAGCGAAGGAACAGAATCTTGGATTCACAGAGAAAACATAATTATAGAGAAAAGATCCAAGATGCATATTAATGGTGCATTAATGGCTATGAATCGAATGAAGATTGCCCTCAGAAACTGAATTACGTATATTCTCATGTTCCCCTATTCTCAACTAGCAAACGGATTTTAGTCACTCATCCACAGTTGAAAAAGGCATATATAAACATTATCTAAAAACGCATGTTGCTGATGCAATTAGCATTTGGACTGAGGCACTGGCTTTGGCAAATAAGGCCAAGATGATCTATAGCCTGCATAATAGCTTCTGCATGAGTAATCAATATCTTGATAAATACAGTTGAAAATTCAAAAATTTATTACTCCTGTCATCAACAGGTAATTTCCAAATATGAATGAAATAATTACAAGAAAATCTTATGTTAATTTTGCAGGAATGGAAACATCGACAACATAGAATTGGAAATTATGAAAGACCAAGGGAGTGTTTGCAAACACTTCTATTTTTTTCTAAGAAGTAATTTATAGTAGTAGAAGCAGAAGTAGTTGGGAATCATAAGTTGGTAGTGTTTGCAAATAGAATCTAAAAGCTGGAAAACTCAAAGTTGAAGTGTTTTTCAAAATTAGCTTTCGGAAAGAAAGACAAAAATACCCATAAATGAATGAAATGGGTATTTAGGAAGCAAAAGGGTAATTTTGATTTATGATAAGAATTTGAGGAAAGAATGTCAACAACAAACTTCTTATTTACAAAAATACCAAGAACATTTTTCTAAAATCAGAAGCACCCCACCCCAAACTTTAGATTTCGCCTAAACGAAGCAGAAGCAGAAGCAAAAACAAAAGTTGACATTTGCAAACACTAAAATGTGATTCTTTTACAGCTAAAGCTGAGAATCACTAATTTTAGTGTTTGCAAACACTCTCTTTTATTAAAGGATGTTATAATTCCGAGTTCTCATATCCATGTTGCGGTTAACTAATTAGTCCTGTTCAATTCACTTGTGAGGGTCTCGGAAATTGCTCCATGCCACCATTTCCAAACAGTATTTTGACCATTTGGAGCATGGTACTTTACAACAAGAGGAAGCATTATCTTTATCATGGACCAGTTTTCAGCTTAAAATAAAAAGCGTGAGGCATAAGTGGCAACTCGTAAGATTCGAGTTTAAAGAATCGTCAAATACCACTCTTTCAGGAATCAAAAAGAGGCAAAGGCTGAAATCAGGCGCTGGCGTTGCCATTAGAGCCTGCAGAAGAAAGTAATAAAAAATCATAAGCCATCAGATAAATTATTATAGCAGTAAAAAAGGAAAAGCAAAAAATATAATCTTTTCTGGTTACCTTGATCAAAATGCGAGCAACAATCTGGGTGCTCATTCTCTCAGGCTCAAACTGCAATTTTTCAAAAAAAAAAAAAACATCGAAATTAACAATTTCAATAATCAAAACATTATCAACTTACAGAAACAGCCGAAAAGAAAATATTTCCAGTCCAACAAGATATATATAAAAAAAACCTGGTAGAGGCGCAGAAGGCAAAGATTTGCATTCAAACTGTAGGTTTGCGATGACACCTACAATTACATGAAACTATAATAAAATGCAGAATAATCATAGCACATAAACCTGAATCAGATTAACAAATAAATAAGAAATCCCTTACACACACAACAAACCTACCGTCTACAGATACAAAAACAGAAGAAACCCCCACCCCAAACTATATACACGAATTTAGATACATAAATCCATAGATACAGAAAACACGCGCTTACTTGTTCGTTAACGTAGTTTTCGAGATCGGGGAGGATGTCGGGGTTGTAGGGATTGACGGCGACAAGCTGCTCCACCGTGTACGCCATCGACGACTGCTGCTTCTGATTCGTCGGAGCATTGCTAATCTCTCTTCCCATATCTTCTTCAAATTCTGTGTGTATAAACTGAAAGAATTGAGAATCTGAGATGGAGAGAGTTGCAGCTGAAGTTTGGTAGGGCTTTTACAAAGGGGACGCATATTACATTGTTAGGATATAAAAGACCGATATACCCTCAATCCTGGATAGTGTCTCTAGGCCAACATTTTGAAACTTGCTCAACTTTTGCATTCTTGCATAAAAACTATCCCTAGGTTTCACCTAATTAAAAAAAAAAAACTCTAATTATTTTTTAAAATTACAAAATATCTCCTTAAAGTTGTATATATCTAACAAATACCTTATTTTGTTGCCTAATAACAAATGTTATGGGGTATATGTAATTTTACTAGGTATTTTTATAATTAGGCTAAACTTCAGGGGCAGTTTGTATAATTAAACCTAACTTTCATTATTGCTTCCTCCTATTTTTATGGAAAGTTATGATTTTCTTTGATGTATAAAATTAAATGATTTTTATTCTATCTTTCATTAATATTATAATATTAACTTTTTTTTTGAGAATGTATAATATTAACTTAATACTTTTGTAATTAATAGAATGTATAAATAATATAGATATTACTCTGCATAATTTTTCTTAAATTGTAGCTGTTGAGACGTCATTCCACTTATTTTTATTTTTAGTATAATTGGGGTAAATAGGGAGTATGAGATCGAATCCGAAGTCTATCATTCCGACAAAGACGCTTTTATCACTAAGACTTGAGGTTGATAGGGACGTCATCCCACTTACAAAAACACAAATACTCAGTTTTAATTCATATAGTATAATATTTGAGTGTGTTTTCTGTGAGACTGTCTCACGGATCCAAATTCGTGAGACGAAGCTCCAACAATCAAACCCAAACTAAAAATCCATCAACAAAATAAAAAGGAAAAAGAAAAAGTCGGATCTCGTATGCTCTCTCTCTCTTTCTCGCCCCCTCCCCCACTACGCTATTGTTGTGCCACGCTACTGGCCCGCTGTTGCTCAAACAGAGAAATTTATCGAACAATCGTGCAGACTTTACATCACAAAGGTATTCAATTTTCTTTGATTTTTAAATGACACGAAATTTAAAAAAAAAAATTGCCACTTCTATTTATTTACACATTAACCTATTACTTTTGAAAATTATCCCAAGATTCTTTAAGATTAGTATGTTATAGTCATCACAACTAATGGCGTACACCATAATCAAAAGTCGTACTACTGGGTCAAAAATCATACCTTTCAAATGAAAATATTTGTGGTGTATTGAAATACTTCTAGATTATTTATTCTATAAGAAATAAAAACACATACTTTGGGGTTAAAAGGTCATACTTTTGGGATGAAAAGTAATACTTTTCAACTGGAAAGAAAAATTAAGTAAATTGATTTCAAACGACCATCATGATATCTAGGGTGTATTGAAACACTTTTCCATTAACAAGAATATACATTCTACAAGAAAGGGGTAAGTTCATAAATGGCCTTTTTACTAGGTCAAACAACAATTTTGACTTTACTTATAGAAAACATACTTTTATGGCCTTTTTTTCATTCAAAAAGTCTAAAATACCCTTTTATACATTTCAAAAACACAAAATTGACCTCATTCTTTATTGAAGAGAGAGACTAAAAACGACCACGGTCTTGTTTACACTACCAAGGTCGTTTCCTAAAAGACCCAAGTCGTTTATAAAACGACAAGGGTCGTTTTTAGATTTTAATAGTCTATTAAGTGGTATTCACTTTCTAAAAGGCATCTAACTCTGTTAAATCATCATGTTTTAAGAGTTTAAATAGTTTGATAACCACGATTCATTGAGAATGATTTACACTTATTTGGTAACCATGATTCATTGAAGAGAAAGATAAAGAAACGACCACGGTCTTTTTTAAACTACCAAAGTCGTTTCCTAAACAACCCAAGTTGTTTATAAAACGACAAGGGTCGTTTTGAAATGTTCGGGGGTCGTTTTTATATTTTAATAGTCTATTAACTGGTATTCACCCTCTAAAAGGCATCTAACTCTATTAAATCATAACATTTTAAGAGTTTAAATAGTTTCCTAATGCAAATTGCACATTTGGGTTCAACACTCAAACACAACAAGAGATATCCAATTATGTTTCAACATTCCGCATTCTGAATCTATGATAACACTAATCCTTATGATAATATTGTAAGATTGGATAATTAGTGAGATTGGAGAATTAATATGTTTAATTACACTTGAAAATGATTTACACTTGTTTGGTAACCATGATTCATTGGAAAGAGAAAGAAAAAACGACCACGGTCTTGTTTACACTACCAAAGTCGTTTCCTAAATGACCCAAGTCGTTTATAAAACGACAAGGGTCGTTTTGAAACATTTGGGGTCATTTTTAGATTTTAATAGTCAATTAAGTGGTATTCACCTTCTAAAATGCATCTAACTCTATTAAATCATTACATTTTAAGAGTTTAATAGTATCCTAATGCAAATTGCACATTTGATTTCAACACTCAAACACAACAAGAGATATCCAACTCTGTTTCTATATTCCGCATTATCAATCTATGATAAACACTAATCCTTATGAAAATATTGTGAGATTGGATAATTAGTGAGATTGGGGAATTAATATATTTAATTACACTTGAGAATGATTAACACTTGTTTGGTAACCACGATTCATTAAAGAGAGAGACAAAAAATGACCACAGTCTTGTTTACACTACCAAAGTCGTTTCCTAAACGACCCAAGTCGTTTATAAAACGACAAGGGTCGTTTTGAAACATTTGGGGTCATTTTTAGATTTTAATAGTCAATTAAGTGGTATTCACCTTCTAAAATGCATCTAACTCTATTAAATCATTACATTTTAAGAGTTTAAATAGTATCTTAATGCAAATTGCACATTTGATTTCAACACTCAAACACAACAAGAGATATCCAACTCTGTTTCTATATTCCGCATTATCAATCTATGATAAACACTAATCCTTATGAAAATATTGTGAGATTGGATAATTAGTGAGATTAGGGAATTAATATATTTAATTACACTTGAGAATGATTAACACTTGTTTGGTAACCACGATTCATTAAAGAGAGAGACAAAAAACGACCACAGTCTTGTTTACACTACCAAAGTCATTTCCTAAATGACCCAAGTCGTTTATAAAACGACAAGAGTCGTTTTGAAACATTTGGGGTCATTTTTAGATTTTAATAGTCAATTAAGTGGTATTCACATTCTAAAATGCATCTAACTCTATTAAATCATTACATTTTAAGAGTTTAAATAGTTTCCTAATGCAATTTGCACATTTGATTTCAACACTCAAACACAATAAGAGATATCCAACTATGTTTCAACATTCTGCATTATGAATCTATGATAACACTGATCCTTTTGAAAATAGTGTGAGATTGGATAATTAGTTAGGGATGGCAAAATTCCCGCGGGGAACCATCCCCGTTGGTACCCGAATAAATTGGGACGGGGAATCCCCGATTAATTCGGGGATGGGAGCGGGGATGGAGATTCCCCGATTTTCTGAAATCGGGGATGGTATTTATATCCTCCATCCCATCCCCGTACCCGTCCCCGCCCCCGATTAGATGAAACGGGGATTCCCCGTCCCCGTTCACTGACATATATATATATATATGCATATATATTATTAATATTAATTATATTTATATTTTTTATTTTATTAAATTGTAAAATTAAACCCTAAAAAATATGTGTTTTATAATATAATGATTTTTAATTTTTAAAATTACCAGATTTTGTATTTCGAAAATTATTGTATTTAACTCAATTTGTTAAAGTATTTTATATTGTGGAGTTATTATAACATTAGCTAGTGATTCATGATATATTATCTATTTTAATTATTAATTATTTTAAGTAAAAAAATTATTATTTTTTATTAAAAAATATAAAACGGGGACCCGAATCCCATGGGACCCCGTTCCGAACGGGATTCCCTATCCGTGCAGGATGGCCAAAAATGAATGGCGGGGATGGTATTTGAATGAGATTCGGGGGACGGGGATGGTATGTCCCATACCAACACCGTCCCCGCCCATTGCCATCCCTATAATTAGTGAGATTGGGGAATTAATATGTTTAATTACTATTGAGAATGTTTTACACTTGTTTGGTAACTATGCTTCATTGAACAGGGAGATAAAAAATGACCACGGTCTTGTTTACACTACCAAAGTCATTTCCTAAACGGCCCAAGTCGTTTAGCAAATGACAAGGGTCATTTTGAAATATTTGGGGTCATTTTTAGATTTTAATAGTCAATTAAGTGGTATTCACCTTGTAAAATGCATCTAACTCTATTAAATCATTACATTTTAAGAGTTTAAATAGTTTCCTATTGCACATTTGATTTCAACACTCAAACACAACAAGAGATATCCAACTATGTTTCAATATTCCGCATTATGAATCTATGATACACTAATCCTTATGAAAATAGTGTGAGATTGGATAATTAGTGAGATCGGGAAATTAATATGTTTAATTACACTTGAGAATGATTTACACTTGTTTGGTAACTATGATTCATTGAAGAGAGAGATAAAAAAAATGACCACGGTCTTGTTTACACTACCAAGTCGTTTCCTAAACGGCCCAAGTCGTTTAGGAAATGACAAGGGTCATTTTGAAATATTTGGGGTCATTTTTATATTTTAATAGTCAATTAAGTGGTATTCACCTTCTAAAATGCATCTAACTCTATTAAATCATTACATTTTAAGAGTTTAAATATTTTCCTAATGAAAATTGCACATTTGATTTCAACACTCAAACACAATAAGAGATATCCAACTATGTTTCAACATTCCGCATTATGAATCTATGATAACACTAATCCTTATGAAAATATTGTCAGATTGGATAATTAGTGAGATTGGGAAATTAATATGTTTAATTACACTTGAGAATGATCTACGCTTGTTTGGTAACCATGATTCAATGAAGAGAGAGACAAAAAAACGACCACGGTCTTGTTTACACTACCAAAGTCGTTTCCTAAATGACCCAAATCGTTTGTAAAACGACCAGAGTCGTTTTGAAATATTTGGGGTCATTTTTAGATGGATGGATTTTGTTCCTTGTGTATCGCCAAAATCACCATCGGGTGACACCCCGCCGCCTCAAATCGATTGGGTGCCCTATGTCTTGTATCAAAAAATCGAATGCAGTCCAATATTTTTTCCTCAGGTGTAAGAGATAATTTTGTGCAAACTTTAAGCTGGAATCACATAAGAAATATTTTTATCAATAAATATTTAGATATTCAAATTCATAAAAATAGACAAGTTGTTTAAAAATTAAAATACTCACATTCGGTGAATCCAATATCCGAGAAATACTTGAGAGTCCAAGTTTAACGTTTGAGTTCCATCGCAACATCCTTAGAATATTTCTCTTAGTCATAGATGTTTGAAATAAACTTGCGATACTCAGAATCGTCTCAAATGCCCACACCTTAAAGAAAAATACATATAAGTAACAAGTTGAGTCTTGAGTCTTTATAAACGACTACAGTTGTTTACAAAATGGCTAAAGTTGTTTTTTGTTATAATTTAAACTGTATGAAACAAAAAATGACTCGGGTCGTTTATAAACAACTAGAGTCGTTTATGCTGAAATCTTTACCAAAATCATATATTCCCACCTAAATTAATTTAGAAGCTTTCCCATGGCTAGTAGAAGAAAAAATTACATAGGAACAAAATTTAAACATGAACTAATAAACTTACAAAAAAAAATACATTGTGTTAAAAAATGACTTCAATATTTTATAAACAACTACAGTTGTTTCCAAAACAACACTAGTCGTTTACAAAACAACTATAGTCGTTTACAAAACGACTCTAGTCGTTTATTGATATTTTAAACTGTAAAAATACTAGTGTGTAAACGACCCCAACCATTTTGTAAACGACCCCAGTCTTGAGTCGATTGAACAAAAAACGACTCGAGTCGTTTATAAAACAACTGGAGTCGTTTATGCGCGAATCTTTACCAAAACATATATTTGCAACCAAATCAATTCAAAAGCTTTCCCCATGGCTATTAGAACAAGAAAAACACAAATAATGATAATAAATCAATCAATACCTCAATGGTTCCATTTCCATGTCAAAAGCGAGCGATTTTGGTTGAGAAAACCCTAAAACTTGATGTAGATCAACTATGGATGATGAACTTCGGCTTCTTACAAATTTCCGGTCGATTTCGAGTCATTTTTAGGTTGTTTTGACAAGAAAATTTGAAATTTTGAAGATGGTGAAGGAGACCAACGGTCTATTTGGGAGAGAAAGGGTTAGAGAGAGAAATTTTAAAAAAAGAAATGAATTCTTCTTTTTTTTTTAATATGACTTAAGAAGTCAAGGGCCATATTTGTATTAAAGTCGGGTCACTCGGCCATACTTGACTATTCCCACCTACAAGAAATAGAAAGTCATATTATTGAGGTGAAAAGTCAAACTTTTCAATTGAGAAAAAAAATTAAGTTAATTCATTTATATCAGTGATGTGTTGAAATACTTTTCTATTAAATATAAAAAAATATATGAAATAAAAAATCATACTTTTGGTTTAAAAGGTCATACTTTTGGGGTGAAAATTAATATCTTTCAACTGAAAAGAAAATTTAAGTAAATTGATTCCCAAATGGCCATCATGATATCTAGTGGTGTATTTAAATATTTGTCTATGGGAAAATTACAAAAATGGTCCTGTAACTATAGGGGTGTAGCAAAAATGGTCCACTCCGATCAATATTTTGCAAATGTGGTCCTGCAACTATTGATAGGTCTCGATTTTAGGACTTTTTCCACCTGAAATTTTAAAAGCTGACTAGAATGCTTGCACGCGAGTTTCATGTGCCTGATTAATCTTAATTATTGCTGACGTGGACTCACTAATTGGATGGCCCATCCTAACCCACATGTACTAAAATAACAAAAAGAGAGGAAAATTTTCAGCTACCAACCCTAAAATTCACAAAATCCCCCAACAAACTCCCGATTCTCCATTTCTTCTTAAATCAATCCAAAAAATAGCTTGCAATAGTTGTTAATCAGCTTAGTAGCTAGTAGCAAGGATTCAAGGACTTGTATTTGAAAATGGTGTTACTTCAAGGTGGTCCAGATAGTCCACCCATATGTAGTAAGTATTACTTTGTTTTATATGTTTTTTCTTTGTTTTTGGTTTGAATGCTTTGTTTTTGGTGAGATGATGGATATTTATTTGGGTGTGTGTTAGATAAATATTTTTATCATGATTTTGATGATTTTGTTTTTACACCAAAACAGTGTTTTTAAAAGTTGTCCAAATACTCCTAAATAATTTAAAATGTTTTTACTAATTTTTCGGAGTATTTCTTAAAGTTTATTTTCGACAAAAATTGGACAACACTTTTAATGATTTTGTGTTAATGCGTTTTTACACCAAAACAATGTTTCTAAATGTTGTCCAAATGCTCCCGATCGATCTAAAATATTTTTACTAATTTTTCGGTTTTCTTGAATTTTATTTTTGACTACAATCGGACAACTCATCTGTTTTGATGTCAACCGGTCGCCCTAGATGGTAACACGTACCTGAACACGTATTAAACTTGAAAACAGAGAATATGTTGAGGGAGGTCGACCGGTTGACCAGGTGGTTGACCGGTGTGGTCGACCGGTCGACCAAGTGCTTGGAGTGTTCAGTTTTGAGCCAGAACTCTCTGTATTGGTTTTTGAAAGACCCCAACATGTTCAGTGCACGTCAACCGGTCGGACCCCACATCTTGAGGTCTAGGCTTATTTCTTGATTACACTTGCGCTCAAAATTGTATTATTCATTATTGAGTTGTAATCTTAAATTTTTTTGGGTTCATCATTCAACACAAGATATCCTTGTGAGTGTTCTTGTGGTAAGAACACACTTGGGTGATCTAGGTGTTAGGTGTAAGAAGATTGTGGTAATCTTCTTGTGGAAGAGTTTGGTGCTCTTCGAGGTGTTGGAGAGTTCGGTGCTCTTCAAGTCAGAAGATTGTTGTGATCTTCACAAGGTGCCATTGAAGAAAGATTGTGGTAATCTTCTAGGGAGATTGTGGTAATCTCCAATGTGGTGTTTAAGAAGAGTGTGGTGCTCTTCAAGGTGTTGTAAGGTGATGTTGTATTAATTGTGGTAATTAATAAAATCTTTTTTCTTTTTGAAATCCATCCCGGAGATACTGGGGTGGTAGAGGATTAGGCCCTAGGTGGGTTGACCTCTATAAATCAGCGCGTGTTATTTACTTCCCGTACCTTCATTCTTGTCTTGGCTTGTTTAATTCGAAAAAGAAGGTATAATCGAGAAAATGGAGATAATCTATTCATCCCCCTCTAGATTATCGTAGCTGCTTGGACTTACAGTGTGTATTATTTTTATGTGAAAAAATAAAAAATGGGTCAAGATGGTCCCCCTACTTCTACGTGTTTATTTCTTTGTTTTTGTATTTGTTTGCTACCTGTTATGTGGGGCATGAATGAAAAGATGCTCATTTTAGGATTTAATTTTTTTTGGATTTAAATAATAATGAAGGTGGGGAATTAACTATCGGGCATGGGACTAAAGCCAATCGAATCAACATTGAGGAGGAAAAAGAGCAATTAATTGTTGAGCACAATACATAACATGCAGGGGTCAGTTGGAAAGGGGAAGTAATTGAACAGGGGAATGAGGAAGTAGGAGGCACTTTTGGGGGAGTTGGTACAGAACTTATCCCTAGTTGGTTTGAGGAGTATTTGCAAGAATTAGAAGAAATTCACGTGAACGAAAGGGACTTGGGGCTTGGATATACTGGTAATCAAGTTAATCAAGAGGTTAATGTTGAGACTATAAAGGTGGGAAATATTGAAACTGGTATGGGGTTTGGGAAAGAAATGGATTCAGAGGGAAGTCTAGAGTTATTTTCAGATGATGATTATGAGCAAACAGATGAGAGCATTGATGATGTTGATGCCATTTTTCAAAAAAAAATGTTGAACAAGGTGAGGGGATACAGTTTATTTCAAACAAAACAAAAGAGGATTTTGATATATCTAGTGATGATGATCACATGGATTTTGATGAAGATGACTTTGATGAACATAGAGTTTCGAATGAAGATGATGAAGCCTCTACAAATCCAGTGTTCAATCCTGCATTTATTTTTGACCCAACACTTGAATTAAAAATGCCTTTTGGGACCAAATCTGAATTTAGGAGGGCAATTCAATCTCATGCAATCAGGACTAAGAGGACTTTGAAAACTATTAAAAATGATAAAAATAGAGTCTATGTTACATGTGCTGGGGATGGGTGTGAATGGAGAGTTAATGCACTTAAGAAGAAAGGTGAGGACTCATTCCAAATCAATTATTATAACTCACATCATTCATGTCCACAGACATGATGTGATTAATGAAATAAGGTGTAACGTTACAAAGCACCAAATATATAGGGCTAAACAGAAAGCATTTAAGATGCTTGAAGGCAGTCCTGATGCTCAGTTCTCCAAATTATGGAGTTATGTAGAAGAGCTTAGAAAAAATAACCCTGGCTCAACAGTTATTTTAGGGACTGAAAATTTGGAAGGAAGATTTGATAGATTATATATCTGTTTTGATGCTTTCAAGAAGGGGTTTAAAGCTGGGTGTAGGCCTATAATTGGAGTTGATGGTTGTCACCTGAAGGGTCCATATAAGGGGGTCTTGCTAACTGTAGTAGGCATTGACCCTAATAACTGCTTATATCCTATTGCATATGCAGTAGTGTGTAAAGAGAACACGGGGACATGTCAATGGTTTTTGACTGCACTAGAAATGGATTTGGATTTATATAGAACACATGAATACACATTCATGTCTGATAAACAGAAAGGTCTAATCCAAGGCTTCCAAGAGGTGTTTCCAGATTCTGAGCATCGATTTTGTGTTAGGCATTTACATAACAACTTAAAAAATGCAGGGTTCAGAGGATTAGCCTTAAAAAAATGCTTTGTGGATGGCAGCAATAGCTAGTACCACTAGTGAATTTAATCAAAGAATAAAGGAAATGAGAGATTTGAGTGAGGAGGCATATAATTAGTTTCACGAATATTAATGAGCATTCGAGATGTAATATGCTTCTGAATAATATTTGTGAAAGTTTCAACAGAATGATACTAGATGCAAGAGACAAGCTAATAATCACAATGAGTGAATGGATTAGAGAATTTCTTACTATTAGGCTGCAAGAAAACAGGGACAAAGCTGAGGCAAAGTGGAAGGTAAAATTGCGTCCTAAAATTCAAAAAATACTTGAAAAGCATAAGGAACAAGTTGGTAATTGCATACCAGTGAAATAAGATGATTGGCACTACCAAATAAATTGTTTTGATGGTAGTCAATATGTTGTGGATTTGGAGAAGTGGACTTGTGCCTGTAGGATGTAGGGACTTAGTGGTATACCCTTTAAGCATGCATGTCGTGACCAAAACTTGTTGTCAGAAGACTTTGTTCACCCATGTTACACAGTTAACACATACAAAGTTATGTATCAGTACCCAATAATGGGAATTAATGGTCAACAATTATGGGGTGAATCAATGATTATTCCTCCATTGCCTCCTAATTTTGGTAGAGGTGTGGGAAGACCAAGTAAAACTAGAATAAGGGAAAGTGATGAGGTCATTAACAAACAAAAGAAGAGATCAAGTGGGAAGCAGCCTATGCCTGTTAGGATGAAGAGGCAACAATGCAGAACTAAATGCAGAAAATGTAGACAACCAGGCCACAATGCAAGAAAATATGGAAAAGATGACTCTGATGGGTTGACTAAGCAATCTAAAAAGAAACAAAAGGTGAGCCTATTTTCTATGACATATAAATTGTTAGTCATTTTTTTATTATTAAATTTTTCTTATTTTCTTATGCTCTAAATAGGTGTATCAAACTGGTCCTGGGGAATTCCAGAATGTACAAAGCATTACTCATGATAACAACATTGTAAGCATTTATTTTATGTAACATTTGCTTATTTATGCATAATATGTATGTTTTGCTCAACAGGAGATTCAATTTCTTTTGCCACCGGATTCTAATTGGTTGGACTTGCATCAAGAAGAAGTTGTGCAAGATGGTTGGAGTCAGCCTTCAACTGTAGTTTCAAGCATCCAAATTAGCCAAGTGCCACATGTTCATGCCCCTTCAATGTTGCAACAATTCCAGATATCTAACAACAATTACACACATCCTGTATCACAAAGTGTGTGCATAATGGAGAGGTGGGAGCAATTCAAGGAGATTTCCACTCAACAAAGTCAAGTGACTGAGAAAAGTAAAAAGGGAAAGAAGACAACAAACTAATCTGGGAATTTGCAAATTAGTGGTCCATGTTAGGTCATGATATTTTGTACACTTGTTAGCTCATGATGTTTTTGTAATGGAACTATATTATTTTGTACACTTGTTAGACGTTCACTAAGAAACTGTTTAAATATTAAAGTTTTTGGTGCTTGAACTTGAACCTTGGATTTGTCACAATATGTAATCAGATATTGGTTTGATAAGCAAGCTTTTGTTTTATTCATACTAGTTTTTATCCTTAAAAAAAACATGTTTTGATATTCAACGAAGAAGGTAGTTTGTTTTGAAAATTTTCCATTACACTAATAGCAAATTTCATTAGCATATTATATTAGTCAGCAACTTATCTAAAGTTACAATTTTTCCCCTCCAGATCGTTTGTTGGTAGGTGAAATTTTTCCCACTTTTATTATTTTAGTACAAGTGGGGCCATCTAATTTACGAATCTAGTCAACATTAATTAAGCTTAATCAGGCACATGAAACTCGCGTGCAAGTAATCCGGCCAATTTTTGCGATTTCAGGTAGCAATAGTCCCAAAATCGAGACCTATCAATAGTTGCGGGACCAAATTTGCAAAATATTGATTGGAGTGGACCATTTTTGCAATTTTCCCAGAAAAAAATTCTAAAAGAAATAGAAAGACATACTTTTGAGGTGAAAAGTCCTACTTTTCTACTATTAAGAAAAATTAAGTAATTTGATTCGAAGCGGACATCATAAAGCTAATTGTGTATTAAAATACTTTTATAATTAAACAAAATATTATTTTTCAAGAAATAGAAAGTCATACTTTTTGGGATAAAAGGTCATACTTAAGGGTGAAAAGTAATACTTTTTAACTGAAAAGAAAAAATTAAGTAAGTTGATTCCAATCGGCCATCATGATATCTAGTATTGTATTGAAATATTTTTTCATTAAAAAAATTATTCCATAAGAAATAGAAAGTCGTACTTTTTTGGTGAAAAGTCATACTTTTGGGTTGAAAAATAATACTTTTCAATAAAAGAAAGTATTAAGTAAATTTTTTAGTACAAATATCAAGTAAATTGATCCCAAGCGGACATCATAATATATAGTGGTATATTAAATTATTTTTCTATTAAAAAGAAAAGTATCTACACGAAATAAAAAGTCATACTTTTTGGTGAAAAATAATATTTTTCAACTAAAAAGAAAATTAAGTAAATTGCTTTCAAACGGCCATAATGTTGATATCTACAAGCGTATTGAAGCACTTTCTAGAAGAAAAAAAATTATTCTACAAGAAATAAACAATCATACTTTTGGGTTAAAAAGTTATACTTTTTGGAGGGAAAAATAATATTTTTTAATTAAAAATAAAAATTAAGTAAATTGATCCCCAAGTGTCCATCAAAATATCTGGCGTGTATTTTTTTCCTAATATTGTAATAATACTTGTAATACATTTCTATTAATAAAAAGAAAATTATTCTCTCATCTGATACTTGATTACAACGTAATACATTTTGCGTAGAAAATCATACTTTTCAAATAAAATGTAATACTTTTCAAATGAATAGTGAATATTACTTTTTAAATAAGAAGTAACAAGTTAGAGAAAAATAGACTAAAATCAAATACTTGAACGACTACTAAGTAAGTATAATTAAACAATTTTATTCAAAGAGTGTGGTTCATCCATCTTATTGTAATCAGGATAGAGCATGTCTCTTGTAAGACGGTCGCACGGTGCGACGAATTACACTTTTAGTATAAAAAGTGATACTTTTAGTGTAAAAAATGATACTTTTAGTGTAAAATGTGATACTTTGTATGAATACACTTAATTTAGTGTACTCAGACAAGATATCAATATTTACACTAAAAGTATCACCCGTCGCACCGTGCGACCGCCCTACACAAGTTTTTGCCATCATGATAATACACATCACTATTGAAATTCGCATGGTTAAGCTCAATTAAGTTAACCCTAAAACAAAGAGGAACATTCTGAACAAAAGTAGAGGACACTAAGTTAACAAGATGGGAACATCAACAACTTCACAACTAAAACAAAAACCTTACAAGAAAAAAAACACTAATACAATTAGTTTGATAAGTTCACAAATTCTTTTCCAATTACACAATTGAACAGTTGCTTGTGTTCTCATCACTGAACATATGAGTTGCGTGGAGAATGACAATCACCATCATATTCAAGTCTTATGTAAGAAAATGGAACTGGACTACAATTGTAATAATAACCAATAGTTGGAGGAATGAATGGATTTCTCTATTGTACATCATCCGAGGTTGTTTTCTATTCTCCATATTCATCTTGATGATGGATGGTTAAATTGCTGATCCATCTTTTTGCAGTCAAAACTTTTCATACAGGACTTAAAATTCTAATCATTGTGATTAGAATAAGCCAAAAACAAAAGCTCAACCACCAATTTACATGACAAATACAAACTAAATCTCGTTATCGAGGAAACATGACAAATTTACAAAACAAAAAAACATCCACAAATCACGATAATCCATCTTTTAAGGTATCAGTGGCAAGTTTTACATTAGACAAAATAAGAAAGATAATGTAATCGACTTTAGCAGTGAAAATACTACTTCATTGACATTTCTTTTCGCAAGTTTAATAGAAAAAGGTGGAGACAAATCCATCAGATGCTTGTATTTCAAATTGAGTGGTCCAAATTCTGAAATATTGTTTCCCAACAAAGACAAAGCATCAACCACCAATTTCTCACATTCAAAGATGACCATGTTTTATTCTCCTGTCTTCAACAACCTCCTCTTCCATGCTTATCTTCTTTTAAGCCAAAATTCTATTTAATCTTCTCGTAAAATGTAAAATTGATTCGACATTTATCACAATTTGTTATATGTAGCGAACTGGCTCACGATCTAAGCAATCTCATAAATTAAGGCATTTGCAAAACACAATCTATATAACTAATAAATTAACATATAAGAATTAACGATAAATTAAACCCAAAAATATTAAATGCAACAAAACCATAGCAATAGCAACCCCACAAAATAACATCAAACTATTAACTATCAACAAATATAAACTTTTAGGCAAAATCCCAGTTCGGAAAAACCAAGAAAATAGGAACACATTGTTGGAACAGGGTTATCTCAAATTTAGAGAAAATGGGGTTATTGAAATTGTAAGTTGGAAGAGGGATTATTTTTCTTTGTAGGAGGGAAGGTTATTTATGCTAAGAAATGTAAGAGAGTTTTGGTGGAGAAACATTTGCTTTGTATTGATTCTTCTCAAATTTTGACTTGTTAAATGATCAAGACACCCCTATTTATACTAGTACAACTTCATAACCAATGACTAAGATTATTTGATCTAATGGCTATAATTCATCCACTAGAATTATCCTCCAAAATATCTACCTCACTAGAACATTCTACAAACTTTCTTACAAATAATATCCAAGATATTTTCATTAAACTTTTCTAGATAAATTCTATAACTTGGGCCATTTAGGTTTGAGCTCTTATTTTTTCTTTTGTCTCAAAATAGTCTTCCAAGCCCAATATTACTTGGCTAAATCAAGTTTATTTCCATCACATATCGATAGCGAGATTAAAAGGCAGCCAAATTTCATGAACCAAGTCCTTTGGGAGACAAATTATCGAATATCAGCTCTTGAATTTATCATATCGCCACATAATCACCAATTAAAAAAGAATAAAGAAGATAATCTACAAATATAAAATAAAAATTGGAAAAAAATGATTGCATTGTACCTTCATGATGAACGAACTGTTGGTTCGCTATATCGCGGGGCTAAACGCAACGGAAATTTAAAATTTAAATCATGCATACAATTATACATAAAAATAAAGCCCCCGATTCTCGCAGCGATTTAACGATCGCGCGTTTATACAAGTGGTAAAATAAGATTTAAGATCTTACCTAAAATTGCTTCATTTTGAAGATGATGTAGAAGGAATCCAAATTCCTCACAGCAGGGTAAATCCTCGCAAACTCGCCAATAGAGATTCAAGCGCCTCCCCTCTAATTGAGTCCACCTCTTGGTTGTGACACCGGGATAAATTCTTCGCTAGTAAAATTTACCACGTTTTCGAAATTGAAAAATAGAATAGAATTTAATTCCAACAATCAACTATTGTTAAAATTTGTAGATGAATAATTATTGGTTAATTATTCTCTACAAAATTTTGAAGAGAAAATAAAGTATTTTAAGAGAGAGAGTGAGACAGATTCTTATTTTTCAAAGACCGAGAGCCATAACTATTGAAGCAAAAATACTCTCTGCAATATTATACCATTTGCCCATTTTATTCCCCTCTTCATCATGCATCCTTTTTTCTTTTTTTTTTGTTACTTTTTATTATAAAAGAAAACATGATGATGGTGTGCAAGGCTCAAGGCAAAAAGGTGTGATATTAAAAGAATGTCTCAAAATGCATTTAGTGGCTCAAAAAACGTCACAACACATGCTATCAGCTATGTGTAATATTTTTTTTTTAATTTTTTTTCTCTCTCTTAATCATATATATATATATATCCTATTATATATATATATATATAAATAAATCTCATTTATTATATTTCTCTTCAATTATCTAATGGGCTTCTACAATTAGGCCTACTAGATTATGATATGGGATTGGACTTTAAAGTCCAATTAATTAATTCTACTAATTAATTAATTAAATCTCAATTAATCAATTCAAATATTGATTAATTCTTTCTATTCCAATTATTTGGTTCCCTAATCAAATTAGATTTAATTAAATAATCAAATTATATAATTAAATATTTAATTCCACAATTGAATTAAATTAAAACCCAATTAATTAATCTATATCAATTAATTGCATCCAACCATTGGATTTTTCAATCTCAAAATGTCAACATCCAAAATTATGTGTGACCTTTTTAGGTTCACGACTAACACTAGTAGTAGGCTTACAACTTTTGTAACTTTCTAATAATAATAACTTATTCAATTTATTAATCCAATTAATAAATATACTTGAAGTTAACTCTTTAATTTCAAGAACCTACAAATCATGGTAACACCTAGCAAGTAGCATGATTACCTAGTATTAGGTGAAATAGCGAGTAAACCTATTTCAATTGCAATTGCATACATGTACAATCCTTTCGACAACTAATTTCCCGATTAAATCTTGGGCATAGATTTATAAGTCGAACCCAATTGATTTAATAACTGTGATTCCATTTCAAGTTCTTGTGATTCTTTTATGAATCAAATTCATCGTGCCTTGGTCAAGGTCTTTGAACCACAAACTATGAAAACACAGAAATTCCCTTATTAAATGACAAGTGTCGAATTTATGTTGGCACACACAAACCTCCATGTATATCATTGCAATACCCAACATACCTCTTTTTGTGATTGTCAAGCAATCAAAAGATAAATCAAAGTATTGTAGGATATACACAAGGTATAGTCGTGCCTCAAGTACGAGGATTAATTATGTACTATTGCAATATAAAAAATTCTTATTCGACAATCAAAGCTTCTATCTAAGAATTTTCATTGGGTCATGTTCGATGAACTTGTTCTCTAACAAGCACCCACATATGTGCATTTGTGTCTATACACCGATGTTAATGGAATGCAACATCCTCGTCTCATGAGCATGCACCATATGTACAAGTCTTACGGGGTTATTTAATGTTCTATCTTGAAAAACCCATCGACTTGGAACAAATTTAAGATCAAAGCCTTAGAGACATGTTCCATGATCGCCATCAAATGCGTGACCAAGCCTCATAGCTTAAATTGATCTAAGGACTTTATCATATGTGCAAATATGTGATAAATGCAAAATAACATAACATAAAGAAATGCCTTTATATTATTATAATTTCCAATAAAATTGTTTTACAAGTAGAATAAAATCCAATCTAATTGAACGCCGGGCATTCTACTCTAACAATCTCCCCACTTGCCCTAGTTCCAATTGCCCATGTATCTTAGGCCCATCTTTTCAAGATGTCCGTCAAATACTTTTTGTGATAAGGGCTTAGTTAGCGGGTTCGCTACATTTTCTCATTAAAACTCGATCCACAACAATATCTCCTCTACCAATGATCTCTCCGATCGGGTGGTATCGTCTCATTATATGCTTGGATTTTTGATGAGATCTTGGCTCTTTTGCTTTGCGCTTATAGCACCGTTGTTGTCACAATAAATCATTATTGGATCAACAATGATAGAACTACACCCAACCTTGGATGTAGTTTCGTATCAAACCTCTTTCTTTGTCGATCCGATGCGGCAATATATTGACTTCGGTGGTGGAGTCGTAGTTGTTTCTTGTTTGGAACTTTTCCAACTAATCGCTCCTCCATTCAAGATGAATATATATCCGACATGGACTTAGAGTCGTCTTTATCGATCGAAACTAGAATCGGTGAATCCTTCTAGTTTTAGCTCTCCACGCCATATATCAAAAACATATCCTTAGTTCTTCTCAAGTACTTAGGATCATCTTAACGGCCTTCCAGTGTTCATCACCCGGATTAGAATCGATATCCGCTTGTGACACTCAAAGCATGTGCGACATCAGACCTAGTACATAACATTGCGTACATTATGCTTCCAATAGCGGAGGCATAAGGTATGCGAGACATTCTTTCTCTTTCTTCAGGTGTCTTAGGAGACATAGCTTTAGAAAGTGAAACACCATGACTCATAGGCAGGTATCCTCGTTTGGATTCCTCCATACTAAACCTTTTTAGCACTTTGTCTATGTACATGGACTGGGATAATCCAATCATCTTTCGTGATCTATCTCTATAGATCTTTATCCCTAGGATAAAAGATGCTTCTCCCAAGTCCTTCATGGAGAACTGTTTAGACAACCAAGTCCTAGTTGATTGTAACATACCTACATCATTTCCAATGAGTAGAATGTCATCAACATAGAGCACAACAAATACAACTGCACTCCCACTAACCTTCTTATATACACATGGTTCATCCGGATTCTTATGAAAATCAAATGTTTTGATCGTTTCATCAAATCGAATGTTCCAACTCCTAAAAGCCTTGTTTAAGTCCATAAATGGATCTCTGGAGTTTACAAACTTTTGTTCGCTTCCATTGGATATGAAGCCCTCTGGTTGCTTCATATAGATCTCTTCTTTAATGTTTCCATTAAGAAAAGCAGTCTTTACATCCATTTGCCATATCTCATAGTCATAATATGCTGATATAGCTAGCAAGATCCGAATGGATTTAAGCATCGCTACTGGTGAAAAGGTCTCATCATAATCAACTCCTTGCTTTTGAGTATAACCTTTTGCAACCAAACGTGCTTTAAAGGTCGCCACCTCTCCATCTACCCCAAGCTTTCGCTTGTAGACCCATTTGCAACCAATGGGAATAATTCCATGTGGTGGGTCCACCAAGGTCCATACCTTGTTGGAGTACATAGAGTCAATTTGAATTTCGCATTGCTTTTTTCCATTTATCCGAGTCGATGTCCGACATCGCCTCTTCATAGCTTCTTGGATCATTATCAAAAAGGAGTCCCTCTTCTCTATTCTTTAATAAAAGGTTTAGCCTCTCAGGCGCCTTTGAAACCCTTATGGATTTTCGAAGAGGTTGTGCTTTAGATGGTCTAGCTTCAGCTGGTGCATTATCTGCGGCAACATTTGGGAAATTCTGTGGTTCTTGAATTTCTTCAAGTTCTACTGCTTCGCCACTCCTCTGAGAAAGAAATTCTTCTTCAAGGAAAGTAGCATTCCTCGAAATAAAAACCTTTTGTTCCGAAGGATCATAGAAATAGTATCCTATAGACTCTCTTGGATATCCCACGAATTTACATAAGATAGATCGCATATCCAACTTATCTCCCACTTGTTGTTTCACATAAGCAACACACCCCCATACTTTGAGGTATTTGTTCGAGGGTGTCTTACCACACCACATTTCATATGGTGTGTTGGGAACAGCCTTAGATGGCACCCTATTCAATAAGTATGCTGTTGTCTCTAGGGCATAACCCCAGAATGAAAGAGGTAAAGTAGTGAAACTCATCATTGATCGAACCATGTCTAAAAAAGTTCGATTTCTACGCTCTGAAACTCCGTTGAGTTGTGGAGTAGCAGGAGGAGTTCACTGTGAGAGAATACCATTCTCTTTTAGATAATCAAGAAACTCAGTGGTCAAGTATTCGCCTCCTCGATCTGATCGAAGAGTCTTAATACTACGACTAGTTTGTTTCTCCACCTCACATCTAAATTCTTTGAACTTTTCAAAAGCTTCAGATTTGAACCTCATAAGGTATACATAACCATACCTAGAATAGTCATCGGTAAAAGTTATGAAATAGTGATAGTTCCCTCGTGCACTAACACTTAGTGGACCACAAATATCCGTATGGATCAAATCCAATAAATCTTTGGCTCGTTCCACTTGTCCAACAAATGGTGATTTGGTCATTTTTCCTTTAAGACATGATTCACATGTTGGCAACTTTTGATCTCCCATAAGGTTGAATTTTTGTCCCAACTTGTGTATTCTTTTTCGGAAATATGACCTAATCTAGCATGCCAAAAGAGTGACAGAACTATGATTATCTAATTTTCTTTTATTTTGTTGAATTGTGAGAACGAGATTATGGGGAGTAATCGTGTGTATAAACAATTTGTCAAATAACCGGAATATATAAATGCATAATCCTTGAAAATGGAACAAGTTCCATTCTCAATTACAAATTTAAAACATTTCTCATTCAAAACAGAATATAGATAATATTTCTAATAATATCCAGGAACATAAAGACAATTGTTCAAACACAAATTAAAACCATTCTCCAAAGATAGATAAACAAAGTCCCTATAGCTAATGCAACAACTCTTGCTCCATTCCCCATCCGAAGGACCATCTCCTTTCTATCAAGCTTTCCGCTTACCATCATCGCAAATCATTGCAAATATGTGAGCCACAACCGGTATCCAATACCCAAGAAACATCATTAATCGATAAGTTAACTTCAACAAAATATATACCGAACGTTTGGACTGCAAGGTACTCCTTGCAATTCCTCTTCCAATGCCCCATTTTGCCGCAAAGAATGGCATTTGTCATTGGCTTGAGAATTAACTTTTTTCTTACCATTGTCTTTTGCCTTCTTGTTGGGCTTAGAAGAACCCTTTCCTTTCCACTTCCTTTTCTTAGACTTTGCATGCCTTGATCCAGGAAGTGGATCCAACAAGCAAGACTGGCTTATCCTTTTTGATAGTAGATTCAACCGTCTTTAACATGTTCACCAATTCAGGGAGACTAGTCTCCATGGAGTGCATGTTAAATTTGACAACAAACGTGTCAAATGAGGGAGGCAGAGATTGCAACAAAAGGTCCACATAGAGTTCATTGTCCATAATGACTCCAAGGGACGTAAGCCTTTCAATGAGCGCTATCATCTTCAGCCCATGGTCTTGGACTGAAGAGCCCTCAGTCATACGACATCTGAAAAGCTCCTTTGATATCTGATATCTTATTTGTCGTGTTCTCTCACCGTATAACTCTTGTTGGTGGAGAAGAATCTCACTAGCATTATCTAGACCTTCATTCTGCCTTTGCAACTCATTTGACATTGATGCCAACATATAACACCGAGCACGGAGATTGTCATCAACATGACGAAGGTATTCTCCATAAAGCTTCGATGTAATATCCTCGGGAGGTGGAGAGGTGCTTGGTCAAGTACATAAGCCCTCTTCTCGATCAAGGACAATTTTTAGGTTCTCATCAATCGACAAAATTTGGGCGATTAATTTGTTTTGCTCAAGTATGGATCCTAGTGGATTCTTAGCCATTTTTAGTAGAGTTATCTACAAAAATAAACGGCGTAAAATGAGTAAACTATGGAAAATATATTCATTCAATATAAGGTCTTTAATATTAAATGTCTCCCACTATTTTATTCAAATTTTATTAAACCCCAAATAAAATTCGGAAAATCTAATTTTCTTAATGGGCTTGAAGCCCAACAGAAATATTTCATACCCCAATTTTATGAGCCCATGAGATATTTCTATTGGTAGTCAACTCTTTAACAATTGTATCATTTATACAACCCTCAAGATTATTTTGCCTCACGTTTTCCCATATACCCCAATTTTATGAGCCTATATGGTACTAAGCGTCAAACATAACCCATCAAACCTTCGTGTAGATGGAGCATCAAGATGTTCCACGACTCGTGGCCAACATAAAGACGAGTCCATCCCACGAGTATCTCAATGCTTGGTAGATATCACAGCTTTCCAATACAAAGTCACTCCACGACTCGTGGCCAGTGACTAAGTGTGGTAGCATCGTCATGTCGTCTACCTTTGATGGAAGGCATGGAATGATGAGTCCTACCTATCTTGTCCATTTTGTTTGATATGGAATTAACTAAAATTAAATTCCTTTTTAAGTTTCAAAAACTTGGGGTTTTAAACTTTTCAAAATCTCATCAACTTAATCACTAGATTGTTTTTATTTAACGCAATTCATCATATGAGCGCAAGCAAAAAGCATTAAATAAATCTAACATACATCCTATGCAAAAAGCGGTGGGATGATCAAGGACAACCTATGTGACCCATTTGAGCCAAAAATGGGTCTGTGGTCAATCTAAGGGTCAAAACAAAATAGAACTACTTCTATTACATTTTATTAATATACCCATACATGCATGGGCCTTGATTCTTCTATTCTATTACATTTGTAAAAATATACCCACACAAGCGTGGGCCTTTCGCATCGAACGTCCTGCAATTACAATAAATGGAAAACCTCACCACCTAATTTACTCTCAATGCGAAAATTTAAATAACTTACAAATAATTGAATAAGAGGCTCGCATGCCCTAAAAACCCAAAGAAATAAAATACATCCAATCACATTGGTCATAGGCTCATGATCATCCCTAAATAAATCATACCAAAACATCCATCACATAAATTTAAAGAATTTAAATTTACCAAGTTTTATGTGCCGATTTAATTTTGGGACAAAGCTTATTTTGATTATTTATAAAAACAGTTTTTAATAATCCTGGAGTTAACAATTTAAATCCATTATGTGAATAATCAAAACTTGGAAATCTGTTCAAATTTCTTTTCAAATCACAGATTCAATAAACAATCTAATATGTTTATCAACCATTTTGAATTTAATATACATTACAACCAATGATCATATAATGTCCAAAACTCCAAATCTTCAAAACTATAAATAATGTGTGATTGAAAATCTGAAACTGGCTGCAACTTGAATATGTTGGAATACTCAATATAAAGTTCTTATACCATATGAAAACTGTATTCAAAATTCCTTAATCACGAAAGGTACAGATATCAAGCATTTCGGTGTTTTTTTTTTATATATATTTATAAGAAACCACCGAACTTAGTTTATCCCAAAATAAATCGAATAAAACAATTTTATCGCACGTAAAAATCTGTTAAACAAATTTTAACAATTTAAAACATGCATAAAAACACACATAAACTTGTATAATTGCGAAACCGTGGCTCTGATACCACTGTTGGGTTCGCTATATCGCGGGGCTAAACGCAACGGAAATTTAAAATTTAAATCATGCATACAATTATACATAAAAATAAAGCCCCCAATTCTCGTAGCGATTTAACGATCGCGCGTTTATACAAGTGGTAAAATAAGATTTAGGATCTTACCTAAAATTGCTTCCTTTTGAAGATGATGTAGAAGGAATCCAAATTCCTCACAGCAGGGTAAATCCTCGCAAACTCGCCAATAGAGATTCAAGCGCCTCCCCTCTAATTGAGTCCACCTCTTGGTTGTGACACCGGGATAAATTCTTCGCTAGTAGAATTTACCACGTTTTCGAAATTGAAAAATAGAATGAAATTTAATTCCAACAATCAACTATTGTTAAAATTTGTAGATGAATAATTATTGGTTAATTATTCTCTACAAAATTTTGAAGAGAAAATAAGGTATTTTAAGAGAGAGAGTGAGACAGATTCTTATTTTTCAAAGACCGAGAGCCATAACTATTGAAGCAAAAATACTCTCTGTAATATTATACTATTTGCCCATTTTATTCCCCTCTTTATCTTGCATCCTTTTTTCTTTTTTTTTTGTTACTTTTTATTATAAAAGAAAACATGATGATGGTGTGCAAGGCTCAAGGCAAAAAGGTGTGATATTAAAAGAATGTCTCAAAATGCATTTAATGGCTCAAAAAACGTCACAACACATGCTATCAGCTATGTGTAATATTTTTTTAATTTTTTTTTCTCTCTCTTAATCATATATATATATATATATAAATAAATCTCATTTATTATATTTCTCTTCAATTATCTAATTGGCTTCTACAATTAGGCCTACTAGATTATGATATGGGATTGGACTTTAAAGTCCAATTAATTAATTCTACTAATTAATTAATTAAATTCCAATTAATCAATTCAAATATTGATTAATTCTTTCTATTCCAATTATTTGGTTCCCTAATCAAATTAGATTTAATTAAATAATCAAATTATATAATTAAATATTTAATTCCACAATTGAATTAAATTAAAACCCAATTAATTAATCTATATCAATTAATTGCATCCAACCATTGGATTTTTCAATCTCAAAATGTCAACATCCAAAATTATGTGTGACCCTTTTAGGTTCACGACTAACACTAGTAGTAGGCTTACAACTTTTGTAACTTTCGAATAATAATAACTTATTCAATTTATTAATCCAATTAATAAATATACTTGAAGTTAACTCTTTAATTTCAAGAACCTACAAATCATGGTAACACCTAGCAAGTAGCATGATTACCTAGTATTAGGTGAAATAGCGAGTAAACCTATTTCAATTGCTATTGCATACATGTACAATCCTTTCGACAACTAATTTCTCGATTAAATCTTGGGCATAGATTTATAAGTCGAACCCAATTGATTTAATAACTGTGATTCCATTTCAAGTTCTTGTGATTCTTTTATGAATCAAATTCATCGTGCCTTGGCCAAGGTCTTTGAACCACAAACTATAAAAACACAGGAAATTCCCTTATTAAATGACAAGTGTCGAATTCTATGTTGGCCACACACAAACCTCCATGTATATCATTGCAATACCCAAAATACCTCTTTGTGATTGTCAAGCAATCAAAAGATAAATCAAAGTATTGTAGGATATACACAAGGTATAGTCATGACTCAAATACGAGGATTAATCATGTACTATTGCAATATAAAAAATTCTTATTCGACAATCAAAGCTTATATCTAAGAATTTTCATTGGGTCATGTTCAGTGAACTTGTTCGCTAACAAGCACCCACATATGTGCATTTGTGTCTCAACACTGATGTTAATGGAATGCAACATCCTCGTCTCATGAGCATGCACCATATGTACAAGTCTTACGGGGTTATTTAATGTCCTATCTTGAAAGACCCATCGACTTGGAATAAATTTAAGATCAAAGCCTTAGAGACATGTTCCATGATCGCCATCAAATGCGTGACCAAGCCTCATAGCTTAAATTGATCTAAGGATTTTATCATATGTGCAAATATGTATAAATGCAAAATAACATAAGATAAAGAAATGCCTTTATATTATTATAATTTCCAATAAAATTGTTTTACAAGTAGAATAAAATCCAATCTAATTGGAACGCCGGACATTCTACTCTAACACGAACTGCCATTGCGCCAACAAAGTTTGTTTAGTTGAGCGGCTTGACGGTAGTGTGGCGACGTGGTGGTGGTGCAATAAAGGAGGGAAGAGAGAGTGTCAAACCAGTCATCTTGGTACAAAGAATTGGGAATTAGGGTGTGTAATGTCTTTTTTCCCTATTTCCAGATTTGCCCGCAAATTTGCTCATAATTTTTAAAGAATCATCGCCTAGTGAGATGGATATGAATATGTCCATATGGGGCTCATCTCATGGATTTAGACCCGTGAGACGGTCTCATAAAAGTTTTTGCCATAATATTTATATTTCTTCTAAACTCTTATGAATAGCTAGTCAATTAACTAAATTAAAACTAGAATATCATGTGTGTATTACATGGATTTGGTCCAAAGATAAAATTTTAATGTCACAAATTTAAAAGCACAAAAACTCCTGTCAGACCGTCTAACGGGTCTGACCTGTTAGACGGATCTGACCCGCAGATCCGATGGTATTTTCGTAATATTAGCAGTGGTATTTTAGTAGTTTTCAGGGACCACCGGTATTAACAGTCCTTCTGAAAAGTATTAGTCGTCCTTCTAAAAAGTATTAAAAGTTCTTCTGAAATGTATTAGTAGTTCCCTGGAGAGTATTTTAGTATTTCTCCTGAATATACTCCCGAAATGTATTAGCAGTCCCTCATAAAAGTATTAGTAGTTCCTCGAAAAAGTATTAGTAGTTCCCTGGAGAGTATTTTAGTAGTTTCCCAAAATATAATTAAATTTTTCTCCCGAAATGTATTAGTAGTTTCTCGAAAAAGTATTAGTAGTTTCCTGGAGAGTATTTTAGTAATTTCCCTGAATATAATTAATTTTTTCTTCCGAAATGTATTAGCTGTCCATCGGAAAAGTATTAGTAGTTTCTCGAAAAAATATTAGTAATTTCCTAGAGAGTATTTTATTAGTGCTCCTGCAAAGTATTAGTTTTTCTTATAAAATGTATTAGTATTTCTCCATAAAAGTATTAGCTGATACTAATACTTGTATCATTTAGTGCTTCGTCTTCAAATCTTTGCTACTGCAATATTCATTCTTCAGATCACCTGAAGAGAAAAACAGAGCAAATCTAAAACCATGGATTTATTTGCTTCTCTCAAGAGCCTCAGCCTGATCACACTTCTGTTTGTTCTATACAGAGAGAGAGAGAGAGAGAGAGAGAGAGAGAGAGAGAGAGAGAGAAACAGAGCAATGGCTTCTTGTGGAATTGTAAGGAATAATGTCTTCTCATTGGTCCGTTCTCATGACAGTTCAAGGTGGCTATCTACTCCCACCCAAAGACACAAGGTTCATTGTCTCTCTGTTTGTACTATGAAAATATATTATATATGTGCTTTAATTTGTATTAATTCTTAGACAAGTAGCTTGAAATAAATCATTCTTCTTGTTTTTCACCGTTTCCAATTTTCGTTTTAAGGATATCGACTGTTCAACAAGACAAGAATGTCTGAGCGAGAAGAGAGAAATCATCGTTAAGACATGGCAGAATTCGGGTCAGATCTACGAGATGGGTAAGATATTTAGACCCGTCTAACAGATCTAGATCCGTTAGACGGTCTGACAGGAGACTAGCCCATTTAAAAGATAGTGTAGATAAATCCTTATTTTTAGGATTGTTATCACTTAAATTTTTATCGTAAAAATAAAAAAAAATATTTTTTTGGACTAATGGAGTATTTTTTAATTAAAATATATTCGTATAGATTTGATCAACATCAACTTTTCCAAACTAATTGTGAGCAAATCCTTTATTTTTGGGATTATAATTTTATCTTTTAGACTCTTGATTAAATTTGTTATCTTTTAGTTTTATATATAGGATTGTCGCATAGATAAATATGAAGTTGCCATGTAGAGTGAGGATGAGAAAGACAAATGTCCAAAATTAATGAGATGATAGTATTGTAAGTCCAAGCGGCTACAATAATCTAGAGGGGGGTGAATAGATAATCTCCATCTTTTCGATTTTACCCTATTTTTCGAAACGAATGCTCAAAGACAATAATGAAGGTGCGGAATGTAAACAACACACGTCGATTTATAGAGGTTCAACCCACATAGGGCCTAATCTCTACCACCCCAAAGATATCCAGGGATGGATTTCAAAAAGAAAAATATTTTATTAAATACCAAAATTATTACAACACCAACTTACAACAACACCTTGAAGAGCACCACACTCTTCTTCAACACCACCTTTGAGATTACCACAATCTCTTCTTGAAGATTACCACAATCTCCAACGGCACCTTGTGAAGATTACCACAATCTTCAACCTTGAAGAATACCGAATTCTTCAACACCTCGACAAGAAGATTACCACAATCTTCTCACACCTAACACCTAGATCACCCAAAGTGTGTTCTTACCACAAGAATACTCACAAGGATATCTTGTGTTGAATGATAACCCAAAAATTCAAGATTACAACTCGATAATGAATTATACAATTGAGTGCAAGTGTAATCAAGAATAGCCTAGACCTCAAGAATGTGAAAGTGAATAGCTAGGCAAATTACAACAAGAAATAAGACAATGTAAGAATAAGTGTATTCTTGAGTGTATCTTGTTGTGTTGTAGTTTTCTCTCTCGTTGTTGTGCTTCAAATCTTCCTCTATTTATAGGAGATGATAGATACTTGATAAGCTCATCTTGGAATCGATATCTACAAAAATTACAATTAAAATCAAGATTATAGTGTTAGAAATCAATCCCACAAATTAGGGAAAAGTTGTCTCACGCACAATGGTTAGAATTTTGTTGTCAAACTAGAGGCGACGTCGGTCGCAAGATCGATAAGATTGGAAAAAGAAACACAGCAAATTTTACACTTTGGTTGGCCGGTCTAGGGGGGTCCGGCCGGTCGACCATGGGTTCGATCGGTCGCCCCATAAGGACCGGTCACCCTTCAACATTTTTGAGATACGCGAGTTCTCGTCATCTCTTCAGTAATGGTGCAGATTAAGCCCTTTGGTCGACCAGGTCGACCTCCTAAATGAAATGTTGTGCGATTTTTGTCGAAAATAAATCTCAAGAAATACTCCGAAAAATTCGTAAAAACATTTTAAACCGATCGGGAGTATTTAAGACAACATTAGAAATATAGTTTTGATGAAATAACACATTAACACAAAAAGTGTTGTCCGATATAAATTCCAATAAATACTCCGAAAAATAGTAAAAGCTTTTTAGACCAATCGGGAGTATTAGGACAACATTTAGAAATATAGTTTCAATGTAAAAACCCATTGACATAAAATCATTGAAAGTGTTGTCCAATATTATCGAAAATAGACTTGAGAAAATACTCCGGAAAATATTAAAACCATTTTAAATCATTTAGGAGTATTTGGACAACCTTTAAAATCATTGTTTTGGTATCAAAACAAAATCATCAAAATCATGATAAAACCATTTATCAAACAAGTATGTGTCAACTTTGATTTTTCTTTCAGTATATAAGATAGATTATGATCAGCAAGTAAAATATGACTTAGATTGGCATTTTATTAAGAAGAATTCATCTGCAATTGCAATAACTCATTAAAATTAAATTTTTTTTTGAGGAAACTCAAAAAAATTATTTTCTAACTAAATTTCTTGCTAGTTCCAACATATATGCCAAACATGCATGTAAAATAATTGACATTCAACTTTATAATAAGGAAGCACAAGAAGCTTTCAGTTTGTCCAATACTGTAAATAAAAGAGGTGAAAAATGTTTGTAATGGATATATATGGGGATGTATGGATGTATTTTCAAGTCCAATTTCCAGTTTCTAGTGTTGGAAAATGAATTTTCAAACTTTATTGGTTTTCGTGTGAGAATTGAGAATATGTTTGGTTTGTTGTCTGAATTTCTGTTTAGAAATGAAAATATGTTTGGTTATAGTATTTTTGACATAGATTTGCATGATTGTAGTGTATTTTTGACATCGTTTTGCGTGATTGTAGTGTATTTTCACATAGATTTGCGTGATTGTGGTGAAAACTTGTTTGGTTGTATTTTCAAAATAATCTTTCCATAAAAAATGAAAACTGGAAATGACTTTATTTCTATTGAGAATTTCTTAAACAAACATAAATTCAGTTTCTGAAATAGTTGGAAATTGGAAAATTGCATTTGGAAATACATCCATACATCCCCTATATGTTTACATAATTGACATTCAACTTTCATAAAAAAGGTCAATAATCAATATCAACTTTATAATAAGGAAGCACAACAAGCTTTCAGTTCTTCCAATATCAACGAGTTTTTTAACGTGCTAGTTATTGTTTTACTTATAAAAAGTGATGGAGAAGTGTTATCTCAATTTAGTTAAAAACGAGTTACTTAGAAACTGAAAGTTGGAAGATGGGTTATTTTTCTTTTTTTAGGGTGGCTTGTTACAAAATGAGCAAGACACACATATTTATACTAAGACAACTTCCTAACTAATGGTTATGGTTTATTTGATCTAAAGGTTATAATTTATCTACTAGAATTATTTTCTAAAATATCTAGCAATCTAGAAGTTTCTACAAGCTTGCTTTCTTCAACTATTTGGGCTTGACTCTTATTTTATCTTTTAACTAAAAATTATATTTTCAAGCGCAATATTATTTGGACACAAATCAAGTTTATATTACAACAAAAAAATCATAAATATAAGTCAATTGGTCACATTCATATAAACCAAAAAGGCCAACAACGAAGTTTCATATGCATTGACATGATCACGAATATATATGTCATCAAAGAAAATCTCGTATAAGTTAACAAAAACAACGAAATATCAATTTACATGCCTTTTTTTAATTAATGTATTTTTCTATTTGAGTTCTAGACTCTTCCATCATATTCATCATACCTAAGTTATTAAGTCACAAATTTAATTTATAATGATTGCTAAATACAAATTTATAAATATTTTATCATTTATCCATTTGTATTACTAAACACAAGGTTTTATTTAGATAATAGTTTTGTAAAAATACAAAATACAAATTTATACAATTATAACAATTATGAGGATTATGAGAATTTTACACAACTTATAAAATGATTCAAAATGATATTAGTAACAAGAATATAAAAAATATATCATTTATTTTCAATAAAATATGAGTAAATCGCAATTAATAAATATTAATATCAACTTTGAAAATTTGTAATAAATTATACAAAGATTATATATTTTGATTCAAGTTATAATAAAAACCTTAAGATGTTGGCTTCCAAAGTAAAAATATAGTCATGATGATTTGATCAGTAAAAGTTATTGAAGTTAGCCCAACGCAGTAATCATGACCAGTGAAAACATTTGGAGTAGAAAAAAAACTAGATTTGTTAAATCAATTATTGAGATAACTCTAATGGATATAATTTATAATCTGAATGTAATTTTTTGGTTTCATAAACATTTATTTGATTTTGATTTTGATTATATATATATATATATATACATATATAGGAATATGATCAAATGAGACCACATAATTAGAGTGAGACAGTGTGGACTAATCCTGGCCACACATCTCAAATTTTAGATGGTTGAGATCTTTCCAATTTAATAATTATTTTCAATTTATTTTAAACCCGAAAAAAGGGCAACATTGTAATTACACAATTACATAATATTCCCTTCCTCCATCTCCCACCCCTGGCCCACTCAATCTCACCTCCTCCCTCCCTCTCGCCTTCATCATCTCTTATAACCATGTTGCGTCGCAACCATCGCTTCCTTTTGGGGAAGAAAATATTCTTTCTTCTTCGTGAGTTGAAGGATGCACAGGAGGTTTGTATTTGCATTTAATATGTCATTTTGTCTATTCAAGATGGTTGGGGTCCCGATGATATTCCAACTATTTACCACCATGGAAATGTGGTATTCATCTTTAGTATACTAATGAAAGTATTCCAATTCATTTTAAAGGGCCATTCAAAGACCGACAAATCCAGTTTAAATGCGTGGCCATGCACGAATCGCTTCAATTACGATGTTTACAATGTTAATTTGTCGCAAGTGGTTGCGAAGATCCAACACGCTCGCATTGCATCGTGCGCATCGTGTGTAGATATCCGATTGTCGTCGAGGATTTGGATCGTTATGTTTAGGAGAAATCGGGGCGCAGATTACGTCATCCGATCTGCTAAATTTCATGGATGGATTGTTGAATTCCCAGGATGAGAGGATTATGATTTTCATAATGAATTGTAAAGATGGAATTGATTCGGATTTGTTGCGGCCGGGAAGAATTGATATGCATATTCATTTTCCCATGTGTGATTTCAATTCTTTTCAAAATTTTGACTGGTGTTTTGTTAATCATGGCTAAAGCCTAAAAGAGGTAGAAAAAGTGAACAAGGCGGGTGAGGGATTGTATACATACCGATTTTATTGTATAATTAGACATAGTTTACTATATAGGTAGTCTGATTTTATTGTATAGTTAGACATAGTTTTACTGTATAGGTTGTGTGATTTTGTTGTACAGTTAGACATAATTTACTGTATACATAGCATGATTTTATTGTATAGTTAGACATGGTTTACTGTATAATAATTTAATTAATTGATTTGTGCCTATTAATTGTTGATTTTTTAATTATTGTCATTTGGTATACCGTAATTATTGGTCTGCCTAGAATAATCTTGTTAATTGATTATTTAATTCACGGTCTCCACATGTTTTTGTTTGACAATTGTAATATGCAGTAAAATTATGTTAAACATACATCAAAATAGTGTTAAGTATACATCTAATATATGCTAAATATACAACACAATAATGAGCGTGATTTTCTCCCTATCTATAATTGATTTACTTAATCCACGGTCCCCACATGTTAATGAGCGTGATTCTCTCTCTCTCTCTCTCTCTCTCTCTCTCTCTCTCTCTCTATAACCTGGTTCCTTGATTCACGCCCCCACATGTTTTTGTTTGACCATTTTAATATACAAAGAAAATTATATTAAACATACAAAGAAAATAGTGTTAAGTATACAACAAATCATTGATAAGTGTACATCATATCGCATGCGAGCACATGCGCACGATTTTCTCTCTCCCCACGTGATTTTCTCTCCTAATAATCGATTCCATATTTGGATGGTCCCCACATGTTTGTTTTGACAATTATACCCTTATTTTACCTTAATTAATTGTTTAATGTAATTTTAACCCCTATTTATCTTAGTCATTGATATAGATAAGGGAGGGTTGAGATGAGTCCACATTATCTCACTATAATATGTGGTCTCATTGTAACCTCCCCTATATATATATATGTATATTTATATTTGTAGAGAAAATGTAGGAGATAGATTATTACAAAATTGTGATTTTGTTTTTAATATTCATGGGGGGCTTGACCAATTTCAACCGGGGGACCTCAAAGGTCCGCGCCTGTATGCAGAATCATACTAAGTAGGCATGAGATAAGACTACGAACAGAACCAATAATTCTCCTCCGTCACCATCAATGGAATCAACTCGCGTTTTTCACCATATTTACACAAAAGTGTTGTTACAAATGTAAAAGGTTAGATATCAAATTCCAACCCATCCATGACTTCTTGTCACTAAGAGGAGCAAAATTGAGCTCAAACATTTCCCTCGAAACAGGCTGCGACGATTCGCAAAACCCGACAAGCTTAGCCACCACCTCAGCACTCTCCTTCACATGTTGCATGTCTAAAGGATTTGTCCACAGTTTATTCACAAGTTGTTGTCTCCTCCTCTGTTTGCCCTCAGGTGGGATATCCCATTTCATGTACATAATCTCTCTTTCTTCCGTCGTCAGTTTTGAACTCACCCTCTTTGCTAGATACTCTCTCTCCTGTTTAAGGGCCTTGATGCTGATAATTCAAAACATTCTTAGACTTACTAGCTCATATGTATGGTGATTGATGATTCAAGAAGGATGTGTGTTCTAACTAAATTCAGTAAAGGGTAAATTACAAAAGTTGTCCCAGAGGTTTAGTCTAATTACAAAAAGGTCTAGTTATCTTTCAAAATTACAAAAGAACCCTTCAAGTGTCCCAAGTTTTGTAATTTGTAAAATAAAAAAGACATACAAATTAAAAAAGAATGCCATGGGATCTTTGTAATTTTTGAAAGATAACTGGATTTTTTTTGTGTGCAATTAAAATTAAACCTTAAGGATAATTTTTGTTTAGGAATAATTACAAACACTATCCCTTGAGGTTCGACCTAATTACAAAGAAAGACCCAATTATCTTTTACAATTACAAATGCCCACATAAGATATTACAAGCGCACCCTTAGGTTTGCATTTTCTCAACAAATATGCCCCTATTGAGGCAAATAAAAACAAAAATCAAGGGGGTATTTGTAATTTTAAGAAAAAGTTGGGGATCTTTATGATTAGACTAAACCTCGAGGGTCTTTTTAGTAATTAATCCTTTTGTTATTAACCCTTTAAGTTAAACATTTGAACGTACCTTGAGGATACTGAGCCGGGAGGGTCATCACCTAAGAGAGCGGGGCTAGCATTCCCAAGGTCATCCAGATGCTGCTCCAACCATTTCAACCGTCTAAGTTCGACTTCCATATACATCTGATCACAAGGATCTCCTCTAAATAACAAATAAAATTGAGTGCGGTGTACGATTGAAACATGGCAGACGTGCCACAACATTATAATCTCCTTCCTTTGATCTTCAAACACCACAGTCCATGTCATGGGAGATTGATCGACAATCTCAGCATCATCATCACTTGAAGCCTCATTCGCCTCCTCTAGCTCCAACACCTAATACAATCAACAAACATTTATGAATCAGAACTAGAGAATATTTCATCTACATCAAAATGCCATGAGTTAGATCAGATGGTGATACATGATCAGAAATAATGGCAACAATTGTATCAATATTAATGTTTCAATTCTTATGTGAAAACCAAAGAAACCAAATTTTGAAATAAGGTTGTATCAATATTAATATCAAAGATTCCTCAAATCTATATAATATAGGGATAATTACAAAAACTACCCCTGAGGTTTGGGTTAATTACAAAAAAAATAAAAAAAAAACTAGAGATGTTTGAAACTTACGAAAAACCCCTTAATTTTGTGTTAAATGTAAGGGAGTAATAGCAATACTTTTACAAATGGAGGGTGGATATTTGAATGCTTTTGCTTATGATCAAAAACCAGAGGTTTTTTTTTTTTTTTTTTTTTTTTGTAGTTAACCCAAATGTCAGGGGTAGTATTTGTATTTATCCCCCACCCATTCTGGGTGTTTCATTCCAAAAAAAAAATCTCCAAGATTTGCTTAGCAGTTCCAGCAAATTCACAAATGATATCAAATCGCTCAGCCATGAAGCAACACGAATTCTGTAAATATGACTATATCGAGTATTATACCATGGAACTTGAATTATGAAAACTTAAATTTCAGATCAGCCTGAAGCTAAATCATGTAAAATATATACTGCAGAAATTTATCCATCAAAGCAAGCAAGCTAACCCCAGCTTGACAAAATTCATACCTGGCAAACAAGAAGCTGTTTTTGGTACTGTAGCTTGGCAACTCGTTCTTTCAGCTCACTAACATAAGCTTTAATGCTTTGAATGTTATCTTCAGCTGCCTTCTTAAACATCTTCTGCATTTTCTTCACATTGATAGAGCTCGATTGCTTTTGTGCAGAAACGTTCTCCCTTGATGAGACACTACATTTTTCTTCACTATTAGGGGTCCTCTTTTGCCTGAGGATTCCATCGAGACCAGATAAAACATTATTCCTCTCCGGGGCTCTGTTTTCGATTTCATGTTCCGTTAATTTGTGAGACGAAGAAGAAGTCATCGTAGAGCAAGGAGATCGTATTAAATTCGGCATGTTGGCTGTATTGCTCAAGGTGAACGGGAGGCCTTTTTTCTTTTTCGAGGAAGTCTTATCCTCACTAGTCGGAAGATGCATAACTAATTTTTCTATGGATCTCTGAACATTCTCGAGCTTCTCTTCTAACACGGAGATGTTGCCTTCGTGCGAATTCAAACGAGCAATCTCTTCTCTCAAGGTGGCTTTATCTTTAATCTGAACTATTTCTGAAGTGCAACTTGCTGCATGGATGGCTTTAATTTCCGATAGCATTTTTGCAATCGTTTCAGCTGTACCCTGGCTACCATGCCTCTGAGAAGCGACCTCTTTGTGAAGTAGTTCTAATGCACGGTTTGCTTCTTCACCGAGTTGTCTTTGTCTCATTTCTAGCTTTCTTATTTCAGTAACCAACATGTTTGAAGAAGCTGTTGTTTTTTTCCCTATCTTTTTCGACTTGGCTTTCGAATCACATTTGTTAGGGAGCGAGTCGTTCTCGGTGGTAAAAGAGAGACGTTTAACCGCTAGGCAAGAAGGACCATGATGGTCTGAAGCCTGGAATGAACAAGTATTAGACACAAAATATGCACACCATGAGAAAGAGGAGAAAGAAGATAAAATGAGATAGAGATAGAGATAGAAATGTAATGGGTCGATGGATCGATTGAGACAAATGCATGCAGATGGGAGAGAGTCAGAGAGATATCAGCATATTACTTTGGGTAAATTACAAAAACTAATCTTGAGGTTTAGTATTACAAAAAATCCAGTTATCTTTCAAAATTACAAATACCCCCTCACGGTATTACAAACACCCCCTTGAGAGTGTAATTGTAATTTCGAAAGATAATTGTTTTTTTTTTTTTTTTACTGAAACTCAAGGGTATTCTCTGCAATTAACCCTATTACTTATAAACGTACCGTACCTTTCGTTCTTTGTGTGAGCTTCTTTCTAGCTCAAGCTGAGATTGTGCAAGGTCTCTTTCACGCTTCAGCTCATTAATCTCTCTCTCCATCTGCATGTTAAAACTGAGATCAGACTTGTGCAAGCTCCATTCACTAATAATGCCTTCTTAACTTGGTTTATCCCCAAACTAAGCTAATAATAATCATGTGCAAATGCAAAGCACAACAGAATCCACGTATCAATTCAGCACTGAAAAATGGAGTGCACTTAATGAAATAGTTGTCTGCATCCTCTCCAAATTTCAAGGATAATTTGTATCCACCTCTTAACTCCGCTTCCTTGGAAAGCACCACCTTATGACTTGGGATTCGAAATCCACACCTCTCTAGCAAAATGTCGCTGGATTCTTATCACATTTAAAGATACTTAAGTGCCTCCCACTAATCCAACTCACTGTGACAGAACATGTACTTAACAACTTCTGCAAGCAACCCCCACAACTTTTGAATGTGGACAATTGGGTTTAATAGGCCGCCCATGAGGGCTTACATGAAAAGTTATTTTTAAAGAGACCCTCTTAGAAAGAACATGACTACTAAAGAGATTTATATTTAAAATTAATAAACAGAAATTGCAACACAAAGTACGAAACATTGCAGAAAACAGAGAGAGACACAACTAAAGGCACAAAATACCGGTGCGATCAAACTATTCCCACTTGGAGCATTTGGATTGTGAAAATTGAACCCTTTCCGTTGGTGATTGAGATCAAACTTTAGGAGCACCGCAAATGTTAGTGATTCAACCATTAAAGATCCGAAAACTTGAAATAAATTCAAGTAAAATTTATGAAATTCATTTAATTAACAGGAGGAATTTGTAGGTCCATTCTCATCATCTCTGGTTCTACTTTGTCCCAGGGCTTAGGCTTTTTATTTGCGTATAATATGTTTCCAAAGTAATATAAATGGAGTTTCCCTAGAAAAATGGATAGGTATTAGGTATAAAAAGAATACTTTTATGGATTTTCAAGAAATAATTTAATTTGTTTAGGTATTAGGTAACAATTTATGCTTTGTCATCTGTATATAATAGGAAAGAAAGATCAAAGCTATCCAAGTAAGCATCATGATGCTGTGTCCATGGATAGCCTATTTGAGCTCCATTCGCCACCTAAAACAATTACAGTTTTAATATTGTTAAATATTCGAATAATTACTACTTTTTAACTAAAAGAGTTGAACTATGTGCCAAGATAAAATATCCTATATTCTAACCTGAATTCAAATACGCAAATTAACTTTTTCATGTCTATATTATATGTATATACGTTTTAAAAATATTTATTATATATAGTAAAAACTTTAGTTTTGATATGAAATAACTGTATACCAAATATTTCTGCATTTAGATTAGAAATCATTTTCCCACACCAAAACTAGTTTCTAACATACCTCCCAAAAAAATCTCAAAAATGGTAAAAATTGTCATTCCCTGTGTTGGTAGGGATACTTGGAGGGAAACTGGAGGGAGATCATGTAAGCTAACATATGATGTGGCACCCCTCAAACTGCTGCCCACTTTCTTTTGGACTTTCATGGCTAAATGGACAAGAAGAGAAGATCTTACCCTGTACCAACTACCAACTAATTGCTTGCTAATTTTAATAAATGGGATTTTGATGCCAAAATTGGGGAGCACATCCCACAAGGAAGCAGAATTGGTTGGATGCATGTTTCCACCCCTATTGCAATCATTTTAAATGAAATAGTAACAAATAACGTATAAAGAAAACAATTCAAGGAGTAAGAATCCCTAGTTTTTCTTTTGATATCTGTAGGTAGAGAAAATCTGTCCTCACAGAGCATGTGGGATTATCAATAGAAGGATTCTGACTGTCTTGGATATGAGAAAATGAAACATTTGATGTGCTATGACTTAAGAATACCTAAGCTACTTTAGCAGTGATACTATCCTAATGTATTTTTTCCTCATGGAAACAATTTCAGGCGAAACTTCTAAAAGAAATTCTTAAGTAAAGAAAACTAATAATACCTGCTGGATTTTCGATTCCTTTTCTCTCAGCAAAGACCTTAAACATGAAGCGGCAGATGGCTCGGGGCTTTGGAGCTCTGCTTCCAGTCTGGCAACTTCTTCTTGCAATTGCTTTACTAATTGCTTCTTTTCAACAACCTAATTTTACAAATGGTTTACAGTTCAGACGCCACTTGTATCTCAGATGATGCAGGACAAAATAATAAATAATTGAACTGAGCCCCTATCTCAACACATGAAATGCAAATGCACATTTCAGTTTTGGTTAAATCTACAGTGCATAAGATGCCATGCGCTGCATATAAAAATAAAACAGACTAAAACCTCTATATTTTTACATTGTGTATGTTATATTTAGTGTTTAAAAACAGTTCCTTTTGTAGATATAAAAGATGAAACATTTGCAGTGGATGAATATAAAGAACTAAAACTTGACCCTGTCTAAAGGACCCTAAAGGCCTAAACACGTAACAGATTTTACTTAAAAACGAAATTAACAATCAGAAGCATTGACTTAATTTTGTTGAGTTGCGAAAGTATGTCCTGCATCTTATAGCTCCTCCTTAATTGTGCTTTACATTATAAAACTGAATTTTCATTCACCAATCCTCTCAAGCATAAGATAGGAAAGATTAGAGTGGTTTATTACTAAAGTTGATGTCTAAAAAATACTCACAACAAAACTCAGAAGGAAAATAGAGACATGTTAACCCACAATATTTAACTTAAGGGAAGGTTCTAACCTAATGTCGATAATAATTTAAATGTTATGCAATTTGTATGAAATGTATCAATACCATGTTCACTTTAGCACTGTTTGTAACTTCCTTTGCACTCGTCGCAAATAAAAGCATGTTTCTTGATTGATCTACATGGCTCAAAGCAGGACTCATAGTGCAAATAATTGCTGTTCGTGCATTTCCACCAAGTGATGTCTGCAATATCCTCGTGAGTTTTGAATCTCTATAAGGAATGTGACCACTTCTCTTTCCACCACTGTAAACAAAACATACAATTGGATGCAGTTTAACATACAGTCTACTGAATCAACTGGATGCAATTTTAACATTATAAAGTACTTCCTTGAAACTGTTTTCAAACAACTATGTCTGTGTATTTATATGATGCATTTTCTTCTAATCTCAAAATCACATATCATGCTCAAGCTGCTCGTGGTATGCAAACCTTAGCTTTCTGATTACAGTTGTCAATGTCAATAGGCTTCTATTGATATGGCTCCCTTCCTTCAACCTTGTACCATCTGTATTTGATTGAGTGGCACGCTCACTCCCAGCAAGATCCACAAGATTCTGAAATAGTCCGCCATTTATTAAAAGAATCTAATAGTGCTTAACAGAAGAAAAATTCTGGAGTGACAAAAAAATACGCACCAAACTTGCTAAAAATGATTTCACACACCCTGAGTCTTCTCGGAGACTGCTTTCAATGGTCTGAAAATCAGAAGGGAAAAAAAAAGGATATACAATGTGTCAATTGTTTAACACTTGTAGGGTATTCATCATCTTTCGCTTAATATAAGAAAGATACCACACCAAATGGTGCGCATGCAGAGATCAGAATATGATGACTTGGCCAAACTAACCGTGTGATATAAATAAAACAGCGAGAAAATATTAAAAACCGCAACTGCAGGAGCAAATAGCGAGAAATTATTAAAAACCGCAACTGCAGGAAAGGTTTAGATACCTCAGAATATTGACCTATAAAATTCGAAATGTCCAAAAACTTTCTGGAAATTAAAGTGTTAATAATCATACTAGTGATGAAGTCTGTGAAAATAAAATGGCAGAAGAAAGATGATGGGCAACTGTGGGTGACTAAAACAGTCATGCACCATGTTTGAAAGGATATCGGGAGAGTTTGAAATTGCAGTGGAATATAATGGATAGATAATCATAATTTAAGAATACTGCTAGGGACTTGGACAGATAATCGTAAACTGAGTTAATTTATTGACATTCTGGAAATAAAGGAGCAAAGTTGGAAGTTGAAATAAATTTCTCCACTGGCATTTGACGTAATCTACCCAAACATTAAGCACATTATACTACAGAATTCTGGCTCAGATTATTTACACAAATTCATCGAACTCCCAGAATCAAATAATAGTTGAAAAACAATTGAAACATACCAGCCTAATTATCTGATGCGACCTTGAGCTTTTATCGTTCAGAGCAGTTTCACCCACCTGCCTTTGTGCTGCAAGCACATGAATTTATACAGCATTATAATAGTGATAGGCTGGTGCAACAAATCTATTCAATAAGAAGGCAATAAAGGTGAGTGTAATATACAAATGCACTAAATTTTTTTAGCTCACCTTCACAAATACTTATCAGGTGCCTCAAATGTTGACCATCCTTGACGACCTCTTCGATTAACTTATCCACAATGGTACCTCTCTGTAAACATAAAAACATTTGAAAACACAAATCTAGAGACGAATTCCACATTCAAATATTGATGTCATTACCTCAGGATCATCCAACAGGCGAAGTGAGCCAGACTCTCTGTTCAGGAGATCTACAACATTTTCATTATAGATCTCTAAAGCAGAGAACTTGAGCACAAATTCCCTCTCTGGAGTCTGTCAGAGAACAAAACTAAATTTTCAAAGATTCTACAACCAAATTTGCTAGAATAACACCCATATATGCTCTCAGATTGATTCTGATATTAATATATCTTACAAAGTTGATGTGCTCATATATGTCTTTGATAGCTTGTTCTGCCACACCCCTCATGGTGAATGTCTTTCCACTACTAGTCTGCCCATACGCAAAGATTGTTGCTGCAGACCATAGACAAAAAAAGGCTAATAGGAAAGGCCACCAAATATAGACACATTATTACTACTACTTTGTTCAATCAAAATACACCATGTATCATTTACCATTAATTCCACTAAGAGCAGACAGAGCAACGTCTCTGGCACCTTCTTCATATACTTTTCGTGTGGAGCATGTTGGATCAAAAACCTTATCTGGGAAATGCAAATAACAATATAAATGCTACTTTCGATTAGGACAAGAAAAATACATTCAGGAGCTATCAGAAAGTGTCCAATATCTTTTATAGGGTAGTTAACATACCAAATGTATACAATCCTGCATGCCGCTCATGATGTAGATTCTTTGAAACAATGGTATGTTCATCAGTGATGTCCCATGCGACAAGGTCATAGGCAGCTACTTCTTTTGGATTCAGTGGCCTCATCCGAACAGTCACTAAAATATTCTCCTCTCGGACTTTTGGACCGCCAGGGGTACATGCTGGCGTTCTCTTGATCTTTGATGATGGTGTTACTGGTGCCCCTATTGTCATCTTCAGCAAACAAAGGGCTTTTCCAGTGAGACTTTTCATTTGTATTGGTTTTTGTGTGAAAAATGAAATTGTGTTTAGAGAATGAATGAAAATGAAAATTTATGAGTTTAGAAATGAGAATATGTTTAGTTGAGTCGTTTTGAGGGAATTATAAACGAGTGATAAAAATGAATTTATTTTTGTTTGTGTGATTTATGACTATTTTAAAATTTTAAGGTATATAATAATCGATAAAGTTATAGTGGTGGATCCACACTTTCAATATTTAATTTGAATATATAATGTTTTATTTGTAAGATTTTGTTTTTTTGAGTAAATATTTGTAAGAATAGATATAATTTGAAAATAGTAATTTATTAAGTAGATATAGTTGGTAATGGTTACTTGAGTTATGAGAATAGTGATACATTAGGGTTATTAATATGATTAAAAATTGAAATTATAGCTTGAAATGTTATTATGTGGAAAATGAGAAGATAAAATGGACATCTCCATTAAAAATAGATCACACAAACATATTTTTAAATAGTATAAAATCAGAAAATGAATTATTGAAAATTAAATCATACAAAGCCAAACTCTTTCTTCACAAAGAATATAGAGTAAAAACGATATGATATCAAAACTGTTATAATCACAAGAATGACTAGACCCAAATGATTCCATAAGCCAAGTTTCTAAATTCATAACAAATCCACCCCGAATAGTTAATTAATAAAAACTCCTCGCACTAAATTGAAATTGCAATTTTTTTTCCCAACAAATTAGGTTAAATTTCTGCTTGACGCAGAAATCAAGCATAATGAATCCCTAGGGTTTAAGCATTTAAAGCCAGGAAATACTCATCCACAAAAACAACATCCTTTTTCAAATAAATAATTCCCACAAGGAAATTTTTAATAATGCAACTTTCTTGAGTACTAAAGAACAGTAAACAGAACTACACGTAGAATTTCCACTTTTGGTTCTTCTCAAAAAGAAGAAAAACAAACAAAACCCAGTGGCCAGTGGGTTTGTATAAAAACGCAATTTCTTTGAAAGCGATTCAATTCCTTCGAGAAGTTAAATGTTATATTTCGAAACCCAAATAATCTCAGATCAAGAGCTATCAACCAACAAAAAACAGAGAACAACACGAAAACAGCAGAAATTAAAAAGTGCGCGAACACAACAAAAAATTCGAGAAATTATCCACTTACAATGGAAAGAAATCCTAAAGATTCTTGAAAATCAGCGACAGCATTGACCAGGAGACACCAAGATTTCAAGATTAATGATCAGGAAAATGTGATGCTCTCTCTTTTCCTTTTTTACTTTTTATGCAGCGTCAAGTAGATTTTTCGTTTTGTCCTTTTTCAGGAGAAATTTTACAAAGATGGGAAAAGTGAAGAGAGCTCCTGAGAATAACAGGGTTTTTTTGAATCAGTATTTCTTTTCCTTTTTCTTTTTCGTTATAATTGATAACGGCTAGTCACCTTCCGTTTTTTTTTTTTCTTTTCTTTTCACATGGCTCAAGACGTATTTGAAATATATGGGTCAGGCTCCGTTTTGGTCAACTTCTATTGGATTCTCACTAGGGGTGCACACGGAATTTGGAGATCAACGAATCCGACCCGATATCCGAACTAAAAAATACCCGAACTGAAAATATTCATTGACTTTTTGACTTTTCCCGAACCGAACTGAACCGTCCCGAAAATTTTCATGGTACGGTTCTGGAGATTTTTCAAATATCCGAACCGAAAATATCCATTGACTTTTTTACTTTCCCCGAACCAAACCGAACCGTCCCAAAAAGTTTTCATGGTACGGTTCTGGAGATTTTTCAAATATCCGTACGGAACCGAATATCCGAAATCAAAATCGATTTTAAAATAATTTTTTTATATACATATATAATTTTGTTTATCTTATTTATATTTTGATATTAAATTAATTAAATATTTTTTTAAAATTCAATACTATATAATACTAAAAATTATCAAATTAAAAAATTGGCATATTTTATCAATATACCAAATAAATAATTGAATATATATTTAATTCACTAATAGTTACATCATATTAATTTATTTAAATGAACTCAATAAATTAAATTATAAAATCATATTTGATTTGTAGAAATTATTTAATTTGATGATATTTTACTTATTAGAGATCATAACTAAATTCATCCTCTAATCAAGAAAATTAATTGAATTAAAATTAGTTGAAATGATTATTACATTGCACATAAACTAGAGTAATCATCTAACCAATAAATTAAGGCATTGAGATTATAGATTTTTGATTTATATTAGTTTATCAAAGTTATTAGTCAATTATATTTTTCGTAAGTCAAGAGCCCATGGCAATATGCCAATATTATAGAATATTATTGTGTAATAGAGGCTACTAAATTTGTCATTCATTGAGATTATAGGTCTTGTATGGTTGTGTTTCCAATACCATTTTTCCAGTTTCCAACTATTAGGAAAATGGGTTTATGTTTGTTTTAAAAGTTTTCAATAGAAATGAAGTCATTTCCGGTTTTCACTTTTTTATGGAAAATATTCTTTTGAAAACACAACCAAACAATTTTTCATTCCAATTACGCAAACCTGGTAAAAATACACTACAATCACGCAAACCTATGTCAAATATACATTTGAAAAACTATAACCAAACATATTCTCATTTTCAACGTAAATTCGGACAACAAACCAAACATATTCCTAATTCTCACATTTAAAACCAATAAAGTTTGAAAATTCATTTTCCAACACTAAACTGAAATGGACTTGAAAATACATCCATACAAGCCCATAGACTTTTACTACTAATATGAATAACATAATATCTCGAAACATATTATGTTAAAATCCAAAACAAAAAATCAATACTTTCGACTATAAATTAGATGAAAATGATTTAAAAGTTAAATTGATGTTAAACTAATATGTAGTATAGACTATGGCCTATATAATGAAAGAAAGATTTAGAATTACAATATTAAAAATTTAGCACTTAAATATGAATTAAAGAAATTTTATGTATAAGTTAAATATAAATTGTCAAAAAGTTAAACTCGTATAGTACTAATAGTATTAGTATGTATTTTTGAAATTGCACTAAAAAGGATTGAAAGTATAACCGTTTAATGACTTTTACCCTGATTTTTCTTTTCACCTTTTTTGTGTGTTTTATTTGTGAAATATTTGAATCTCCGTTTCTCCGAACCGTCCCTAAACTGTTTCGTACCGTCCCATTAGAACCGAATATCCGTCACGAACCGTACCGAACTTTCGGGACGGTTCGGGCCGAAGATTTTTTTTATTGTTCGGTTCTGGATATTTAATTTTGGGATCTCTAAACTTCAGTACGGTTCTGGAGATTTCTAAATCTGCGGACCGAACCGGACCGTGCATCACCCCTAAATCTCACAAGTCATAATATCCGGAAGCCGACTTGGTCTATTGCGTTGGGGCTATTTTTGTATCATGGCCCAATATTAGTTCCCATTAAAAATTCATATTCAATTAAAACGATTCGTTCTTATGATCTTACTCAAAATATTACAATAAAATATCTTCAAACTATTGAAGACTTTAAAAAATATCAATACTAAGTTCAAAAGGTTATGATACAACGAATATGGATCACGATGTTTTACGAATCTTAAATACTGCAATTCTCCTTCATTTTATTTAATATAAGAGCATTATTTTTCTCTCAGTCTATACATTGACTTAACATCATATGAGTATCTCAAATGTACGTTGCCTCGTCTTCCTTTATTTGTTGCCATTTGGAATAAATTTCTACTTCTACCATATCAATATTCATGTGGAGACTTATTAAGAATAGATTGCTAGTGGATCAAAAACTTCAAACAGAGAGATTGCAATTGCCTCACAGATGTTGGTGTCGAGGCTCCTTAAATGATCAAGAATTCAAAGAACAAGTTGGAAGATTGTACGAGTTAATTAGTTTAGTTAGTTAAGTCGGTTTTCGGGTTGTTAGACTCATATTTCCTCTCCTATATATATGAGCATACTTGTACGCATTAAATCAATCAATAATAATAATCAAGCTCTCTTCTTCTATGTTCATCAAGAATGTTTTTCCTTCTTCCACATTGCTTAGTCATTCACATGGTATCGGGAGTTGTTTTTAGATTTCTTCCGCCTATACTCGCCCTACTTTTTTCTTCTTCACATATCGATCGATTCTGATGATCGATATTATTATTTATTTGATCGATTCTCGTGATCGATTTCTCTGTGTCTATCAAAGTTTTCTATTTGTGATTCTTGAATAAAAATGGCACAAAGAACAAGATGATCCTTCCTCATCTTACTATCTTCATCCTAGTGATAATCCGGCGCCGTAATCGTTTACGAACCATTTATGGCGAGAATTACATTTCGTGGAATTGTCTTTGTGTTAATGGCACTCAATGTCAAGAACAAGAATGGTTTCATAGACGGTTCACTACTTATACCACATGCTTCTACAAGTTTACATCATGCATGGAAAAGAGCAAATAATCGGTTCTTTCTTGGCTCCTAAATTCTATTGCAAAGGATATTAGGCGAGCTTGCTCTTTTTCACCACCGCACAAGAAGTCTGGGATGAATTAAAGATTCGATATGCCGAGAAGTGATGGCCTCGTGTATTTCATCCGGAAAAATCATTGAGTTCGATTTGTCAAGGTACTAATTCTATCACCACGTACTATAACCAATTCAAGAGTTTGTGGGATGAGTATATAAGTCATAGACCACTTACGAAATGTTCTTGTGGGTTATGTACCGCAATATCTCTTCTGTTGTGGCTACCACACAACAAAATGATTGATGATCAAGTTTCTTGTGGGATTGCATGAGTCTTTTGCCCAAATTAGAAGTCAATGCTTCTAGCTTCTCCACTTCCTTCTCTTGCTAAAGTTTACTCTCTTTTACTTCAAGAAGAATCTCAACGTAGTCTCGAATAATTCATCTACAATCGTACTCTATAGATTCTTTAGCTATGATGGCTAAGCAAGCCCCTAATGCAAGGTTTGATCCTTCAAGGATAAAAAGAAGCCTAGATGTACACATTGTGGATTTGTTGGTCACACAATTGATAAGTGTTTTGATTATTGGTTATCCTCCGGGTTGGAAGGGACCCAAAGGACCAAGAAATGCAAGAGATTGCAATGCCAATGCGTTTTGGCTTCTCCCTAGAAGACCATTCAAATTATGTTCCAAATCCTTTATTTTCTCAAGAATTGGTCCAACAATTCTTAGCTTATGCACAGTAATCAAACACTTACATCTTCCAATCTTCCTAACACTAAACTGCATTTCAACACACTGCGCCCACATCCATAAGCGGTACAAAATCAGTTTGTTGTGCTTCTTCTACTTACAAATGGATACTTGATCTGGTGCTCGATCACATGATTTGTGACAAATCCTTATACACTAACAAGATCTATTTCTACTTCTATATCTATCCATTTGCCCAATGGTAATGTTGCTACAGCCACCCACATTGGAGAGGTTAAAATTTCTGACCATCTAATTCTAAAACATGTCTTATGTGTTCCTACTTTTTCATTCAATTTAATCTCTGTTTCACAACTAGTAAAAACATCAAATTATGCTCTCCATTTCTTGTCCTCACATTGCCTTTTGCAGGATATGAAAAGCCTGAAGACGATTGGTTTTGCTGAGGAAATACATGGCTTATATCACCTCAGATTTCCTGATATTTCTGCTAACATTTCAGTTTCAGCTACCTCTTTTTTGTGGCATTATAGACTAGGGCATCTTTCAGCCAAAAGGCTAGCTTTATTACCCAATGTTTCTTCTCAAATTCATCAGTTTGATAGTTGTGATGTATGTCATCTAGCTAAACAGAAAAAGCTTCCATTTCCTGTAAAGACATCTGTTTCTAATGCAATTTTTGATTTGATACATTGTGACTTATGGGGCCCTTTCTCTCAAATCTCTCATAATGGTTACAGATTTTTTCTTACTATAGTAGATGACTTTTCTAGATGCACCTGGATTTATATGTTGAAACACAAATCTGACACCAAAATTCATTTGCAAAACTTTTATTCTATGGTGTATTCTCAGTTTGAGAAAAGGATTAAGGTGATTCGGACTGATAATGGTACTGAATTTCTGCTTTCAGATTTTTATAATGCTAATGGTATAATACATCAAACTAGTTGTGTAGAAACACCACAACAAAATGGTTTGGTTGAACGCAAACATCAACACATTCTTCAAGTGGCTAGAGCCTTAATTTTTCATTCAAATGTTCCTCTTAATTTTTGGGATGAAGCTATTCTTACTGCTGTCCACATTATAAACAGGGTTCCCACCCCATTATTACAAAATCAATCCCCTTTTGAAAAACTTTTTAACAAGTTACCAGATTACCAACATTTAAGGGTGTTTGGTTGTTTAGATTATGCATCCAGCGTCAACGGACAAAGTTTATGCCCGGTATTTGTGAAGTGTGTCTTTTGGGGTATCCACTCGGATCTAAAGGCTACAAACTTTATGATTTGTCATCCAGAAAGGTATTTGTATCAAGAAATGTTCAATTTTGTGAACATGTGTTTCCTTTTAAAAACATGCAGCAGGATGCTTCTAATCCTTTTATTCCTGTGTTTCAAAATTTAGCTCCTAATTGTATTGATGGTTTCCCTTCTATTGGCAATATCATTCCTACTACTAATCATGTCAATAATATAAATATTCCTGCTGATACTACTGGTCATAATGCTGCTGATCATACTACTGATGCTGTTAATACTCATAATGCTAATAACATAGACATTCCTACTAACAATGCTGATCATGTTAATGCTTCAGAAACATTGTCCACAGATCAAGAATTGGACCTCACTGTTAGAAGATCATCTAGATCTAGAAATACTCCTCATTATTTACAAGTTTATGATTGCACTCTCCCTCCTCATCTGTGAAAGAAAATAAAGCCAACTCTGTCATCAATGATTATACATATTCTATTGCCAATCATTTGTCTCTTGATAGACTTTCTTCCAGGCATAAGGCATTCACAAAGATCCATCACTCAGATTTACGAACCCAAAACATATATTCAAGCCAAAGACCAAAAATGAGAATCGGATAAAGCAATGCAAGCAGAGTTACATGCCCTTGAAAAGAATGAAACTTGGACTCTCACTGATCTACCTTGTTCCAAGCACTGTGTAGGATGCAAATGGGTATTCAAGGTTAAATACAAATCTGATGGCTCCATAGAGAGGTACAAGGCAAGACTTGTGGCAAAAGGGTACACTCAAGAGGAAGGCTTAGACTATTTTGACACTTTTTCACCTGTAGCAAAAATCACCACTGTCAGATTGGTATTGGCAGTTGCATCAGCAAAGGGGTGGTTCCTTCACCAACTAGATGTCAATAATGCCTTCCTACATGGAGATCTTCATGAAGAAGTTTATATGTCCCCTCCCCCTGGTTATCTACAACCTGGTGACACTAGAGTGTGCAAGCTAAACAAAAGTTTCTATGGGCAAAAACAGGCCTCAAGACAATGGTTTCACAAACTAACTTCTTGTCTCCTCCTATATGGATTCAATCAATCAAGGTCCGATAGTTCCATTTTCATTAAAAACTCCTCTACTTCTATAATGTTTTATGTGTTTATGTAGATGACATTATATTGGTGCCGAAACAATCTTAAAGACATTGAGGACATCAAGGCTCATTTGGACAAGGCTTTTACTATTAAAGACCTTGGCACATTAAAGTACATGTTAGCGCATTGAAGTTGCAAGATCCTCTAAGGAATTAGCATTTGCCAAAGAAAATATGCGGATATTTTAAGCGGTAGGATACTTAGGTTGCAAACCATGCTCCACCCCAATGGATTCAAGAATAGATATAAAAAGCACAGACAAGCCATCATCGTCGCATTCAAGCATGTACGAGAAGATTAATTGGAAGGCTACTCTATCTTACAATTACAAGGCCGAAATAAGTTACGAGTGTACAACATCTAAGCCAATTCATGTCCAATCCTAGTGAAACACACCTATCTGCTTGCTCATAGGATATTAAGATACATCAAAGATAATCCAGGCAAGGATTATTCTACTCAGCAAACTCATCTCTACAGCTATGAGCCTTCAGTGATTCCGATTGGGCAAAGTGTCAAGAAACCGGAAGAAGCATCACAGGATTTGCTTTGTCTATTCGGGGAGAGTCTCTCATTTCCTGGAAATCAAAGAAACAAGCCACGATTAGTAGATCCTCTACAGAGGCAGAATCTGAGAGCAATTGCCACCACTACATGTGAAATTCAATGGCTTAAATACATACTCCAGGATCTCAATATTCAAGACACTCATCCAGCTCCTATTTATACAGATAGTAGATCCGCATTTTGCATTTCTCAGAACTCATGTCAACATGAAAGGACAAAACACATCCAATTGGATTGCCACTTTGTAAGAGAGAAAATACAAGAATGCCTTATCAAAATCATCCACATTCGGCTACAAAACAAATAGCTGATATATTTACCAAGCCACTCCCTCCCCGGTCATTCCAACGAGTTAACAATCAAGTTGGGCATGGTAGATATCCATGCTCCACTTGAGGGGGTGTCGAGGCTCGAAATGATCAAGAATTCAGCAACAAGTTGGAAGATTGTACGAGTTAATTAGTTTAGTTAGTTAAGTCGGTTTTCAGGTTGTTAGACTCATATTTCCTCTCCTATATATATGAGCATACTTGTACAGATTAAATCAATCAATAATAATAATCAAGCTCTCTCTTCTTCTCTGTTCATCAAGAATGTTCTTCCTTCTTCCACATTGCTTAGTCATTCACGAGTTGGTGATGTCGTTCACGTGATTATGAAATCTTATCTCATCTATTCCTTAATAACCCTCAAGTTCAACTTATCTCAAGTATTTTTTCAAACACGATGAAGCATAAATGTCCTAGCATTGAGAATATTTGTATTTTTCTCTCTTCTTGAAAATTAATACCTCACAACTTTCACGCACTCGCATATATTAATTTTATTATTCCTTGCTTAATAATGGGGTACATTAAGATTGAAATAAATAAATAAGCATGAAAACAACCGTTCAAGCATAGAAGAATAATTTGGAAAGTTGAATATTATCTTGATATAATCAAACTGGAAAATTGTCACATCATGCTACATGGAAAGATTTTTCGGATATGCCCCTGGCGGACCAGGGGGGGACAGTGGGTAGCCCCCCCCCACACCCCCAATTTTTTTCAAAAGTTCATCCCCCATCTCCCCCCCCCCCACCCCCAAGATTCTCGATAAAAACTTTAAATAGTTGTGTTTCACAATATAAAAAGCCGTTATTATGGTTAATATATGAGTATTTTTCTCATTGTTTAAATTTATAAACTCGGTCCGTTCCCCCGCCCCGAAAAAAGCTGAAATCATCGTCCACCACTTGATATGGTTGCTAACTTTGAATTGCATTTCGGATGTTCTACTAGATTTTCTTGTATTTATGTGATGTGGATAAAACTCGTGAAAGGGTAAACTGAATGTAGATGGTACAAGAGGTCCAAGAAAGGCAATCCTATGGGCTTTTTAACAGATTATTGCAAGTGAGGGAAATTATATTACACAAATATGGTGGAATTTGGGGGTTTTAAATTATAAAGACGTCGTTGATTCAATTAACGACTAAAGCTTAGTCGTTAATTGCATCAACGACCAAATAATTTTTTTTAAAAAAAACGATCCTAGTTGTGAATGGCAATAACGACTGGAGAATAATTTTTTTATTAAAAAAAAAAACCATTCCAGCCATTATTTAGATAAATGACTAGAGAGTCAGTTAATTCTCTAGTTGTTAATCAAATTAACGACTAGAAACTATCATTACAAAAAAAAAAGCCGTCTTGTAATATACAAGTAGATTTTTTATCCATTAATAATAATCGTGAATTGAAAACACATTAATATTTTCTGTCTTGACAATTCATATTAATATAAAGGTGAAATCTAAATACCGATAGAATACACAATAATAGGATGATATAATATTTGCCTTGATACAATATTTGCCTTGACACAATAAAAATTATAATAACTATGCCCCCTCGAGTGCCACATCTAGGATCTTTCAGATTCGGCGTACTTCTACGCCTAGTTGCATCTACATGCTCATTCGATTGACAGATGTGTATCATCATTATCATCATCATCATCATCATCATCATCATCATCATCATCATCATCATCATCATCATCATGTGTGGTACTGACACTGCTAACTGGGCGAAATGCAATAGGTGATATATGAAATTCAGGGCGCCTAAATCTGAATAGATCAAAACCTGAGAAATGCTGGAATGACATACCAATATCGGACTGCAGAAGTGATGTATATGATGTCCATGATGGTCCACTAACCGGAGGTGTAAAAAAATATGAGTCATGTCTGTGAATACGAGAGAACGTAATAATATCCACCATACCCATGAGATGGACCGACCATATCGGAAATAAATTAAAATATCATGACAATGAAACATATATCTATAAATGTATGTGAATTAGTATTAATATTCTTTCTTGTGATGCACGGTGTGGATCTCGAAGGACCGATCATGTGTATATTGGGGTGCAAATGTGGTACGCATGTACTGAGTGGTCGTCGTGGTATCTTCAGTGGGGGCCTCCTATCCAGTAGGTGATGCAATGTTTTGAGACGAGCGAATATATTTCTCCATTTTATCACTGATATCCATAACAACTCTCCGTAGATGTGGCCATGATTCTGGATCGTCATTTATTGCATGTGATGCACCAAGCCTCAATCATCTCATCCAGTTACTCTGAAAATAAATATAGTTTTGTATAAGTAATTTGAATGTCATAATTAGATGCAAACACTATATATATAAATAATCTTGTAATTACATAATGAGCTGTAATATTTGATGGTTGATATCCCATCTCCATCTCAAGATGTGATGGAGTAATGCATAGTCGTGTAATGCGATGATACCACTCCATGTATCCGTCCTATGTACTACTACCACCATTAATCTGGTAGCCCTGGATCCTTGAAGTAGCTATGTGCTGCCAATAAGTTACCCAACCATCATAGTAATTCGACCATGCCACTCCAGTCCTCCCCCTACGAGTTACATCGTGTAACATCTCATGTGAATGTGATATAACCTCTGGTATACTCCCGTCGTAACTCAATTATGATGGTGTATCTCCTTTGTGGAATATATAATAAGTGGGCATCGGCTCTTCCAATTATCTGTGAGGCATCTTTCACCAAGAATATATATATCGGGCGAGTTCAGGTCATATGGTTCATAAGTCCACTGCCAAAAAAAAGGAATTTGCATTAATATTAATTTAAACACCTATTATAGAAATAATTTAAACACTTACTTGTTGTTAACCGATCAAACATCTACCTATATATCCGTAATGAGTGGCTAGCAGTATGAGTAAACTTGCAATGCTGTACCGATCTGAAATAAATTAAATAAATGAATAAGTGAAATGTATCACTATGAACATGTAGATATAAATATGCAAAAAAAACATAATACCTAAAGACCGCATTTACGACGGCGGAGAAACTCAAGCTCATCATCAACAATCACAGGACCCATCGATATCATAGATCGTACTGGCTCGGGCACGATACTTGAAATTTTAGACCAAGCTCAAATCTGCAGCAACATTGTGGCTCCACCTATAGTATGCTTCTGTGTCTCAAAAGCACTGCACAACTGATGGTACAAAAAATATAACAAAGCACTAGCCCAACTGAACCTACCAGTCGTCCTAACATCCTCAAAGTGCTCCAGGTATAGTAATAATACGTTATTACTAGTGGTATCGGATATCATCAAAGTACCTAATAAAATCAAGGCACACCCTCGGGCATACTGCTCAATCTGAACCCTAGGTGTGTCATTCCCAATGTCTAACCCCCAAAGTGATTATGCAGCGTTGTAATTAAAATAGCCGACTTATTTCTAAAGTCAGATTCCAGATCATGTCTATACCCTAAATATTGATGAACATAATTTGCCTATTGTGACTTAGTACACCAGAGATCATTAGATACCACTGCATCATCCTCAATAGGCAATCCCCAAATGATGGCAACATCCTGTAACGTGACCGTAGCCTCACCAATAGGAAAATGAAATGTCTGTGTCTCTGGTCTCCATCTCTTTACTAATACTGTAATTATATGACAATCAATAGTCATTGACCCACAACGAGCAACTCCATAGAACTCTCATTGATATGATATGGCTAAAACACGAGGATGCAACACAAACCCCTCCGCCATCCTAAAACTTTAAAAAAATCCCCCCAACACGATGCATAGAAAGAACACTATCCACATCCCTTGTATATACATCCTTAGACCGATGCTTATATACTGAAGAGTCAAAACTGAGGTATCGATAGGTCTGTACATTTCATCCATACTACAATTATGAAATGAGAATGGAATGAGATACAGCTGAAGAAATATAAAACATCAAAATAAAAATGGAACGACATAGAATACCACAAAATTCCATAAAACTGAACTAATACAAAGCATCAAATTACAACGAAATGTCATTAGATTGCTACGATACAACTAAACTAATATGAAGCATCAAATTACAACGAAATGTCATTAAATTGCTACGATACAACTAAACTAATACGAAGCATCAAATTACAACGAAATGTCATTAGATTGCTACGATACAACTAAACTAATACTCAAGTTGGACGTCCACGTGAAGATGATTCACCACTATCCTGTGCCTGATACTGTTGTCTTGCCCGCGTCTCTCGCCAATCCATCTCATTATGAATCCTAGAAATCGTATCTTGACCACGACGTCTCATTCTTCTAGTATGTGGATTATGACACAATTGGAAAGATGCCTCATCCCATCCATCTTCATCCGACAAAGGTTCAAAATCAACCATTAAAAATTGGAAAGATGCCTCATCCCATTCATCTATTTATAAGCCAAAATCAACCGTTATTTTTTTTTTAAATTTGAACCTAGTCGTGGATGCTAGTCATGACTGGGATATCCGACCAATTCAACGGGATTTGTGACCCGTGACACTTGACTTTTTGACTTGGTCTAGTCGTGCATTCAAGTCACGACTGGATATTATTTATAAAAAAAATTCCAGTCGTTAATTCCATCAACGACTGGGTTTTGAGAATATAAAAAAAAATGTGGCCGGTTGTGCAACTTAGTCCTCAGCAATAAGGTCGTTAATTGCAGTAACGACTAAGCTTTAGTCGTTGATGCGATCCATGATCGCCTCTAATTTATTAAATGTCCCCAAATTCACTATATTTGTGTAATAATTTCTCACAATTGCAATTATCTATTAAAAAACCCCAATTGTATTCATGGAGGTATTGGAGGTGTGTTTAGACACTATCATAGGGATATTATATGTGCATTCTCTACGTAAAGCTTTGCAGTTTGTGGATTAGGACAACTTTGCAGTTTGGTGTTGCTTAATGTCAAATTTTTTTCTCACATTTTCAGGGAAGGAAATAAAGTAACTGATGCTTTAGTCAATGTTGGATTTTATACTCAACTTGTATAGTGTATAATGTTTCTTCTTTGCCTAGGATGATCCAAGGGATTACTAGGATTGATCAATTAGAGGTTCCTTCCTTAAGATTTGGATTTTTAACATATCGACTGTTTATTGATGTTACTTATGTTTATTTTTCATATGTTATTTGTTTTACCTACTTCGAATTTTAGAAAGCAAACTAAAACATTCAGATTTACACTTTTTCTTATGTTTATATTTATATTTTTTTCTGTTTATTTCATTATCTTTTAGAATTTTATAAATTAACTCTCATTTAATCCGGGGTGGCCACGGTTTTAATCGCTAGGTTAGGTTCCAAAACGACCGACTGCAGTTCCTCATTTTGGAAGAACAGGGACCGTTCTCACGGTTCCGGTTCCAAAATCAAAATCGATAGTTCGATTCGGTTTGGAACCCGATTCTCCATGGTTCGATTCGAAAAGGAACCATTTGTTTATCTTTTGTTTATTTTTTGAATTTTTTTAAAATGGTTTATCAGCTTCAGTTGAAAAAAGGGAAAAGAAAGACATACACTTGGACTTAATATTCAATTAAGTTTTATACTTAATATTAATAATAATAATATTAAATTGTCTATATATACTATTAGAGTATAGAAGAATCAAAGTTTACGTAGTTCCCTTATAATATTTGGTTTAATATGTGTCTCATTTAGTTACGAATATGAAATATCATAATAAATATTTAACATTTTGTCTAGCACATGTTTATCAAAAAAATTAAAAACCGTTGGTTTCAACATTGGAACCTACGGTTTTAACAGCCGGTTCCATCACGGTTCCCCCGACGATTAGAACCGCCGATTCCATGATTTTTGAGACTAAGGAACCGGAACCGATTTACACGGTTCCGATTCCAGTTTTGGAACTGTTGACCGGTCAACAGTTCCCGAAACCGTTGACCATGGTTACAGTTCCGGTTTGGAACCCGGCTTCGATTCCATTTGACCACCTCTATCCTCGAGTGACAAATTCCATCACTATAATCACTGGGTAAGTTTCAAGAAGTTAGTTTTCTCTGATATAATTATGTAGCTGAACAAAAGAAGGACTTGTGTTTTCATAATATCAGTCTAATTAATCAGTTAATTCTTTCTTTTTATAAAAAAGTATATTTCAAGTAGTGAAGTATGTTAGATAAATGTTTTTATCAAGATTTTGATGATTATGTTTAAATGAGTTTTTATACCAAAACAATATTAATAAATGTTGTCCAAATACTCCTAAATGATTTAAAATATTTTTGCTAATTTTTGGAGTATTTCTTAGAATTTATTTTTCGATAAAAATGGACAACACTTTTGATGGTTTTGTTTAAATTGGTTTTTGCACCAAATTAATGTTTATAAATGTTGTCAAAATACTCCCAAGTGATTTAAAATGTTTTTACTAATTTTTGGAGTATTTCTTGAAGTTTATTTTTGATAAAAATCGGACAACATTTAAAATTGGAGGTCACCGGTCGCTCATAACGTCGACGGTGACAAGAACTCAAATATTGAAACAGAGCGTCTTGAATCAAAAAAAAAAATAGAGAGGGGACCGGACTGCACTGGATCGCACTATTTTTTCAAAACGTTCGAAATCTTATTACAGGGCAACCGGTCGCCCTATGTTATTTTTGACAAAGAAAAATTCCAACTGTTGCAATCCTTATCAGCAAGATTTACTTTTCATTTTTGTACAATATTTCTACATCTTTTGATCCTCTTTTTGTAGACAAAAGTGAAGAGGAATGAGCCTATGTTGGTGAAGACTCTTCTATAAATAGAGGATGAATTGAAGACACAAGATAACAACACATACAAGCAAAATACACAACAAGAAATCTGCAAATTCTTCAAGCTTTCATTTTTACATTCTTGTTGTAATAGCCTAAGCACTTTCACTTGCACATTTTTGAGGTCTAGGCTTTTATTTCTTGATTACACTTGCACTCAAATTGTAACATTCATTATTTAGTTGTAATCTTGATTTTTGTCATGATTCAACACAAGACATCCTTGTGAGTATTCTTGTGGAAAGAATACACTTGGGTGATCTAGGTGATAGGTGTTTCGAGTGTGGTGCTCTTGAAGTATTGAAGAATTTGGTGTTCTTTAAGGTTGAAGATTGTGGTAATCTTCAAGAGAGATTGTGGTAATCTCAAAGGTGTTGTTGTAGAAGAGTGTGGTGCTCTTCAAGCCGATGTTGTAAGGTGTTGTATTAATTTTGGAAATTAATAAAATCTTTTTTTTCTTTTTGAAATCCATCCCAGGAGATCTTTGGGATGGTAGAGGATTAGGCCCTAGGTGGGTTGAACCTCTATAAATCGACGCGTGTTGTTTACATTCCGCACCTTTATTATTGTCTTGGCGTAATTGATTCGAAAAAGAGGGCGAAATCGAAAAGATGGAGATAATCTATTCACCCCCTCTAGATTATCGTAGCCGCTTGGACTTACAAGTGGTATCAGAGCCAAACTCTTTGGCAAGCTCGTTCCACATCGCGAGTAAAGAGGAACGATCATCGGCTACGAACGAAGTCTACTTTACCGGCGCCTCCACCACCAAGCCACCACTATTCGATTCCAAAAATTTTACATTTTGGAAAGAAAGAATGGAATGCTATCTACAAGGTTGCGGGTTCGATATTTGGAACACGTCAGAAATGAAGAATCCATTCTAATAATGGACACACCACACAAAGGCCTCAAAGAGCTCAATGATGAAGAAAAGAAAATCATCTCCTTAAATGGTAAAGCTCTTAATATTTTGTATTATTCACTTACCATTTTGGAATATAATCATATTGTAGGAATTAAATCGGCACATGAAGTATGGAGAAAATTAGAAGAAGTATATGCAAATGAAAGGAGCCACTCAAAAGCATTTACTTCTCAAATGGATACAAACCCAACATGGGATGAGCTTCCTACAACTTCCGACGTCGATGAAAACGAACGATGTCTTATGGGCTTCGAAGAAGAAAACGAGGTAAGTTCAAAACCCTCCACTTCTTATGATAATGAATTACAAAATGATTATAGTGATTTGCAAAATGATTTTGATGAACTTCAAAATGAATTCCAAAGCTTACTTGTTAAATACAAAAATTTGAAAAAGGAATTCAATATTTTGAAAATTAATAAGGATAATTTATTTTCCTCTTATGAATCACTTTCATGTGATCACACCACCACACTTGACAAAGTTAGAAACCTTGAAAAAGAAAATAGTACTCTTGTTGAGGATATTAATTGCATGAAAAATGATTTATCAAAATCCAACTTGAGTTAGATAAAATGACCGATATTATTGATGTTCATAGTTGTGATAAATTGAAACAAGGACTTGATCATAAGCCTAGTGTTGTTAATTATGTGAAAAGAAATCAAGTCTCTATGCATGTTGGTCATTATGCTCCCAAAATTAATACTTGTTTTTATTGTGGTAAAACGGGTCACACGGTTAATACTTGTCGGGCTAGAAATAGCTAATTATTATTTGGAGACCTAAAAGTCTCAAAGCTAATTCCAAAGGACCCAAACACTTGAAGGTACCACAAAATAATGTCATATTAGGTACCCGACGGAATAATAATCGAGGAAAATACATACCACCAAGAAGACATCAAATGACCATCTCAATTAATCAAAGGAGAAGACATCACCAAAATGAATTTCCAAGAGAAAGACATTATCAACAATGGAAATGACATAATCCTTGGAAATGGAGAAATTGGAGAAGTCATCATCTACAAGATGATTTTCAAAGGGAAGATACCATCAACAACGGGAAAGACATAACCCATGGAAATGGCGTAATTGGTAAACCGTATCTTCTCATTTAAATATGCATTTTATTTTGTTATTATGCATGTTCGTAATTGTGCCTAATTTTTCAAAATGAGTTTTCAAAAATTTATTTTTAAAATTAAGGTCTTCAATATATTTGTGTGTTCCTAAAATTCTTTTTAAAAAAGGAGGACCTTGCATGTTCTTGTGCATCTGTTTAAACTATAGTGTTTTATCATCTCTTATGGATTTTTATGGCATAAGCATACTTGTCACATATATCATTGCTCTAGCCTACACTATTACAATTATTCTTGTGTGGAAGACTTGTTCTAAGAATTGTGTAGGATTTATATATCTTCATCAATTGTTATCCACTCATTATTTGACAAGAGAAACATAAACTATCGAGGTACGCTCACCATTGTTATTCATCTCTTAGACTCGATATAATTTTTGTCATATGTCTATGTGCTTATTTTTCAAGATATTTCAAAGTATCTCATACAAGTGTCATTAAAAGGATTTTTCGATTTTGAAAGGCACTATTCGATAAAAGCTTGTTTTATCCGAGTTTTATAAAGGATTATAATTTGTTTTGATAAAAACATTTGATTTTCATCCTTATCTCAAAAATTATGCATTTGATTGCTTATATTCATTCTTGTCAAAACTATTGTTCAAATGCTTCTTTTAAATGATGTCTCAACTATATGCTATTGAATTTTTCAAATTTCAAAAGAGACCTTATATAGCTTCCTATAAGCTTATTTGAACTTACATGTTTTATGAAACTCGTGATAATTTGTTTGAAAGAATAGTATTGTCAAGAAGAATGTATTGATTTTGATGTAACATTTGCACTCATAAAGACGTTTAGAAGCTATTTGCTTTTACTTGCCCATTCTTGTTTTAAGAAAATTTCAAGCTTTACCAAATGGATGTTATATCCAATTTTCTAAATGGTTTTATTCAAGAAGAAGTCTATATAAAACAACCTCCGGGGTTTAAAATTTTCTAGGCCAAATGATTTTTATAAAAGGCATTGTATGGTTTAAAACAAGTACCCCATGTATGGTATGATAGACTTAGCTATTTTTGCTAAATGATTTTACAAGAGGTAAAGTTTATACTACTTTCTTTGTTTTTGAAAAAGGGCAAGATTGTTTACTTGTACAAATTTATGATATCATTTATGGTGTTACTAATGAATTATTGTGCAAGTTATTTTCTAAGTTGATGCAAGAGTGAACTTAAGATGATCATGATGGGGGAGCTAAAATTTCTTCATTGAACTTCAAGTTAAACAATGCCAAGAAAGTGGTTGTAATTCACAATCAAAGTATACAAAAGTACCTTTTGAAGAAGTTAGGCATTGAAGAAGGAAGAATCCTCTCAACCTCTATGGCTACCAATGTAATGTTTGACAAAGGTTGAGGAAGGCATATTGATTGACAAACATATTCGAGGTAATGTCACTAACTTTTCTTATTTCTTTAGACTCGACATTTTCTATGCCTTATGTCTATATGCTCGAATTTTAAAACTATTCCAACGAATCTCATTAAAGTGCCGTTAAAAGAAATTCAAATATTTGAAAGACACTTCTTCTTATGACTTGTATATCCAAAGTTTAAAACGTTCATATTTTTCGGGATAACAAGTCCGGTGATAATAATTTTTCAAAATATGGTTCATTATAATCGAACTATATATATTTGAGATTCGATATATTCTAAGGGATTGAAATTCTTAAGCAAAAATCTGAGATGTGCTTAATTCCGTCTCAAAGATAACTCGCGGACATTTGTTTTTTAACGCCGAGTATTTTACCTCATTTCGAGCTTGATTATGACATAATGTATATTAAATGAGGTCTACGTTTGCATTTTGCACGTTTTTAAAACTTAGGGGCGAAAAATCGGATTTTTGGTTCAAACCTCGATTTTGGAAAAAAATGAAAAATCAGTCCGACGGGGCAAGGTCGACCGGTCGCCATGCGTCGGCCGATCGTCGCCCATGCCCCAACCGTCGACCACAACAAAATTTTGGTTAAATACGTTTGTTCTCGATCCACAATCATTTTGGCTCATTTTGTCAATTTCGTCCCCTACGCATTTTTCACACAAAGTTCACTTCAAATTTGTTTTATTGCATATATTTTATATTTTGGACTTCATGAGGTTTCGATTATCATCATCATTGTTCATCTTTACCGATTAAATGGTAAGAATTTCTCCTTTTAATCTCAATTGGGTTGAACCTTGAGAATGTGCTTGTATCTTGATATCTTGTTGAAATTCTTGTATTAATATGTTATTTATGATGATTGATGATGAATGAATATTATTGTATTGAAATTGGTGATGAATTTTTTTGGCTTAAACGAATCACAAAGGCGTTATATTTCTCTTGTTTTATTCGACGCACGCCAAGTGTTCGACAAAATGTTTCAATGAAAAATTCATCACCTACATGATTCTCTTGATTTGAAAAGTCTTATAAGTTTATAGAGATCATGTTTTATCAATCAAATGAGCTTTTACAAATCAAATGAGCAATTTTTTTCCTTTTATTTGGAATTTAAGCTTATATGTTCAATATGCTCGATAAATCTATAAAATTGCGCACTTTGATTTAATTGTATGATGTTTTTATCGTGCTAACATTATTTTTGATGATTCCAAAGGGGGAGAAACAAGAAAAACGCTCATAAGCTCAAAGAAGCGTAAATAAGCTCGCAAGAAAAGCTATAAGCTAAAGCTCTTAAAAGCCAAAAGCTATGGATAATACTTAGTCCATGTGATGTATTATGGACTTTTATACTTGACTAATGATGCTTTTGTGACAGGGGGAGCTTATAAGCTCATGATATTCAAGCTCAAGTTGTAAAAGCTAAGCTTTAAGCTTTTAGTTGTTGCTTCTATACTTACTCTTGCTATGCTTGTTGATAGGGGAGCTTGTGCAAAAATGATTTTGAAAAATCCTTGCTCCTATCCTTATGAATTTGTACTTATGATGAATCTTGCTTAAAATGGATTGATGTTTTAGACCGGAAAATTTGTTTCGTTTTAAAATCAACTTCCTAAAATTGTTTTGGTTTGTAATCATCAAAAAGGGGGAGTTTGTTAGATAAATATTTTTATCAAGATTTTGATGATTATGTTTAAATGAGTTTTTATACCAAAACAATGTTAATAAATATTGTCCAAATACTCCTAAACGATTTAAAATGTTTTTGCTAATTTTTGGAGTATTTCTTAGAATTTATTTTTCGATAAAAATGGACAACACTTTTGATGGTTTTGTTTAAATTGGTTTTTGCACCAAAACAATGTTTATAAATGTTGTCAAAATACTCCCAAGTGATTTAAAATATTTTTACTAATTTTTGGAGTATTTCTTGAAGTTCATTTTTGATAAAAATCGGACAACATTTAAAATTGAGGTCGGCCGTGCATCATAACAAACACCCAGACCGAAGAACTCAAATATTGAAACAAAACGTCATTGAATCAAAAAAAAAAAATAGAGAGGGGATCGGTCCAAGAGGGGGCCGACCTGTCGCACCCTAGGGGCGGACGTGGCCGACCCCTGACTGCACTGGATCGCACTATTTTTTCAAACGCGTTCGAAATCTTATTACAGGGCAACCGACGCCTCTATGTTATTTTTGACAAAAAATTCCAACCGTTGCAATCCTTATCAACAAGATTTACTTTTCATTTTTGTACAATATTTCTACATCTTGTGATCCTCTTTTTGTAGACAAAAGTGAAGAGGAAGGAGCCTATGTTGGTGAAGACTCTCCTATAAATAGAGGATGAATTGAAGACACAAGATAACAACACATACAAGCAAAATACACAAAAGAAATCTGCAAATTCTTCAAGCTTTCATTTTTACATTCTTGTTGTAATAGCCTAACACACTTTCACTTGCACATCTTTGAGGTCTAGGCTTTTATTTCTTGATTACACTTGCACTCAAATTGTAATATTCATTATTGATTTGTAATCTTGATTTTTGTCATGATTCAACACAAGACATCCTTGTGAGTATTCTTGTGGAAAGAATACACTTGGGTGATCTAGGTGATAGGTGTTTCAAGAGTGTGGTGCTCTTGAAGTATTGAAGAATTTGATGTTCTTCAAGGTTGAAGATTGTGGTAATCTTCACAAGGTGCCGTTGGAGATTGTGGTAATCTTCAAGAGAGATTGTGGTAATCTCAAAGGTGGTGTTGTAGAAGAGTGTGGTGCTCTTCAAGGTGATGTTGTAAGGTGTTGTATTAATTTTGGAAATTAATAAAATATTTTTTTCTTTTTGAAATCCATCCAGGAGATCTTTGGGGTGGTAGAGGATTAGGCCCTAGGTGGGTTGAACCTCTATAAATCGACGCGTGTTGTTTACATTCCGCACCTTTATTATTATCTTGGCGTTATTGATTCGAAAAAGAGGGCAAAATCGAAAAGATGGAGATAATCTATTCACCCCCTCTAGATTATCGTAGCCGCTTGGACTTACAAAGTAGACTTCTCAAGACTGATGAAAACTTTGGCTGTAACAATTACTTTATATGTACAATTGTGATAAGCTATGATAACTTAGATATTTATTGATGATTTATTATTTTGAGGGAAATGTTGAGTTAAACTTCACCATTAAAGAGAAATTAATTAATCCAAATGTGTTATATTTTAATTGCTATCCAATTCAATAACAGAAAGAGACACGAGACTATGATTTGTGCTGCTCATTCCAATCTACGTGGATATTGTTGGGGATTTATCACGTGCGATATTATATTTCGAGAAAATTCAGAAAACTTACTTGCATTCCCGAAAATGAAATTATAGAAAATGCAGAAAATTAGACCGAGGCTAGAGTTCGACTCTATGTCTTTAAGACGAATTGCCCCGCTACGGTGCCCACGGTTGAATAGCAAACGTCTCCCAAGATACAACGGTCTCCTCTTGTTGTAGTAGCACTCCAAACAACAAGAGACGACGAACTTCGAATGTTTTGTACTCTCTCTTTTACGTGAAAAATTTTGACAGAATGTATGCTTGTGTTTGTATGCAAAATGCTAATGCTAATGCACATCAATAATCTGCAGATTCTTGGGATATAAATAGATTACCAAAAGTCACAAGTGAAACAACACAACTGTTCAAACGAACACATCCATTTATACGAATAGACACGTCCACTGGTTTCAAACTAAACAACACAACTATTCGAATAAACCTTTTCAATCCGAATAGTTTCGAATGAACAGTCACACCTTTTGGCAACAATTTCTCATTCACCCAGAAATATCTATAATATTTCCAACAATCCCCACATGAATGAGAAATAACGTGAATCAATGCAAATGCAAATGATATAAACCATATACTCAATTGTGATATATCAATGTAGAACCAGAAATAAAATACTTGATCGCCAACTTGGATTTCAGAAAACAACTAACAATTATCCTTTTCAGTTTAAAATGCCAAACTTATATAAGCAAGCACAAATGAAATCAGTAATCCAAGCAATATTTTAATGTTCTGGTCTAAGTTGTCCACATGCATGGGTTTCCCAAAAAAATTGACACATGAACAAATATATTAGTCTAAGATGTCAGGGCCAACAAATTTGTTTGAACACTCAACATTATTACAACATGATTACAGCATTTGATTTTGTAATGTAATCATGAAAGCATTTCAAACTTGTGTCAGGAAACATGAAATGATCATACAATGCAATCACCAAACAGATTTAGTGATTAAAACTAAGTTTCATGACAAGCATTTCTACTAATATCCGTAGACCAGTCAAATTAAGAGTTTCAAAGCAAAAGGCAAACTAAATTATGTTTTTGACCAAATCAGATGTATAAATCAACCAGTAGCAAATTCTGTCTAGATCGATCGAAATCGGAAAACCGAAATTATTCGTACAGAGAGTTCACGAAACAAATTCAGATTAGCATGCACTAATTGAAAACATGAACATGTACAACAACATATATAACGGTCAACCAATAAGTTCCACGGAATATAATATGCATCTAAGCGGATGAAATTCGTCTTAAATTGTTGGGGATTTATCACGTGCGATATTATATTCCGAGAAAATTCAGAAAATTTACTTGCATTCCCGAAAATGAAATTATAGAAAATGCAGAAAATTAGACCGAGGCTAGAGTTCGACTCTATGTCTTTAAGACGAATTGCCCCGCTACGGTGCCCACGGTTGAATAGCAAACGTCTCCCAAGATACAACGGTCTCCTCTTGTTGTAGTAGCACTCCAAACAACAAGAGACGACGATCTTCGAATGTTTTGTACTCTCTCTTTTACGTGAAAATTTTTGACAGAATGTATGCTTGTGTTTGTATGCAAAGTGCTAATGCTAATGCACATCAATAATCTGCAGATTCTTGGGATATAAATAGATTACCAAAAGTCACAAGTGAAACAACACAACTGTTCAAACGGACACATCCATTTATACGAATAGACACGTCCATTGGTTTCAAACTAAACAACACAACTATTCGAATAAACCTTTTCAATCCGAATAGTTTCGAATGAACAGTCACACCTTTTGGCAACAATTTCTCGTTCACCCAGAAATATCTATAATATTTCCAACAGATATTACTTGAAAGGATTTATGATATTTTTGTTTCAATCAATACATCATTTTATTCTCATCTACTTAATCACAATTCCATTTTAGTCGTAACCAAGTGGATAGCATGAATTTGTTCTATGATAAATGAAAATAAACTAATCTTCAAAAACTATGGGCTTGTATGGATGTATTTCCAAGTCCAATTTCCAGGTTTAGTGTTGGAAAATGAATTTTCAAACTTTATTGATTTTCGTGTGAGAATTGATAATATGTTTGGTTTGTTGTCCAATTTCTATTTGAAAATGAGAATATGTTTGGTTATATTTTTTCAAATGTATTTTTGACATAGATTTGCGTGATTGTAGTGTATTTTTACCTAGATTTGCGTAATTGGGATTAAAAATTGTTTGGTTGTGTTTTCAAAAGAATATTTTCCATAAAAAAGTAAAAAAGCGAAAATAACTTTATTTCTATTGAAAACTTTTTAAACAAACATAAACCCATTTTCCGGAATAGTTGGAAAGTGTAAAAATGATTTTGAAAACACAACCATACAAGGCCTATATTTTCGTAATGTAAAGATAATACTAAAACCCCACAACTACTTTAATAGTGATAATGCACACTGCATCATTTATATGTTCTCTTGTGATTGACTTGATCAAATATGCCATTTTCCATTTGTTTAATTCATTTTAAAAAATTAAATGACTTTCTTATATTATTGTGAAAAATAGTGTTTCATAGACTATGGCATGTCCTTGCTTTGAATTAATTAAGCTAAAGGAATAAAGCAAATTGCATTGTTGTGCATACAATTCTCATCAAGCGCACAATCTAATATCTCCAACAACCTGGTAAGACTTATATGTTTAACAAATCAGTCAATATTGTTAATGTTATGAGAATTGGCAATTTTGTGTTTATTTGCATGATCTGCAAAACCCAAAGTGTTGTAACACCGACTTGCAACACTTTTTCGCAAGTAAATTCCTGGGCTGATATCTTGCCGATTATACGTGATATGTTTTAAAGGCTAATATTTTATCTCAAAGAGTTTCTTTGATTATTTGGGATTCTTTATCTAGAAAGTATTCAGCCCCTCTTAATTGCCTTTTAAATATCTTTCCTTGTGTCTTTGTTCTTACCCATAAGGAACGATTTTATTTGTTCTTTGTTTTCCTTGTATAGCATTTGTGATTTAGCATTTGGAATTATGGTGGCCCCGATTCCCGATCGAGAAGTGTGATTCTCGCCTTGTAAGGATCGTTCTCTTTTCTTTAAAAGGGATTACTGCCTTTGAAGAAGATATCGAAGAGAAATTATTATTAGAGCTTATTGTTCTTCTTCAAGAAATTCTTGAGTTACTTTTTCTAGTCTTCGGGAGAAGACAAGTGAAGATCTACGGTGTGGATCGACTCAACCATTCAAGGAATTTGAAGTTGGAGGGATTCCAACAAGGTTGAGATTCGGAAGATTCGATCGATAATATTAGTCGAATACGAGTGTTGGTGTAGAAGATAAAGTTTGTGTCTTTATACTTTTCGTGAAACCGATCGTATTTGTAATAATCGTTGTTTTCTAATATTGGATTGTTTCTTCTCTGGCGTGGCCTCGTGCATTAAGATTGAGGAATCTAAGCACGTAAAAAATCTCTCGTGTTATTTTTTTATTCCAACATTTTGTGTACTTGTGTTGTTTGGTCCAGTGTTACAACATTAACATACAACACCGTAAGAATCAATTGTTTAAAGTTACAAGGCATCGATTCTATCAATTGGTATCGAGCCATCCACTAATCCTTATTAGTGTGATCTTGTTTTTCCTTGTATATCTGTTGCTAACATGGACAGCTATCGTGAGGGAAGCTCTATCTCCCGACCACCTCTTCTCATTGGCACCAATTTCTCCTACTGGAAAGCCAAAATGAGGGCATTCATCAAATCTGTAGATGAACGTGCTTGGAAATCCATCCTAACTGGTTGGACACCTCCTACTGAAACTGTTGATGGCAAAAGTGTTCCAAAGAATGAAACTCAATGGACAACTGCTGAAGATCAACTGGCTAATTCAAATTCAAAGGCTCTCAACGCAATCTTCAGTGCAGTTGATGAGAATCAGTTCAAACTAATATCCACGTGTGAGACTTCCAAAGAAGCTTGGGATATTCTGCAAGTTGCCTACGAAGGAACTGAGTCTGTAAGAATGTCTAAACTTCAAATGCTTACTACAAAATTTGAGAATCTTCGTATGAGTGAGAATGAAACCATTAGTGATTTTAACTCTAAACTCTGTGATATCTCAAACGAATCTTTTGCCTTGGGAAAGAAATACTCAAATTTCAAACTTGTTAAAAAGGTTTTAAGGTCTCTCCCTGAAAGATTTGCCTATAAGGCAATCGCCATTGAAGAATCAAAAGTTCTTTCTTAAATGAAACTTGATGAATTAATTGGGTCTCTTCAAACTTTTGAAATGAATCTCGAAGAAACAAAAAAAGAAAAACGAAAGAAGCAAGTTATAAAAAGGAAAAATAGGGAAATTGCCTTTTTCATCCAAACTTTGATGAATTTATGAGTGATGCGGGAAAAGAAATTCGGAATCGTTTGCAGACTTTGCTCACCAAGAATTTCAACAAGATCTTTAAACAGGGAAACAAAGGAGGAAACTTTCCCAAACCTGGAAAATATTCGGAACTCAAAGAAAGAGTTTGATGGTGTTAAAGGTATTAAATGTAGAGAATGTGGAGGTTTTGGTCACATTCAAGCCGAATGTGCGAATACCTTAAAGAAGAATGGAAAATCATTCACCACATCATGTAGTGATGATGAACCGAGAAGAAGATGAAGAAGAAGACAGCGTGAGCAATCAAGTTTGCCTTCACTATTTTAAAAGAAGAAGTTGGTTGTAATCAAACGCACCCTGCTACTTACGTGTTGGGACACCGAAGCAGGTATAACACTAGTTCTTCTTTCATTGAAACATGTAAATCAATCGCTTCTTCCCTGAGAAAAGAACAATTCCGACATGAAGGTTCGGGATGATGACTCGATATAGATGAAGAGTCAAGGAATGAGGAGCGAGGAGAATATATCAAAAGATGCTTGATAAATATGAATGTGTCGGCAAGACAAATGCAACTCGAAAAGAAGGTTGTATCTCTCACTGCTTGAAAAAGAGATGCTAAAGGGAGAAATGATTGAACTGGAGAAACTTGCTAATGATAGAGAGAAGAACTCATTAAAGCAAAGGAAGAACTCAAGATTATGACCAACACTGTCCAAGAAATCGAACTCGGAAAAGGGAGATTAGATGAAATCCTCTCTCAAGGAAAATCTCAACAAGGTAGGGCGGTATTGGATTTAATACTAATTTTAACAAAAACTCGTGAATAAAAAGAAAAATTCTAATATTGTTTTTGTTAAAAAAAGGGACATCCTATGGTCAAACTAGAAAAAGAAACAATGGTTTTGTTCTATATGTCATTATTGCAATCGTCCTGGTCACATAAGACCTAAGTGTTTTCGTCTTCAAAAACACACTAGGCAAGGCAGGTGCAATCTCATATGTATCAACATCGCAAAGAAGACTCCTCACTTTAAAATAAATCTATCAAATCAACCCAAGAAAATATGGGTTAGAAAGGATGAATTCTCTTGCTATGTTGTGCACACTTCTTTGAAAGCCAATATTTATCAATCCTGGTACTTTGACAATGGATGCTCCCGTCATATGAATGGAGAACTAGAAAAACTCGATCGATTTTGAAAGACATGAAAATGGGTCGGTTACTTTTGGTGATGGAGCAAAATGTAAAGTTTTGGGAAAAGGAACTTTGAATGTGTCCGGTCTTCCTTCTCTTAAAAATGTTTTGTATGTTGAGGACTAAAAGCCAATCTTATCAAGATGTCATCTGACTTTGTGATAATGATCTTCTTGTGAGATTTGATAAAAATGTGTGTGTTGTTTTTGATAAAAGTGATAAATGCATTTTGAAAGGTAAAGATCTTCTCGACAATTGTTATCCGATTCAAGAACAAGTTGATGTTTTAATTCCTCTTTTGTGTGCAATAAATCGTCCTTAAATGATTGTTTGAATTGTGGCACCAAAAGTTAGGACACATGAATTTTCGTGGTATTTGAATCTTATTAAAATAGAGCTGTTTTGGGTGTTCCTAATCAACAAAGATCACTCGGGGTTTGTGGTCCTTGTCAACCGGGTAAAACAGAAAAGGGAAGCACACAAGGTGTTACAACACCGAGATCGACACTGCCTGGGAAATTATTCACATGGATCTCATGGGACCCATGCAGTTGCCAAGTATAAACGGGAAGAAGTATGTGTTTGTATGTGTTGATGACTATTCCAGGTTTACTTGGATTGATTTTTTAAAAGAAAAATCGATGCATTCTCTGTTTTCAAAAAACTGGTTCTTAGATTGAACAATGAAAAAGGTTTCAATATTGGGAGAATCGAAGTGATCATGGTAGAGAATTTCAAAATGTCAATTTTTCTAAATTCTCGTGATAAACTTGGGATATTTCATGAGTTCTCTGCGAGCCATCACTCCCCAAAGAAATGGGGTTGCGAAAGAAAAATAGAACTCTTCAGAAATGGCATGGGTCATGATTAATTCAAGAAAATCTCACCCAGATTATGGGCCGAGAGGTTTGAGTATCTGCGTCTTTATATTATCAATAGGGTTCATTTACGTCCGGTACTAATATGACTCCTACGAGATTTGGAAAGGTAAGAAACCCAATATGAGTTACTTCCATGTTTGGATGTGTTTGTTACATTCTTAATGAATGACAACATCTTGGTAAGTTTGATTCTAAGAGTGATGTGGGGATTTTTTCGGGATATTCTCGTTAATAGCAGGGGCTTATAGGGTTTACAACATGAGAACTCGTACTATCATCGAATCCATAAATGTTGTTGTAGACGATTCTAAAGATTTTGCAGATATATCCAAAGAAAGCATTGAAGAAGTTGCAAAAGAAGTTGATGTTGGGAAATTGATGTTACAACATCCGAGTCCACACCGAGACAAGATAATGCAACAAACTCGACCCCGCACTGCAGACAGATGTCAAGGCACTTTCGAGCGGACCCGGTCGATAATGGAGGAACCGAGTTTGATATCTTTGATCAAACAGGAAAAGAACCACCGAAAGCAGGATAAGAAGGAACCATTCGGTGGATCAAGTGATTGGGGAAGTGTCATTCAAGGCATTAAGACAAGAGGTAAAGAGAAAGTTAATTACAGAGAAATGGTAAGATTTGTCTATTTTACTTCTCTCATTGAACCCAAAAATGTTAAAGAGGCTCTTCTTGATGAATATTGGGTAAATGCTATGCGATCGAATCGAACAATTTGAAAGAAACAACGTGTGGAATCTTGTCCCCAGGCACGAAAGTTCTAATGTTATTGGAACCAAGTGGATTTTCAAAAACAAAACCGATGAACTTGGTAACATAACTAGAAACAAGGCTAGCTAGTAGCTCAAGGCTACACACAGGTAGAAGGGTGGACTTGATGAAACCTTTGCACTGTAGCTAGACTTGAGTCCATAAGACTCCTCCTTGCTTTTGCATGTGTGCTTAAAATCAAATTGTTTCAGATGGATGTTAAAAGTGCCTTCCGAATGGCCTTCGAATGAGGAAGTTTTTGTTGAACAACCCAAGGGTTTTGAAAATCCTCACTTTCCCAACCATGTTTTCAAATTAAAAAGGGCTTTGTATTGGTTGAAACAAGCTCCTCGAGCTTGGTATGATATGTTAACCACGTTTTTATGTGATAAGGGCTATAAAAGAGGAAGTGTTGATAAAACCTTGTTTATCCAAAAATTTAAGAATGGTATCACCATTGCTCAAATTTATGTTGATGACATAGTGTTTGGATCAACCTCTAAACAAAAACTTGATGAATTTATTGAATACATGTCCTCTCGAATTCGAAATGAGCATGGTTGGTGAGTTGAACTATTTTCTTGGTCTATAAGTTAAACAGTTTGACAAAGGGATTTTTATAACTCGTAACAAGTATGCCAAAAACCTTGTTAAAAGGTTTGGGTTGGACGATAAAAACACATGAAAACTCCCATGGGGACTAATGACAAATTATCCAAAGATGAGAGTGGTACTCCCATTGATCCTACCTCTAAGCTGATGACAAAGATGATAGAAGCCTTCAGATCTAACCCAAGCAGCACCGATATTAGCTACGGTGTATGTGTGTGTGCTAGATACCGCCTAGTCCTAAGGAATCTCACCTAAAAGTCATTAAGAGAATCATTCGCTATATTAATGGAACTACAAAACTTGGTATCTTGTATTCCTCTCGACACTAACACTAACCTGGGCCGGTTTTAGTGATCTTTGATCAAGGGTGATGTTGATGACAGGAAAAGCACTACGAGAGGGTGTTTTACCTTGGGAACAATCTTGTTTCGGCACAAGAAGAAAAGAATCGTGTTTCTTTGTCCGGTGAAGTCCGAGTATATTGCTCGGGAAGTCGTTGCTCCCAAATGTTGTGGATGAGACAAATGTTGGCTAACTATGGGGTTGAAAAATCCTTACATCGCATATGTGATAATTCTAGTGCCATAAACATTTCTAAAAACCCGGTGCAAAGACTCGAACAAAACACATCGATATTCGACACCATTTTATAAGAGACCTGGTTGAGAGTAAAATTGTTACCATTGATTTTGTGACCACCGAGAATCAAATTGCGATATTTTTACCAAAGCCCTAAACTTTCAAAGGTTTAATTACAAACTTGATCGTTGGGTGTCCGCTCTCTCTAAACAAGTGTGGGTTTCAAAGTGTTGCAACACCATTTGCATCATTTCTCTTTCTTGGTGTGTTGCAACCTCTTCTTGATCTTAATTCTTTTGCATTAGACATTTTACATCTTTAAGATCATTGCATTGGCCTCTCTGTTTTTTGTTGTAACTTGATTGAGTGCCCCTCTCGATACTTACTTTACCTAAAAACAATTGTGGATCAATTTGCAAAACGTAATGATTTTTCCTGTGAAAGATGTATTTTTTTGGGCCTTTGACGGAAAAAGCCGCCATACATACATTGTGTGTGGAAACTATTCGGTTGTGAACTATTCTATGTTTTTTATATGCTTGAATCATGTTATGATCTTCTCAAAAAGAGCTACCCATGTTTTGGAGCGAAAGTTACCGACCGGCTAATTGTTTTCACGATTCCTTTCACAAAAAATTGTTCAAAAGGGAAAAGGATTTTGATCCATTGACTTTGTGTGGTGATGTTTTTAGAAAAGGTGGTACAACACTGGGTTACAGCACCAAAACGCCTGAGGTCCTTTTTTTGTCTGAAATAAACTCATCATTCTAGACATTCCTTAGGATCATTTTTGGGCTTTTTGAAAATATCCTCCTTATTGATTCGATGTGGTGTATTATTTTGGAAATGATTTTTTCCTTAAATTTGTCTTTTATAAAAGGAGCTGATCATCTGTGTTTATTTTGGATTTAATGCACACCCTATATTATGGGACTTTTCCAAAAATATTTGAATTTCAAAATAGCAGTTGGGAAGTTTTTATGGAAACCACCATTTTGGCCGCCAAGTGTATCTCTCCAATTAAGGGAGTTATTTTCATTCCCTACATATACTCTCATTTGTGGATATTTACAGACATTGTCTTCTCTTACCATATCTTGGAGTTGCACCCTAATTCTCTCTTACCCTTTCTTCTATATAGTGTGTTTTTGTAGTTGATCTTGTGCAGATTCTTAGTATGGTGCGTACGAGAGATCAAATTCTTAAAGAACTACGAGAGGTTGCAGAGAATCGAAGAAGAAACAGGGGCAATCCTGTTCCCGTAAAACCCTTCCAATCAACCACCTACCACCGGTAGTGCACTAATCGGTCTGCCCGACATCTTAAGGGCAACTTCTTGAAGTCGATTTAAACCAGCCTCCACCCCTCGATTCGAACCCAGTGGCTCGAGGGACTCGTGAAAGTTCTCATTCCACCGCTGCAACAGACGTTGGCAACATGGGTAATGAACCATCTCGATTATCTCCTCCTTCGGGAGAATCCGACCATCCGACCAAAGCTTTTCAAAACTTATGTTCGGAAGAAGAAAAGAGGGGAATCGCCCACTGAAAAACCCACCAAAAGAAACCTGTGGTGGAAGAAGACGCACTTTTTGTGTTTAAAGGAAGTGGCCCTGCGTCTAAAAAGGCCTCAAAGAGGATTATCGGGCAAATGGTATTCACGGACTCGAGGATGAACTTCCAGGGATGATCTCTTGACAACATCCTTGTTCCTCGATGTTGAGATGGCATCTTCTCGAGAAAGACTCTCTTGATGATGATAGTGACAAAGATCGAAGTCCAATCGTTGAATGACATCGAAGGACCTTCAAATCCTGGTGGCAAGGGCAAAGACATCGATGTTGGAACATCTCAAGTCCACACCGACTCGGATGACTCCGACCTTGAACCATCCGATTCTCGAGCTTGAGGACAACAAAGGTCTCAGATGCTACTTTTTATTCTTCCAATAATAAAAATTGTGGGAAATCGTGGGTCCAAAGGAGATTCTGTGTGAACGCCCTATTAAGTTAGAGGATCATATCACTTATGGTATCTTGCCTTTACTTGAGGATATGAATTTATTCGGGGTCGTGACCGAGATTGGTTCGTATGTTGATAGAGTTGTTCGAGAGTTTTATTGTAATCTCCCGCATGATAGCCGATGAGTACCGCTAAATATGGTAGTGTGTGGGTTCGAAAGAAAGTGTATTCCTTTACTTCGAGGACATCAATAGGGTTCTTGAAGGAAATGATGTCTCAAATGATAATCTTCCATCCGAGCATGGGTGAAATTGCTAGAACTCGAGTGGTGGTGTTGTGCAAGCCTGGCCGCTAAGCAAGAAAAGTTCAAGACTAAGAATCTTACCAAGAAATACACTCTGCCGCATAAAATTGCCGTTAGCAATTGGACCCCCACGAAACACACTTCCTCTGCCACCACGATCGATCAAGTCATTCTCTCTTTTGCATTGGAACCAAGCATCCGCTCAATATTGGGCACTCATCTTTGATATTATTGGAACTCATGTCGGTTACACCAAGATGTATGGTATACTCCCTTTCCTTCTTTAATTTACAAGGTTCTTGTTTCTCATGGTTTTAAAAAGAAGGACTCAAGACTTGGTGGCTATACCGCTCCAATTTCTATCTCTCGTGAAGATCTTAAAGGGCAATAAAATCAATGACCTTGCATTGCTTTCATCTTGGGACTTCTATTGGTGCTACATCCTCGGATGTTCAAACACCACCAATGATGCACTTTCGAGGCTCGCATTAATCTTTGAAATAGAAGAGGCAGAGAACCGGATAAAATTCGACATCTAAAAAGTTGGATGCTCAAAGATTTCTTCAACAGACATCGTGTCACATCTACACCTTTGGCACCTATTGCTCAAAAAGGGGAGTAGACACTAGCCTGACCAATCTTGCTGATGCCGCTGCCATGGATGCACGGGCACAATCTCAGGGGGAGTCCACTGAAGAAGAAGATGAACAATCTCGGGGGAGGAAGAGGAAGGTTCGAGAGGGGAGTTCGATTATGAGGATGATGAAGAAACATGTATGACTCTGGGCGGGGAGTCAAAGGATGATTAATAAACTGTAGCATTTTCTGATTATCTTCTGTTTCAATTCGAACTTAATTGTTTTGGATTTATAACTTGGATAAAACTACTGATATGTATGCTATTAGTTTTTTTTTTCCTGATTTTGACTGTGCTAACCCTTGCAGGAGTTTTTGATTATTCTTGTTTCCTGTTTTTTGTGTTTTGACCAAAAGTGCCAAAGGGGGAGATTGTTAATGTTATGAGAATTGGCAATTTTGTGTTTATCTGCACAGTGCAAAATCCAGTGTTGTAACACTGACTTGCAACACTTTTTCTGCGCAAATTCTGGGCTGATATCTTGCCAGATTATCTGTGATCTGTTTTAAAGGCTAATATTTTATCTCAAAGAGTTTCCGATTATTTGGGATTCTTTATCTATAAAGTATTCAAACCCTCTTAATTGCTTTTAAATATCTTTCCTTGTGTCTTTGTTCTTACCCATAAGGAAAGATTTTATTTGTTGTTGTTTTCCTTGTATAGCATTTGTGATTTATTTGGAATTATGGTGGCCCCGATTCCACCGAGAAGTGCGATTCCGCCTTGTAAGGATCGTTCTCTTTTCTTTAAAAAGGATTACTGACCTTTGAAGAAGATATCGAAGAGAAATTATTATTAGAGCTTATTGTTCTTCTTCAAGAAATTCTTGAGTTACTTTTTCTAGTCTTCGGGAGAAGACGGTGAAGATCTACTTGGTGTGGATCGACTCAACCATTGAGCGGATTTGAAGTTGGAGGATTCCAACAAGGTTGAGATTCTCGGAAGATTCGATCGATAATATTAGTCGAATACGAGTGTTGGTGTAGAAGATAAAGTTTGTGTCTTTATGCTTTTCATAAAACCAATCGTATTTGTAATAACCGTTGTTTTCTAATATTGGATTGTTTTTCTTCTGCAGGCGTGGCCTCGTGCATTAAGATTGAGGAATCTAAGCACGTAAAAATCCCTATGTCATTTTTTTTATTCCGTGTACTTGTGTTGTTTGGTCCAGTGTTACAACATTAACATACAACACCGTAAGAATCTGAATTGTTTAAAGTTACAAGGCATCGATTCTATCAAATACCTTTGGGATCAATCTTGAGGTTGAGACATGATTGTCAGAACTTGTAAAGGTGAATGACCCGGATTCAATCTCACATGAGTGCGTGATTCCCCTCCCAAGTTCCCCATTGTACTAAAAAAAAATCAGTCAATACCCTTTATTTTTTTTAAAAAAAAGAAAAAAACACACAAATGAAAATAGTAAGAAGTAGTTTTCTAACTACTTCTCAAATCTATAATATTTAAAAAAACCAGTCAATACCCTTTATTTTCCCTCATTTATAATATTTCGTCAAAAAACCCATTATCTACGGATCGGAAACACTCGTCTCCGTAAGCTCAACAAAACGTTCTTTAATCCAGAGGTGGGCAAATGGAAACGAAACTGGGTTCCAAACCGGAACCGGAACTGTGGTCAACAGTTCCTAAACCGGAACCGTGGTCAATCCGAGATCGGGCCGGAACCGAAGTGTAGGCTTGCCCAGGTTCCTAGGTCTCAAAAACCGTGGAACCGGCGATTTTAACCGTAGGTGGAATCGTGATGGAACCGTTTTTTTAAGGTTAAAACCAACAATCTTGTTAAATGTTTATTATGATGTTTTATTTTCGTAACTACATGAGACACGTTTTAGAACAAAATATTGTAAGCGAACTACGTAAACTTTGATTCTTCTATACTCTAATAGTATATATAGATAGTTTAATATTATTATTAATATTAAGCTTAAAACTTTATTTAATATTAACTCCAAGTCTTTTTATTTATTTTTCTTTTTTTTAATTGTAATTGATAAATCATTTTAAGAAATTAAAAAATTATCAAAAGATAAATAAATGGTTCCGGTTAAAATCGGAACCGGAACCGTGGAGGAACTGGTTTCGAATTGGACCAGAACCGTCGGTTTCGGTTTTGGAACCGGAACCGTGGCCACCCCTAGAGTCGGGGCCCTATTACGCTCTTCGTTGTTATTGCTGTTAGTCTCACACACAGACGCTCACGCCCGAACATAGCTTCGAGTAATTTTACTTCGCGTAAACTTTTACTTTGTTTGTGAATTGTGATATAGTAGGCGTGTAATCTAGGGTTATAATTGGGTTTCTGTTTTTCTTTTCATTTTCTTTCCATTCTTAATTTTGGGTTCCTTTATTGGTAGGTTAATCGTTTAGTTTACTTTGATTTCTGTTACTCCTCTCTATATTTTTCTGTCGCCAATTTTGTCCTCCGTTGATGAATTGAATCGAACCCTCTTTGGAGTCAATGAACTGTATGTAAACCAGAAAGAATTTCATGTAAAATAGTGAAAATCATTAGCTAAATTGTTTACCAATGGCCGAGTGGAAAAAATCAAGCCTGAGTTTTGGTCTAGTTATTCCTTTTTAGTGAAAAAGACTCAAAAAATATTTGGTTTTAGTTCATTAATGCTGGTGCCTACGATATTTTGCATTTCTGTAGGATAGTAATTGTTCTTCTAAGCTTTTTTTGTCCATTTTGTGAAATTCAGTAGATTGGGGTTGTTTACTTCGATGAATTTTTTGGCTATTTAGTCGGAGATAGACATGTTAATGATTTGATTTGCCAGTGATATTACATTTAATTTAATTTAGTTCTGTGAACTAGCCTTTTGGTTCTACTTATGTCATTTTTCCTGTAGTCATTCTTGTGGGTCTTGTTTAATCTTTTTGCGGTTTGTTGGAAACTTGGGATGCTGTTTCTGGCATTATAGAACTCTCAGTTAATTTTGGAAACTGTTTCCATTTTACAATTTTTCTACTATTTAATTGTTATAGATCTGCAATGTGATACTGCAAAAATAACTTGACTTGAACTTCTATATCATCTAAGAGATGTATGTTGAGGTGCCACGGTTTATTTTTTCTTTATTTGTGGATTTAGGTTCTTGTTCAGTGCTGTAACGATGGTGGAAACACTTTTTGAAGATATATTTCGAGTTGACACACTAGACCCAGATGGCAAAAAGTTTGACAGGGGTATGATTTCTTTGAATTTCATCCTTTCCCATTCTCATTGCTCATTTTTAGTTTGTGTTTTGTGTTTCTGGCAGAAAATTTGATGGATCCTGTGTGATAGAGTGTAGATACAGACTTTACGCGGGGGCACACACACACACACACACACATATATATTACAGAGGAGATAGGACATGAAAAGAAATAAAGCAAAATAAGAGAGAAATTAAGAAGATGAAAGTGATCAAACATCATTTTACACAAGTTTCTTTTATAGTTACACAATTGTGGGAATATAAATGAATTGTGACTGAATTATGCATAGCTTATATGTGCCAAAACAGTTTATTAAAGGCCAATGAGTGTAAAGTGGTTGTGTCCTGCATAGGCGACATGGAACATCATTTGTCATTTCTTTTATTTATGGTATGACTCAAGAAGTTTATTAAGTTGAGGGACATCTGTTATTTCCTTCTTTTGTTAGTGTTTTTGGTTATCATGCTTGACGAGCATGCACTAGTGCCATATGGGAAGTGACCTATGAAGCTCCCAGTTATCGAACTACTGGAGCATGCGTTTCTTTAATGATTTAGTGAATATGCTCTGTTTTCCTAGTAACTTAAGATCCATTAGAAACTTTAAATGGAACCTCAAGTACTTGGATTCAAACAACTTGTGAAATTGCTGAATAAAGCATTTGCTGAAATTATTTCCTTAGGCAACAACCACTAGTGATGCTACTGCCAAAGATAACACTTCGTGCTGATGCATCAAAAATATTGAAGTATTGAATTAGCATATAAGTTTTGAAACATACATTTGCATGTTCTTTATGCTGGTTGAATTTATCCAGTGATTTGTGTGTTTCATCCTTATGTTTTCTTGTTTTTTGTGCCTTTGTAATTTTTCGAGCAGTCTACCGAACGTCGGGTTGTAGTTATCATTTTTCTCAACCTGGAACACGCTCTAACTTCCATCTTTTTCCGGAATTTTTCATAGTGTCTCGCATTTCTGCTCGGAGTGAGCAGTTTGACATGCTAATGCACCTTGATATCAACACTGAGATATACCCTATGCGTGCTGGAGAGAAATTCATGATGGTATTGGCATCCACTCTGAACTTGGATGGAACACCAGATAGTGGTTATTACACTCCGGTAAATTCGTGATCTGATTTATTTTGGCTTCCTGACTTTCTGAAACTTCAGTTAGTGATTATTTTAGGTTTCGTTATCAGTTATTCCCCTTAGCAACCCAACTTACCTTGCTCTGAATGTTTGAAAGTTTAGAAGAAGAAATATGAAGTTACACATGTGTGCAAACATGCTTAGTTGTTGTATTATTTCAAAATCTGCGTGTTGTTATTTCTTGTTAGACTATTAGTCTATTTCAGTTGAAGATCACAGTAAAAGTGGTGTTGGTGCTATCAGGATACATGAGCTAGCTTTGTTTCCATATGCTTGATGTTTCTTGTAGGGACTTCTGCAAAAAGTGTTGGTGAGTAGCATTATTCACTATGATGTTCTCATTGTTGTTCATACTATTAGGCTGTCAAAAGCTCAAGTGGATTTGGGATTGGTTTGTTTTATCAGTTGATAAAGTTATGCCAGCTTGTCTTGGAAATTAGCCAAGCGCATCGCAAACTCATTTTGTAAAAATAAAAACTTTACAGAGGAAGACCAATAAAATTTAATGCCACCTGGGCTGTGGGTTGGGCTCAGCTTGCCAAAAACTCATTTGTCCTTCAGTAGATCAAATAGGCCAAACTGTCCCAATCCTTGGCCCTTTTTTTAAAATCTTGAGGAGTTTGATGAGGCAAAGAGCGCAGGCAAAGTTGTTGATTTAACACCTGGCTTGGTCCAATTTGATGTGAATAAGTACTATTGGCACTTGGCTTAGCTAATTTGGAGAATTTTGTACATCAGTCACCTCAATGCCAACTTTGCTCAAAATTTTAATGGCTTTTTTTGTTGCTTTAGTTTTGTAAAAAGATCTGCCCCTCCTCCTTCTATGAACAAGGGCGCCATTCATGGGGTTGATGCGGTCCCCACGAGTTTGTTACAACAACCGTCCCCTCCATTTTCCGTTAGCCTTGGGGACGGGTACTACATTAGCAAGTGTAAATCCCTTCAAATATTGATACTATCCTTCAAAATAGAATGAAATCAGCATGTTGGAAAATGATGCACAAGAGTATGTAAAGTCATTTATTTATCAAGTTGCATAAATCATTTATACTCTGTGACTAGCTCTTGTTTTGCCTGCAATTGAGGTCCATGTCTTCAATCACTTGGGCCCGCGGTTTTGTTGATTCTCTAATGTGAAATAATGTAACTATCATAGCTTTATTTGTTTTAGTTCTTGGTCATTAAAGCTTTTCACAATGCTAATTCCAACCTGCTTTTCCTTTTCACTTGCTGGTTCCCCAAAATTAAATAATTACAAGTGCAGTTCGGATGTTTTATGTTAAACTATTATTCATTATTGTTGATTTAGTTTTGAGGGCAGAAGATCTGCTACACAAAGTACAGTGATAATTATGCTATAATGATGTAGATAGTATTTTGCACTTCAATCTAAAATGATTAATTCAGTTATCTTGCTTGGAGGTATACATGATGATTCATTCACGAATACGATTCACTGAAAGTAACATTGTCATGTGATTTCAGTGCTCTTTTTTATATCTGTGATGCTGAATGGTTGTCAACTTTCATTTGTGATCTAATTCAGGGAAACAGGAAATCACCTGCTGATAAGTTTGATTATGTCATGCAAGGAAAATTGTACAGAATCTCCGAGGAAACCAGAGAGAAGCAAGTTAAAGCGTATGTTTCGATACCATGCGACACATTTATCTAAATTCATTACTCTTTAAGTCCATGTATCCATAATATATAGTATTATACCATTAGTTTCTGTTTTCGTAAAAATATGGCACTTCTCATCGAGGAGCAACTTTATTGGTAGTTTTGAAGGACCACATATTTCTATATAGTAGGGATAATGACAAAAACTACCGCTGATGTTTACACAAAAACTCTAGTATCTTTTAAAATTACAAATACTTCCTTAAGGTGTTACAAACATCCTTTTGAGGTTGCAATTCGTAAAAAATAGAAATGTGTCAAGGGGGTTTTGTAATTTTGTGAAATAACTGGGTATTTTTGTAATTAGGCTAAACCTCATGGTAGTTATTGTGATTATCGCTATATAATATTGAAAATGTTGCTTACTTGATGTCAACTCAATAGTGATTATCAACTTTACTAATTTTATGCGTGGCTTCTGTTGGTATTTTCTCTGTATTTTCTTATCATTGTGGCTTGCTATTCGATTATGCATTATTACGTTAACATTGGCCGTTATTTTTTATCTCTTCTCTTTTTTTATATATATTTTTGGTTGGGTCCAGGGATATGTATGTCTCGTTTGGTGGACTTCTGATGATGCTTAAAGGGGACCCTTCAATTGCAGCTAGATTTGAGCTTGACCAAAAGTTGTTTATCCTCCTTAGGAAGGTCTGAAAAGATGTCACATTGCCTTGGCTGTCCAAAAATAAACCAGTTGGCTATATGCTTCTTGATTATTCTGTGACTTTTCTTGCGCGCATGCAAAAGTGATATGTCGTTCATGCGACAAATTAAGAATGAAATGTAGGAAACCCTCTCTGTACTGCACTTACTAAGCATATTTATGAAATAGCTAAGGCGCTATCTACAACTTGTGAATGTTGAACTTAGGGTTAATTACAAAAATTACCCTTGAAGTTAACCTAATCACAAAAAACCCCAGCTAACTTTCAAAATTACAAAAATACCCCTCAGGTTTTATTTTGTTTAACATTTATCTTCTTTATAAGCAAAAAATATTTCAAAACCCAGCCTCATATTTATAAAAATGTTACAGTTTGCCCCTTAATTTTAACAATAGAATCAAACCTTAACGGTATTTTTTATAATTTTGAAAGTTAAATGGGTTTTTTTGTAATTAGGTCAAACCTTGGGTATTTTTTTTGTAATTATCCCTTGAATTTATGTACGCGTTGGATATTAGATTTGATACTTAATGTGATTTATTTATTTGGGTAGAATAAATATCAAAAGGGTTAATTAGGTTTGACCTAATTACAAAAAAAAAAACCAGCTATTTTTTGAAATTACAAAAAATATCTCTGAGATTTTATTTTGTTTAACATTTAATCCCTTCATAAGCAAAATAATTTCAAAATTTCCCTTCATATTTATAAAATCATTGCAGTGTACCACTTAATTTTAACACGGAATCAAATCTTTTGTAATTTTGAAAATTAGTTGGGTTTTTTTTGTAATTAGATCAAACTTCGGGTACTTTTTGTAATTATCCCAATGTCAAAATATGTTTTCAGGGGTTAAAAAATCAAGCTCTTGGACGGAACACCTCATGTGATAAATTAAATCTTTGATTCCACTCTAGTTTTGTGTTTGTTTCAATGTTGAGTAAATCGATCTTGCTACAATCACCATATATCACTCGCCGGTTCAATGGATTTACTGAAATTTAATTATATTAACCGGTCCAATCGATTTACTGAAATTAGTTATTTTTTTAAGATGTATAAAATAATTATGGAATTTTTAATTAATTATGTAATACATTTTATTTTAAAGATGATAAATATATATACAACCAACTTAAAAAAATATGAAACCTAGCTCCAGATTCAAATAATTATAAATAATTATATAAATGTAACAAATGTCAAGTTTAGTACAATTAAGTTTCTATACAAAATTGCAAACTAGGGTGCTATATATATGTACATATTTATTAAAACAAAAAAATAAATACACATATATAAACAAATGACTGTATTATATTTGTATATTTGTGCTGCATGAATTTATGTTGACATGTTTTCATAATTAATCAATTTTATTTATCATATCATAATCTGAATTATCTATTAGTATAGATTATAAAATTTTCTGAATTAAACTGTATTATTTATCATGTTGACATATTATGTGGTACATTTATTTTAAATATTGCTCTAGCAAACCAACATAATTTTGGACCTATTTTCTCTGGATGTTTGTTGTTCAAAAAGTTGTGATCATATAAATATATGTTATACCTTATAATCGTGGAAGATGCAGTTTAGATTGTGCCTTTGTGTCTTATCGCTATAGGCTAACTTTTCTAGCTTTTCATAAATATGCGCAAGACGATGATTCATATTCCACTGGTTTTTTTTGTCATGTTTATGTCCTTGATCAATGTCTATATTGGGACCATTTTTTTTTCCGAATAAGAATGTTATTTGCTAGCTAGTATATTTGCTAGTATGGTGAATACAGTAAGATTGAATATGACTAATGGTTCGACATATATATAGGAGAGTGGCGATAAACTTAATATGGAAATTAATTATTAGGATAATTTATAAGGAATTAATTATTGTAGCTATATTTACGTTTATTTAGTATATAATTTGATAGTGTATTAGGCAAATCTGAATATATATCTGAATTTCATTTATTGTACATAAATTCGATTATGGAAAATATATGTTGAGATTATGAGATTAGTATATATACATTATCTAATGTTTGTTTTTGTTTTTATATATATGACTTAACACAGATTGTAAATGTCAACTATGTCCTTTTATAACATTGATTGTCTATCAAGATTCTGAAATTATGTATTGCCTATAATGAAATTGAATAGCTTGTCTATCACGATATATATGTACACATTATTTATGCACATGGTTGCTTTTAAATTATGCAATATTTAATGTAAATCACTATTTACTGTAAATAAAAACATATATGGGAGATAATAATTAATTTAAGATGATTTGGACTGCAATATTTATCTTAAATTAAGCAAGTTTGAAAAAAAAAATATAATCAATCATATTCGCATCAATGATAATAGACTTAATGACAAGAAATAACTAATTTGAAGTTGTTATAAATAAATAATATCTGCATTAAATTAAGAAAATTTGAATGTGTTTATTAAATTAAGAAAGTTTAAATTGGGCGCAACAAATCAAAAGGAAATTTATTGACTTGCAACAATATCATTCAAGCATTCCATTTAAAACATCAACACTTGTTAATACTGTACTATTATTTATAACCCAAAAAATAAGCGGGAAAATTCTACATTACTATTTCTAGAAGCGCTTCTCTTTATTTATACTAGTATATCGTCCGTGCGATGCACATATTGTAATATAATGAAAATATTATATAATTTTGAAATTAAAAAATTAATATATTATATGAATGGTAATTGAGTAGGGCCCATCCCAGCCATGACCGAACTGTAGAAAAGTTGCAGGATGAATGTCTTGACTCGAATAATATAATTTAGGATTTATTAAATTAGTATTATTATTATACTAATTTAATACATTTTCACAAAATATTATGTTAAATATCCAACATATTTAATACCTACAGATCTTTGATCCAGTAAAATCAACATTTGAATCTTCTGAATAAAAAGCACCACAAGTATTGGCGTATCCAGGATTTTTGGCCAGTGCGGTCAAATTATTTTTTTATTTCGATTGGGTGATTATCGAGACGAAAGTTTAAATAACAGAAAATAAAAAAGATTTCAATAAAAAAGCAAATCTGAAGGTCACATCTCTAACAATTCTTTGCAATTTTCATACTATCCAATTTTGGCTTTTCTTGAATGAACTTTTGTTAGAAGTGACTTATCAAAAAGTCAATGCTAAGTTAATAACCAAACAACTATTATTATTATTATTATTATTATTATTATTATGGAAATTGGACTTTTAGATCCAAAAATTTATTTGAAAAGTGTTCCCAAAAAAATGTATATTATCAAATTTGGAGCATTCAATGCCTTAATTGGACCATGTGATTCTTAATTCTTTTGGCCTTTTAAATTTGAACTTAATTTTTTCAATAGGCTGGGTCCAACCTAAATTTAACAGGGATACTCCGAGTTCCAGTGATGTTTAACCAAAATTTAATAAAGCAATTCCGCCTCTCATGTGGCTACGCCACTGACCACACTCCACAAGACAATTAATTCTATAAACGAAAACGGAGAAAATTCCCATAATCAGAGACTTAACAACTCTCGTAAAGGGAGATAAAAACTCCACCAAAGGGACACAAAGTAATAACTAAATCGGAAAAACAGATAAAAGTGAAACAAGAAATTCCTTCCCCATCCTCCTCCCATGGAGGGAAGAGGAGTGAAAAAGAAGATAAACGACATCGGCTTTCTTTAAGGTTAGAGATGAGATAGAGAGAGTGCGTGTGAAAGTGATAAGGAATATGGAATTTGTTTACAATTTGAGATCAGCTAATCTGGAATCTTTTAAACTTTCACCCAGTATCTTTAACAGCAATCTTATAAGCATACTCGAAACTTTTACCTTTAATAATCATAGTATTGAAAACTATTTGAGACAATGCAATATCACCAACTTTTATTCACTATAGGGTGGCGCTATTCACACCCCCAAACTCTCTAAATACACCCCCTCTCTTTAATTATATAATTTCCATCAATTTAAAGGACTATAATACCCTTAGTAATCCACCAAATTTCTAAATACACCCCCTATTTTTAAACTTTATAATCTTGTTCCTCACCCATCTGGCCATCTTGTTCGTCATCCATCGATATTTCTTCTTCTCACAAAAATTGCAATTTTTTTCTCTAAATTTTTGTATTTCTCCATTTTTTACAACCCCAAATCTTGTACTATGGAAAAAATGTGCAAATTTCAGAAGCCAAACAAAAGTATTGGAGCAAACCTAAAAAAATCTGTAATGGAGTAAGAGGCAGTACGCTACTTTTTAATCTTTCCTTTCAAGACACAATAATTTTTTTTTTGGCATTTTGATGATGTTCTCTAACAAATTACAATGGTGGCTCTACTTCCAAAGGCAATCAAACCCCCACTGTGTAAAAGAACCTCAGCCACCATGTTTCGTTCAATGAAGCCACCCTAACAAAGGCTCAAGGACCACCGTCAATGCCGTTTGGCATTACCGTCGACCGATGTGGCTGCGGCTGTCTCCCCTTTAAAAGGAGGGGTGTATTTAGAGGTGTGGTGGAGTATTAAGGGTATTGGAGTCATTTAAATTTATGTAAATTATTTAAATAAAATGAGGGGGTGTATTTAGAGATTTGAGGGGTGCTAATAGCGCTGCCCTTCACTATATTTAGGTGCAACTTTATAAACATACTCAAAAATATATTGAGCAACTTTATAAACATACTCAAAAAATTTACTTGTAATACTCGTCGTATTGAAATTTCGTTTCCTATCGAACTGCGGATGTGATTGTCAAACCTAATATGCTCCACGGTAGCATACTATTATATCTTATCAACTACCAGATGTACACACTTACTCTCCATTCTCATATAATTAATAGGGGAAATTACGAAAACACCCCTGAGGTTTGGCTAATTACAAAAAAAAAAAAAAAAACAGAAATATTTCAAAACTACCAAAAAAAAACCTTAGGTTTGATTCTGTCTTAAATTTAAGAGAGTAACTATAATACTTTTATAAATGTTGGGGGGTTTGAAATATTTTTTTCCGCTTATGAAGGGGTGAAATGCAAGACAAAATCAAACCTCAAGGGGTTTTTGCAATTTTCAAAAACCATTGGATTTTTTGGTAATTTGTCCGAAACTCAGGGGTATTTGGTAATTACCCCGTAATTAATATATCAAAGTTCAGTTTGTACGTTTTACACACAATTACTAACCTTAGTTGGCAAAGAAAATGCCAAACGCCACATCCAGGTAAAAATGATATTGTATCATTGACCTTGCAGCCGTTCAAGAGGAATTAAAACCTCAGCCATCCGTGGTCTTCGTTTTGGTTTTGCATTTAGGCACTGCAAAGCAACGGTGGCAACTGTATATGCCTCCTTATGCGGGTATTGGCCTTGTAATCTGAGGTCCATAACCCGCAACAGTTTTCTCTTGTCGCGCAAATATGGCATTGCCCATTGTGTAAGATTCTGCTCTTTAAGATTCTTGTCAATAACTCGACGCCCGGATAGTAATTCCAACAAAACAACCCCAAAGCTATATACATCGCATTTTGTTGTTAAGTGACCTGTTCACGAGGAAGAATTTGAGGAGGATGACAACACTAGGAAAAACATGATTCTTAGAATTACAGCAGGAATGGAAAAGTATTTAGATCCAAGAACCTGTCGCCACATATTCAGGTGCAGCATGACCAAAAGTACCGAGAACTCGAGTTGATAGATGAGTCATATCACCAGCTATGCTGCTCGGACTCGGACACGGGTGTTGGACACTGGTACATATCCGGGTGTCAGATCTTTTCTAGTCTAAAATTTAGGATACGTGGACACGGCTAAAAGATCCAAAACTTGGACACAAACATGGAGACATGGCCGACAAATTCAGTTTTTTCCAAATATATATTATAAATCATATTACACGTTTTAATACGATATTGATTAACAATATATGTTCGTTATAATTTGAACAAAATAACTAAAATATGAAAAACTGATGCAAAATAAAATAATCTTTCATGTGCTTTATTGCTTGGTACATAATAGTATAAAATTGGAGTGTCCGAATTTCTTTTTAGAGGATCTGACACATGTCCAGTGTCGTGTCCTGTCGACACGGGTACGGCGCCTGAAATGAAGAGTCCGAGCATCATAGATCACCAGTAGGACCATCTCTAGCCAAACCGAAGTCACACAATTTGGCATTAAATTCCTGCAGCCCGATATAATACGTCAGAACAACACATGAATTCTGGCTTTCTATAGGTAAATGATAGATGGCCTAAAACCAGAGCAAGATATTAAGCCACAAATTAATCTTTCCCCAAACATACCCCATCCAAAAGAATGTCGGCTGTCCTAAAACTCCGGTGTATGACTGGTTTATCCTTGTCATGCAAGAAAGATAGTGCTCTAGCAGCATCTATAGCCACTTTTATTCTCGTCGCCCAGGAAAGTGATTCATTCCCTCCTATGAAACAGAGCAATTATTGACGAATTTGGATCATGCTAAAGAGTAAATCCAAAGTTCTCTAAATCCCATGTAATTTAATTAACAAGAGGGAGATTACAAAATCTACCCCTGAGGTTTAGTCTAATTACAAAACTCCAATTATATTTCAACATTACAAATATCCCATTGAGGTTTGTATTTACCTAACTATTACCCCCTTCTTGAAGATGCATTGACAGTACAATTTGTAAGATAAAAACAAATGTCAAGGGGGTATATGTAATTTCAAAAGATAACTGAGTTTTTCTGCAATTAGGTTGAACATCAGGGGTAGTTTTTGTAATGAACCCTTAATAAAGTTAAGATTCAAAAACTTTGAAATGTTCAATTGGCAACAGATAACACGGTGTAAATATTAATTCAAAAACGAAAGAAAAAATATAAGTCATTCAATCAAGCGTGCAAAATTTACTTCTGAACAAGTGATTGTCCAAGCTTCCTTTGGGCATGAACTCATATACCAAAATCATGTTCTCTTCTTCTGGGCAATACCCAACAAGTCTAACCACATTTGGATGACGAAGTTGACTCAAATAATTAAGTTCCTTCTGCAAAAGTCTTTTGGTTGGTAAAAGAAATCACACTACAAAATTAAGTCCAAGGAAATAAAGAAGGTAAAAGAAACCGACCGACCACTCTTGATGCGCTTGAACTCCTTCTGGATTCCAAATCTTGACAGCTATAGTGATTCCAAATCCAGGCTTTGAAGCAGTCAGCGTGTGCTCATCAATATATCCTTTAAAAACGTGACCCCATGCTCCATGCTCAAAACGATGTCGGAAGTTTCTGGTCGCCTTTTTTATTTCTTCAAATGCTATGGGCTGCACATCAATGTGAGATGAACTGCTTGGGCTGGACGGAGCTTGGGGACTGATTCTAGAGGCTTAATTGAGTTCACATGAAAATAAGTTGTTAGACTTGATTAATTTGACATAGAGGTATAGGTAAATGAAATGTGAAGCCTATAGTCTATATGCATCTAGTTATATATGGACAGCAAACTTATGGTGCTCGGGATAATCATAATATTCTATTGATGCTAAGTTTGATATTATCCTAAACGAAACCCCAAATATTCAAAGTGTAAGAGAACTTGTTAAAGGTAATCAAATAACCAATAAATTCAAGGAGCATAGAGGTAATAATCCACTATTTATTGCCGTATCAGATTATCTTCACTGCGAGAGTAGCATTGGAACTGACATTTTTCCTTTTGAACGAACATTGAGAACGCAACCCATGATTGTTGAAACTCTTGAGCAAAAAAACACCAGAAATGCTGCACGCATGATTGTATTGCAGATAAATAACAACACATTACCTATAAATGACATTCATATCAAACTAAAATGCTTTTGGCACAATGTTTGTTAGAGTAAAAGCAACTACATAATTACCATGATCAATTCATTTCAAGATATTTCATTTTATTATGCTACTAACTATGCTTAAAGGATTGCTAAGACAGCTAACAACGTGATTGAAACTAGCAATAGGTATAAATAACATAGTGGTACCAAATACCTATAGACACGGAAAGAAAATCTTTGGAAAATTGAAAAGTATTTTGACATTATTATTTATTTGGAAAATTGGACATTGGAGGGCATACAAATTTTTTAAACCCCAAATAATAAATAAAAAAAAAGCAGGGGAATAACAGACCTGAAGTGAGAAGAATAAACAAAGATTAAGGAAACAAATTCAAGAAATTCCTATCTCGTTTTCAGAATATTGCAGTAGAAAATTGGAATCAACATTGGGCTGTGTTGATTTCTTTAAAGCAAAAATAATTAAATAATTGCACCGGAAAATTGAAGTCAACTTTAGGTCTTCTCCAAAGAAAGAAAGGAAACGAAGATTTGCAATCTAAAGACATAAAAAAAAAAAAAAAAAACCCCACTCTTTAAGCCAAAATACAACCAAATAAAGAAAACCCAGAATTGTTTTCATGATCAATTGTAACACAATTAAACCTTAAAATAGAAAATCATAAAACTTGATAGAAGTACCAGACACATCTTGATGGGAAGAAGCAAAACTAAAGCGCGAACTGAAATCAGCTGAAATTGAGCTGCTGATGCTATGGGAAAGCGCAAGTCGTCGAAGCGTCTCTCTTTTGAGAACCGCGGCAACCAACCTCTCCCAGTTATCATATACCCTTGACATTAACTCATTTCTTACTTGTTTAAAAAATAGATATGGTGAAAGAATTGAATACCAAGTGAAGAAAGTTGCCTCCTCAGTAAGCTTTTTCTTGGTCGGTCTTTCATCCTGGGTCGTTTCTATGTTTTAAATGATCCCACAAAAATTAATCAAACATTAATTCATTTATTAAAACATAAATTAATGAAATATTATATTTTGATTTAAATATTTATAATTTCATTAAAATAATATTACATACACTAATATAATGATATCATATAATTAAAAATTCATTTCCGTGAAGGGTTGAACCCACAACTTATTAGAAGAAAAGGAGCACACCAACCATTTGACTGGACATTTTATTTAATTAAAACATGCAGTCTTTATTTTACATATACGAAAAATATTTTAAACCATTAAAATTTAAAAAAATCTAGGTCCTGGAGCCATAGTCGGTGGGGGGGCCTTGTGCGGTGGCCAAATCTGTGGTAGCCTTTAGGACATTGAGACGGTTGTATAGCGCCCATTATTAATGAACATATATCTAAAGCCCCTAATTCAGTGAACTTAATAGTCTAAATAATTTAGGGCAATTGACACAAATACCCACCATTTTTAAGTCGAATCGCCAACCTTTACGTTTTCCGGTATAATTTTATCTAAATTTACGCTCCGCCCCTTTTTATTACACAACAATACGCCCAAAGAAAAATTCCCGAACATTTTTACGTTTTGTTTTCAACATTTTAACATGTTTCAAACATAGAAACAACCAAAAACAATATTGAAACAAACCAAAAACAATATAAAACACCATATGAGCAAAAAGAGCTAAAAATAGGTAAATATTGTATTTAAACATAAAAAAAAAAAACTTCATGGAAACAACAAAAAAACATCCGAACAACATTAAAATGGTATGGAAATAACAAAAACAACGTAAAAAATATTTAAAATACCACATGAATAAAAAGAGCTTAAAAATAGGTAAAAATTATATTTATACATTGAACACTACATGAAAACAACAAAAATTTATTAGAACTATCACAACAAGTTTTAAAAAAATGAAAAGAAATAAAAAAGAGATAGTGGGTGATATTGGGGATAATGGGAGAGAAAGGTGTAGAAAGATGGATAAAAAGAAGGGGGAAAATGATAGTGGATGAAATTAGTGGGTATAATGGGAAAGAAAGTGAAAATAAAATAATAAAAAGGAAGAAAAAAAAGATGAGGAGGAGGATTAGTTTGAAAGGAGGAATCGGATGAGTGAAGAAGGAACAAAAAAGAAAGGAAAGGAAGAAGGAGAAAGAAAGAAAAGAAACGAGAAAAAGAAGAAGAAGAATCAATGAAATATAAGAAATAAATTCGATTTGTGGTACAAATTATCCGAGAAGTTTGAAGGTTTCGTAATTATTTCTTTACTTTAGTTTCATATTGAATTTGGTTAAGTTTTACTAATCCTATTAAATAATAATTTATGTATAGATTTTTTGGGTAGAAGTTAGGAGTAAATTTTATTATAGTTGATTCGACGAACAGGTAAGTAATCTCATTAGTTATCATGTAGATTAGAACTTTTAATTGTACTACTACTAATTTATCGGGCATGTATGTTAGATGGCTTAATTGTTTCTGATCTTTTTGCTTGGTTATATGTTAAGCTGGAATAATAATATTTGTTGATTGTATAATAATACGTTTAAATGCTTTATATCAAACAGACACGTATAAGAAATAGATTGTATTAATGGTGAAAGATGCTTCTAATTACTCTATCAATTTGTTCATTAAGGGGATCACAATTATTACATCAATTTATTTGAATTTGTTGGATTCCTAAATTTAGTGAACATATAGAATGCTTTATAAGTCTTTGCTAAGACTGCAACATAATACTTTATAAGTTCAGTTAGATTAAATGGTTAATCTTGTTTAAGCAGTTAATAAATTGTGCATAAACCATATACGTAATATAATAATTGACCTTGTTTCAAGTTTTTTTTTTTAGAAGCTGCAATTCTCTTTTTGGTTTAATTGGTTTAAAAATATTTTAAATAATATGGTTAGTTATTTTATTAGTTGAACACAAGGACTCTTCCTAATTAACTTGACGTGTGGTTTTTCCCTAATTAATTAAATATACGGTTTATTCCTAACTAATTGAATGTAGGGTTTTCTTCTAACTAATTAAATGTAAGATTATTCCTAATTAATTGAATGTAGGGTTTTTCCTAACTAATTGGATATATGTGGTTTTTTTTTCCTAATTAGTTGAATGTGGGGTTTTGTTCTCAAATTGTTTCAGCTTGTAATGTAATTGTTATGCTATGCGCTTATGTTTATTCTCGTATTCAATGAAAAGTTGCATCACTTAGGTTCATGCATCATGTTAATGTATCTTCATTGCATTTCACGAGCATGCAATTTTTTTAAATAAAGTCAAGTTTTAAGGTCTATAATTAATAATATTTTTTTTAAGAAATGGGTGCACATTGTTTACATGATCTTTGGAGTGAGTGGGAAATGGGCGGGGGACCGGCGTTCCGACAATGTCTTTGCATGCGGCTAATGTTAATGTTAAAGAAAATGGGCTTTCGGGCAAAATGAAAGAAAATGAGCCTTCGGGCAAAATATTAACCGCGTTCCAAATAACAAGACCCACTGCGACCCTGATTAGAACAATGTGTTACCAAGTGAGCTTGCGTCTTAAAGAAAGTTTTAAGTAAAGAAAATGATTTTTTTTGAAGTAAATGTTATATTATTGCATTAAGCATGCATTCATGCATGATATTACTTGTTGAGCTTCTTTAAGCTCACCCCACGAATGTTTAATATTTTCAGATGAGAACGCTGATGAGAAAGGAGATGGCACAGCGCAGTGACTCGATAACTCATGTCTTTCACAATTTTCATGTCTTTCAAGTTTCAAAAAAAAAAAAAAAAAAGAGAGAGTTTGAATTTTAATTTCTATTGGGATGTTGACTGTCATTTTCATTTCATTATGGATGTTTCTGGATTTATAATTGTTTCAATTATTAGTTTTTATTTCACGCAAAATTTGAAACTAAGTTTAGTTTTTTTTATTATTCCGTATTTAAGAAATCTTTAAAGTCTTTATTATAATTACGTATTTTCGCATTAAAATTTAGTAAGCTAGAAGGTGCTACATTTTGTGGTATCGAGAATGGAGGCTTTTAAAATCGGTTCTGTAGACTTCAAAAGTTTTTCTTTAGAAAATATTTTAAGTCAAAAAGTCATGGGTTCTAAGTCGCGCTTCGAGCATCTCCTCCACAATTCGGTAAGGATTACATTTATTGTCATTATTAATTGATATATTTTTGTTTCTATGAAATGAACGTCTGTATGAAATTGATTGTTGTTTGAATTGAATAGAAGATAGATGAAATCATTTTATTTGCAAATAAAATTATTCACATTATTTTACTTCAAATTCCAACGTGATTGTTATAATGATACTATTCCACATTAAGTTTTACCGTATCAGAAGAATGCTAATGATTACTTATACTAAGTTAGAAATAATATTAGAAGGGAGCATATGATTGCGAGAATTTAATGAACTTAATAAACTTATTTCAGTTAATATAAAATAAATCGCAACACTCGCTCGACTCACCAAGACGACAATGGTTCCAACACCAACAATGCTCAAGGGACTTCCCTAACTGTCGAGGCTCTCTTGCAAGCTTTGACTACTTTTGGTGATACTAATCAAACTAGACGCACTGACGTCCCTGAAAGAAATCGGTTATTGGAGTTTCTTAGGTTATCTCCGCCATCTTTTGCGGGCACCACTGATCCTATCGATGCTGAGGGATGGCTTACTGAGATGCGAAAAATCTTTTCCGTAATTGATTGTACTGACGAGGAACGTGTTAACTATGCAACATTTGTGCTGCGAGGCGATGCATATGATTAGTGGAGGATGGTGCAACGTCAGATAGAGGGTGACACTAGCCCCTTTACTTGGAAAAGGTTCACAGACGTCTTCTATGATAAGTACTTTCCTAGGAGTGTTCGCCAACATAAGGAAAGAGAATTTATACAGTTGGAACAGAGGAACCGTACGGTGGCCGAATATGAAGCAGAATTCGCCAAATTGTCCAAATTTGCTCCTGATTTGGTTGCTACTGAGGAATGAAGAGCCATACGATTTGAAGAAGAGCTCCGATCCCAAATCAAGCTTGCAGTGACTCCTTTTGAGCTTACTACTTATCGCGAAGTTATCAACAAAGCTATGTTGGTGGAAAGGGCTCAATCTGTGAATCGGGAAGAGATGAGGATCCAACAAGGAGGACAAAAGTTCAAGAGAGAGAACCCAAATGTTTGGAATAATAATGATTAGAAAAGAAAGCAAGTACAAGTTCCACAATGTGCCTCACATAATAAACAATTGACGACTGTTTGCACTAAATGCGGCAAGGTACATCGGGGAAAATGCTTATTTGGTACAAGAGTTTGTTTTAATTGTAAGAAGCCTGGACACAAAGTACTAAACTACCCAGAAAGGAAGAAGCTGTAAGTCCAAGTGGCTACGATAATCTAGGGGGTGAATAGATTATCTTGGTTTTTCAGATTTTGCCCTCTTTTTCTTATAATCAAGAAAAGATGAAAGCTAAATGCGGAAAATAAACAACACACGTTGATTTAAAGAGCTTCACCCCACCTAGGGACTACGCGCTCTACCACCCAAAGATATCAGGGATGGGTTTTAAAAAAGAAAAATAAATTTTATTAATTACCAAAATTAATACAACACCTTGAAGATTACCACAACCCTCTTACAACACCTTCAAGGAGATTACCACAATCTTCCTTCACCACCTTTGAAGAGTACCACACTCTCCAAACACCTATCACCTAGATCACCCAAGTGTATTCTTACCTCACAAGGATGTCTTGTGTTGAATGATGACCAAAATCAAGATTACATCTCAATAATGAATGATACAATATGAGTACAAGTGTAATCAAGAATTGAAATCTAGACCTCAAATGTGTGCAAGTGAAAGTGCTTAGGCTAATACAACAAGATATATGAAACTTTCTCAAAAAAAAAAAAAAAAAAAAGATATATGAAAGTGTTTGCTTGTTTGCTCTTTGCTTGTGTGATATGTTGTGTCTTGTTGCTTGAATGAAGCCTCTATTTATAGGAGATGTCTTGGCTTTGATTTCCAGACACAGGCTCCTTCTTGGGGAGTGATTTGCTGCAAAAGAAACCATTTAAAATCATCAATATAGCTGTTAGAAATCAATCCCACAAATTAGGGAAAAGTCATTCGAAAAATGCAACGGATAGTTTCTTCGATAAAATAGGGGTTCGATTTGGTCACAAGCAGAGATAAGATTGAAATTGAATTTCTGCGATTTTTACACAGGGGACCGGTCGGAGGGGGGTTCGACCGGTCGCCCTCGATCTTGACCGGTTGGGGTTGATAAAAAAACGAAACAGAGAAGACAGCAGCTTCAGGAGGGCTCCAGTGCACGGTTGCCCATGGGTCAACCGGTCGCCCTCCTTGATTTCTTCTACGCCCCTTTTTCTCGTTTCAAAACTCAACTCAGTACGGGTTGCCCTATAGGGCGATCGGTCGAGCCTCGAAACAAATGTATTGTCCAAATTTTTATCGAAAATAAACTCCAAGAAATACTCGAAAAATAGTAAAAGCATTTTAAATCGATCGGAAATATTTAGACAACATTTAGGGACATTGTTTTGGTTTAAAACTCATTTGAACAAAATCATCAAAATCATGATAAAACATTTATCTAACAAACTCCCCTTTTTGATGATTACAAACTAAAACAATTTTCACAAGGACGATTTTGAAAACAAATTAATTTTGGTTTTACTAGTGAACTATCCGTTTAAAAATATTTTATAAAAAGCTCCCCTATTTATAAGCATATTAATCAAGAAATATTGCATAAGCTAGAAGACAAGCTTTTACAAGATACACATAAACATTATGAGTTGTAAGCTCCCCTGTCAAAATACTTATAATCTATTGCAATTTAGTCCATAATACAAGCCATGGACTAGGTATTCTGGCTTTAGGAAGCCATAGCTTATAGCTTTTATTGCGAGCTTTTATTAGCTTCTTTGAGCTAACGAGCCAATTTCATGTTTCCCCTTTGGAATCATCAAAAAAATGTTAGGATGATAAAAATATTATACAAGTATATCAAAGTGCGCCTAGAATACGATTTATCAATCATTGAAAGAAGAAGGCTTAAAATCCGAAGAAATGGGAGAAATGTGTAAGTCCAGCGCTACGATAATCTAGAGGGGGTGAATAGATTATCTCCATCTTTTCGATTTCGCCCTTTTTTCGAACCGAATGCGCCAAGATAATAACAAAGGTGCGGAATGTAAATAGCACACGTCGATTTATAGTAGTTCAACCCACCTAGGGCCTAATCTACTACCACCCCAAAGATCTCAGGGATGAATTTCAAAAAGAAAAAAGATTTTATTAATAATTACCACAATTATTACAACAAAATCTTACACCAACACCTTGAAGAGCACCACACTCTTCTTCAACACCACCTTTGAGATTACCACAATCTCACTTGAAGATTACCACAATCTCCAACGGCACCTTGTGAAGATTACCACAATCTTCAACCTTGAAGAATACCAAATTCTTCAACACCTCAACAAGAAGATTACCACAATCTTCTCACACCTAACACCTAGATCACCCAAGTGTGCTCTTACCACAGTTAACACTCACAAGGATATCTTGTGTTGAATGATAACCCAAAAAATTCAAGATTACAACTCGATAATTGATAATACAATAGAGTGCAAGTGTAATCAAGAATAGCCTAGACCTCAAGAATGTGAAAGTGAATAGTTAGGCAAATTACAACAAGAAATAAGACAATGTAAGAACAAGTGTATTCTTGAGTGTATCTTGTTGTGTTGTAGTTTTCTCTCATGTTGTGTTGCTTCAATTCTTCCTCTATTTATAGAAGATGTCTTGTACATGATAGGCTCCTCTTGGGAACATGAATTATGTAAAAATTGCAAGACAATTGAAGAAAAGAGTTGTTAGAAATCAATCCCACAAATTAAGGAAAAGATGTCACGACAACGGTTACATTTTTTTTGTCAAACTTAAGATGCACGGTCACAAGACAAATAGATGTTTGAAAATGAGAATACACATTTACAGGCGGCCGGCCGACATGGGGTTCGACCGGTCGACCCATGCCCGCCGGTCGAAAGCGTAACCAAAAACGAGTCCATAAAGTTTTGTTTTAAATTGCTCTCGTGCACCGTTCGACACCCGGCCGACCGGTCGACGCCATCGGTCGACGCCTTGGCCGATCGGGTCGACCATACCGGTCTACCACCCTGTTGACCGTCAACCAGCCTTTTTTCAAAGAAATAGCTTATTCATTGCTTTTTCACAACTTTCGTGTACGGATGCCCTATAGAGGCCGATCGCCTCAAAACAAAAGTGTTGTCCAATTTTATATCGAAAATAAACTTCAAGAAATACTCCGAAAAATAGTGAAAACATTTTAGACCGATCGGGAGTATTAGGACAACATTTAGAAACATTGTTTTGGTGTAAAAAAACATTAACAAAAAATCATTAAGAGTGTTGTCCAATTTTGTTTAAAATAAAACTTGAAGAAATATACGGAAAATATTAAAACCATTTTAAATCATTTAGGAGTATTTGGACAACCTTTAAAACCATTGTTTTGGTGTAAAATCAAAATCATCAAAATCATGATAAAACCATTTATCAAACAATCTCCCCCTTTTTGATGATTACAAACCAAAATAATTTTAACGAGGTCGATTTTGAAAACAAAACAATTTTACCGGTTAAAGAGAACTATCCGTTGTGAGTGACAACATTCCATGCAATAAAAACACAAGGATGGGAATAGAGATATTCAAACACATATAGCAAATGCTCCCCTATCAACATGCACAACAAGAGTTATATAGACGCAACTTAAACATAAGCTAAAATATTATCTTTTCGATATTGAGCTTAAGTATCAATAACTTAAAAGCTCCCCTGTCAAAAAGACATCATTAGAAACATATATAAGTCCATACTACGACCAATGGACCAAGAGTCATACACAACTTATGGCTTTAGGAAGCCATAGCTTATAGCTTCTTTTCGTTTGAGCTTATCTTAGCTTCTTTGAGCTAAAGAGCTAAAGAGCTCATAACCTGTTTCTCCCCCTTTGGAATCATCAAAAAGAATGTTAGCACGATAAATACATCATATATTCATATCAAAGTGTGCAACTAAACCGATGTACCGAGCTATTTGAACATTGAAGCTTATAAACCAAATAGGAGGGAAAAGTCGAATCATACGACTTGAAGAAGCTTATGAAAACTCATTTGATAAGCAAAACATGATCTATATAAATATATAAGACTTTTGAAATCGAGAGAATCATGTAGGTGATGAATTTTTCATTGAAACATTTTATCGAACACTTGGCGGGCGTCAAAAATTGAAAAAGATATATATAGCCCTTGTAAATAAAATCAAGCCAAGTTTTTCATCACCAAATGCAATTTAATAAATATCATTCATCAACAATCAATAAGCTCGTCTCAAACATATACAATTAGCATCAAGAATTTGACATTTAAACCAAGTTCTCAAGGGTTCAACCCAATTGAGCTAAAGAAGTAGAATTCTTACCATTCGAACGGTAAAGATGAGCGATGATGATAATTGAGCCTTATACTCCCCAACATATGTAATATATGCAACAAAACTCATTTGAAGTGAGTTGTGTGTGAAATTTGCAAAGGGGACGAAAATAGAGTTGGAGGGGCCAAAATGGCTAAGTATAGGAACAAAGACGTTTTAATCCAACAAAAACAACGGTGGGCGACCGGTCGAGGTGATGGTCGACCGGTTGGCCCTCCTCCAGTCAGCCCACTGTCCATTTCGTTTTGCAAAAACCGAAGTTTGAACCAAAAAAAAAATCCGATTTTTCGCCCCTATGTTTTAAAAACGTGCAAAATGCAAACATAGACCTCATTCAATATACATTATGTCATAGTCAAGCTCGAAATGAGGTAAAATACTCGGCGGTGAGCGATTAAAAAGTCCACGAGTTATACTTGAGACGGAATTAAACACATCTCAAGTTTTTTGTTAAACATGTAATCCCTTTGAAAAATTATCGAATCTCAATATATTTAGTTTGAATATGACGAACCATATTTAAAAAAATATTATCACCGGACTTGTTATCCCGAAAAATAATAACGTTTTAAGACTTTGGATACAACAAGTCATAAGAAAAAATGCCTAAGTGTTTAAATTTTTTTTTAACGGCACTTTAATGAGATTCGTTGGGATAGTTTTTGAAGTCGAGCATATAGACATAAGGCATATAAAATGTCGAGTCTATGGAAATAATAAAAGAGAAACGTCACTTCGAACTTGTTTGTCAATTAACATGCCTACTTCAACCTTTTGTCAATTTTCACATTTGTAGCCCTATAGGTTGATATGGATCTTCTTTCTTCAATGCTTAACTCCTTCAAGAGTTATTTTGAAATATAACCATCTTCAATGCTCGATACCACTTGTAAGTCCAAGCGAGAAATTGAACTCCCCATTATGCTCATCTCAAGTTCACCTACATCAACTTAGAAAAATCTCTTGCACAAAATATTCATTAGTAGCACCAAAAATATTCTCATAAATATGCATAAGCAAACAATCTTGCCATTTTTTTAAAAACAAAGAGAGTAGTATCAACTTTACCTTTTGTAAAATCATTTAGCAAAAATAGCTAAGTCTATCAACCATACATGGGGTACTTGTTTGAAACCATACAATGCCTTTTATAAAGATCATTTGGCCTAGAAAAAATTTAAACCCCGGAGGTTGTTTTACATAGACTCTTACTAGAATAAAGCCATTATTAAACATCCATTTGGTAAAGCTTGAAATTTTCTTAAAACAAGAATGGGCAAGTAAAATACAAATAGCTACTAAATGTGCTTTATGAGTGCAAATGTTACATCAAAATCAATTACCTTCTTCTTCTTGAAAATACCTTCGAGCTACTAACCTCGCCTTTAGTTCGACCAATGTTGCCTTGGTCATCGAGTTTGTTCCAGGAATACCATTTTTGTCTACTTCATTACTATCATCATAGGGCATCCAATTGGTCTAAGGTGTTCACAATAGAACATTTACATCCAAATATTTTGAGGTAACTAATATTTGGAGTACTTCATTTCTCATCTACACAACTTAACAAACTCATTAACGGCATCGCTTATATACGCAAGAAAAAATAGCCCAAGTGTAAAAACATGCCTCAATCATCAATCACAAAATATCTTGCATAAGAGCATAGTAGAAATAGACACTATATATATAGACCATGAAGCAAGAAACACATATTATGCATTTAGAAGATCATCAAGAGTCTAATAAATCATGCAAGTTCAAATAGGCTTAAGAATGCTACAAAAGGTCTCTTTTGAAATTTGAAAATCCGATAGCATGTAGTTGAGACCTCATTTAAAAGAAGTTTTTGAACAATATGTGCAATCAAATATCGAATAGTGCCTTAAAAAAATCTAAAAAAAATCCTCTTAATGGCACTTATATGAAATACTATGAAAAACAAGCACATAGGCACATGGCAATACATATATCGAGTCTATAAGAGTAAGAATAACACAAGTAAACATACCTCGATAATTTATGCCTTTCTTGACAAATAATGACGTAAATGGCCATTTGTGAAAATATGTAAATCCTACACAATTCTTAAAACAAATCTAGCACAAATCATAATGATAAAAGTGTAGGCTAAGAGATATCACAAGTAAGCTCATGCCATAAAAATCCAAAAGAGATGATAACACACTTTAGTCTACAAAAATGCACACGAGTTTTAAAAACATCATATAGGGTCTTTTTTTTTTTAAAGAATTTTAAAAACACACATATATATTGAAGACCTTAATTTAAAAAAAAAATCAATACTTGAAAACTCATGTTGCAATAAAGACACAAATAAAAACATGCATAACAAAATAAAATGCATATTTTAAATGGGGAGATACGGGTTACCAATTACGCCATTTCAATGGGTTGTGCCGTTCCCATTGTTGATGATATCTTCCCCTTGAGAAGTCACTTTGTTGATGATGACTTCTTTGATTACTCCATTTCCAAGGTTTGTTGCCTTCCCATTGTTGAAAGTCTCTTCTTCTTTGAAAATCATCTTGTTGATGATGTCTTTGCCATTTCAAGGATTGTGTTCTTCCCATTTTTGATTATATCCTCTTCTTAGAAATTGGCTTTGTTAAAAATAGTTTCTCCTTCTTTGATCAAATGAAACGGTCATTTGATGTCTTGGCGGTATAAATTTTCTTGATCATTATTTCACGGGTACCTAATATGACATTATTTTGTGGTACCCTCATGTGTTTGGGTCCTTTGGGATTAGTCTTGAGACTTTTAGGTCTCCAACAATAATTAGAGCTATTTCTAGCCCGACAAGTATTTACCGTATGACCCTTTTTACCGCAATAAAAGCATGTAATAATTCTAGGTGCATAATGACCAACGTGCTTAGAGACTTGATTCTTATTCATATGATTGACAACATTAAGCTTATGATCAAGTTCTAGTTTCGAATTATCACAACAATCAACAATTTCATCGGTACTCAAGTCGGATTTAGATAAATCCTTTTTCATGCAATTAATATCCTCAACAAGAGTACTATTTTCTTTTTCAAGGTTTCTAACCTTGTCAAGTGTGGTGGTGTGAGCACATGATAGTGATTCATAGGAGGTAAATAAACTATCCTTATCTTTTTTCAAAACATTGAATTCCTTTTTCAAATTTTTGTATTTAACGAGTAAGTTTTGGAATTCATTTTGAAGTTCATCATAATCATTTTGCAAATCACTATAATCATTTTGTATGACAATACCATAAGAAGTAGAGGGTTTAAGGCATACCTCGTTTTCTTCTTCGATGCCCATAAAATATTTTTCGACTTCATCATCGGAAGTTGTAAGAGGCTCATCCCATATGGTTGGATTTGATGTTGTATCCATTTGAGAAGTAGATAATTTTAAGTTGCTCCTATCATTTGCAAATACTCCATAGATGGCTTCTAATTTTTGCCATACTTCATGTGCCGATCGAATTCCTACAACATGATCAAATTCCAAAGTGGTAAGTGAACAATGTAAAATATTAAGAGCTTTACCATTTAAGGAGATGATTTTCTTCTCTTCATCGTTAAGCTCTTTGAAGCCTTTGGAGGTGTGTGGTGTGTCCTTCATCGGAATGGATTCTCCATTGATGACGGTGTTCCAAATATCGAACCCGCAACTTTGTAAATAGTCTTTCTTTCCAAAATATATAAATTTTGGAATCAAATAGAGGTGGCTTGGTGGTGGAGGTGCGGTAAGGTGAGCTTCATTCGTAGCCGACGATCGTTCCTCTTCACTCGCGATGTGAAACGATCTTGCCAAAGAGTTTGGCTCGATACCACTTGTAAGTCCAAGTGGCTACGATAATCTAGAGGGGGTGAATAGATTATCTTCATCTTTTCGATTTCGCCCTCTTTTTCGAACCGAATGCGCCAAGATAATAACAAAGGTGCGGAATTTAAATAGCACACGTCGATTTATAGTAGTTCAACCCACCTAGGGCCTAATCTACTACCACCCCAAAGATCTCCGGGATGAATTTCAAAAAAGAAAAAAAGATTTTATTAATAATTACCACAATTATTACAACAAAATCTTACACCAACACCTTGAAGAGCACCACGCTCTTCTTCAACACCACCTTTGAGATTACCACAATCTCACTTGAAGATTACCACAATCTCCAACGGCACCTTGTGAAGATTACCACAATCTTCAACCTTGAAGAATACCAAATTCTTCAACACCTCAACAAGAAGATTACCACAATCTTCTCACACCTAACACCTAGATCACCCAAGTGTGCTCTTACCACAAGAACACTCACAAGGATATCTTTCTTTGAATGATAACCCAAAAATTCAAGATTACAACTCGATAATTGATAATACAATAGAGTGCAAGTGTAATCAAGAATAGCCTAGACCTCAAGAATGTGAAAGTGAATAGATAGGCAAATTACAACAAGAAATAAGACAATGTAAGAACAAGTGTATTCTTGAGTGTATCTTGTTGTGTTGCTTCAATTCTTCTTCTATTTATAGACGATGTCTTGTACATGATAGGCTCCTCTTGGGGACATGAATTTCAGTAAAAATTGCAAGACAATTGAAGAAAAGAGTTGTTAGAAATCAATCCCACAAATTAAGGAAAAGATGTCACGACAACTGATTTACATTTTTTGTCAAACTTAAGTGGCAACAGGTCGCGCACAAATAGATGTTTGAAAATGAGAATACACATTTACACAGGCGGCGATCGATCGACGCTGGTTCGACCGATCGTCGACCCCATGCCCACCGGTCGAGCGTAACCAAAAAACGAGTCCGAAAGTTCTGCTTTGAAATTGCTCCGTGCACCGGTCGACACCCCGGCCGACGCCCACCGGCCGACGCTTGATCGCCGACCGGTCGACCATACCGGTCTACCACCTGTTGATCGGTCAACACCTTTTTTAGCAAATAGCTTATTCACTTTTTCACAACTTTCAGTACGGGATGCCCTATAGGGTGACCGATTGGCCTCAAAACAAAAGTGTTGTCCAATTTTATATCGAAAATAAACTTCAAGAAATACTCCGAAAAATAGTGAAAACATTTTAGACCGATCGGGAGTATTAAGACAATATTTAGAAACATTGTTTTGGTGTAAAAAACATTAACAAAAAATCATTAAGAGTGTTGTCCAATTTTGTCGAAAATAAAACTTGAAGAAATACTCCGGAAAATATTAAAACCATTTTAAATCATTTAGGAGTATTTGGACAACCTTTAAAACCATTGTTTTGGTGTAAAATCAAAATCATGATAAAACCATTTATCAAACAAAATGTATCATGAAAAAAATTCATAAGCTCGTTTTGTTTGCCAAGACATGATCTCAATAAGTATTTAAGACTATTGGAAGCAAGAGCATCATGTAGAAGTTGAAATTTTCATTGTGTCATTTCATCGAACACTTTGTGGGCGTAAAAATTAAAAGAAGTTGAACAGAGCCCTTGTAAATGAATCAAGCCAAAAATTTTCATCACCAAATCATACCAAACATCATACAATACAACATAACAACTAAGCTCATCATGATCATAAGATAATTTCATCAAGAAATATACAAGGAAGCCACAAACTCAAGGGTTCAACCCAATTGAGCCAAGAAAGGAAAATTCTTACCATTCGATCGGGAAAGATGAGCGATGATGATGATAAACATGATACATAAGGTCCAAGATATAAATTGAGTGCATGAAAATAAATTTTGAGTGAAAGTTGTGTGAATTTGGCAAAGGGGACGAAAAAAATAGCTAAGGGCGGCGACGGTCTACTAGCGGTCCAGGAGACGAACGGTTTTAATCCAAAAATAGCTAAGGGCGACGGTCATGGTTGAGGGCGACGGCCGACGCCGAGGGCGATCGGTTGCCCTCAACCTCATCGCCCCACTATCTTGCGATTTTATTAAAATCCGAATTTTCAACCAAAAATCCGATTTTTCCTAAGTTTTGAAAACATGCAAAATACAAACGTAAACCTCATTCAATATGCATTATGCCTAACCGAGCTCGTATGGACACAAAAGTCTCGGAAGATAGCGGTTTTGTAAAAATGTCCGCCAATTGATCTTGAGATGGAACAAAAGATATCTCAATTTTTCGTTTAGAAACACAATCCCTTAGAAAATGATGTCGAATCTCAATATGTTTAGTACGGTTGTGATAAACCGGGTTTTGAGCAATATTTATAGTGGATATATTGTCACAAAAGATAGGGGACGTTTTCAAAAGAGCATTTGTAATACGCTAAGGTTTGTTTCATCCAAAGAAGTTGAGTACAACAAAAAGCCCATTGAAATATATTCGCCGGCCGTTGAAAGAGAGACACAATTTTGCTTCTTTGAAAACCAAAAAACTAGGCAATCGCTTAAAAATTGACATGATCCGAAGTACTTTTCCGATCATCAATATTACCCGCATAATCAATCATTATAACCTTTAAGAGAAAAATTTTCATTTTTGGATAGAATAAACCATATTGAATAGTGCCTTTCAAATATCGAAACGAGCACATAGGCATACGACATGAAGAATGTCCGGTCTACTAGCGGTTAAATAAAGTAAACTACCAATCATACTCGATACTTTGATTCATCCACGGACTTGCCTTTTTCATCTTTGTCAATTTTGACATTAGTTGCCATAGGAGAGACACGGTTCTTCCTTCTTCAATGCCGAACTTCTTCAAAAGTTCATTTGTATATTTTGATTGCGAAATGTATATACCTTCTTGGCATTGTTTAATTTGAAGCCCAAGGAAGAAGTTGAGCTCCCCATCATACTCATCTCGAATTCTCCTTGCATTAACTTAGAAAATTTTTGCACAAAGAATCATTAGTAGCACCAAAGATAATATCATCAACATAAATTTGCACAAGTAAACAATCTTGCCCTTTTTCAAAAACAAAGAGAGTTGTATCAACTTTACCTCTTGTAAAACCATTTTGCAAAAGAAAAGAGCTAAGTCTATCATACCATGCACAGGGTGCTTGCTTTAAACCATACAAGGCCTTTTAAGTTTATAAACATCATTAGGCCTAGAAAATTTTTCAAACCCGGAGGTTGTTTTACATAGACTTCTTCTTGAATAAAACCATTTAAGAAAGCGGATTTAACATCCATTTGGTAAAGTTTGAAATTTTTAAAACAAGAATAGGCAAGTAAAATTCGAATAGCTTCTAAACGTGCTACGGGTGCAAAAGTTTCATCATAATCAATACCTTCTTCTTGACAATACCCTTGAGCTACTAACATTGCCTTATTTCGAACAATGTTGCCTTGATCATCAAGTTTGTTTCGAATACCCATTTCGTACCAATGATAATTTGAGATGGAGGACATGGTACCAATTCCCATACATCATTTCTTTCAAATTGGTTCAACTCCTCTTGCATCTCCAAAAACCAATCCTCATCCTCAATAGCCTCTTTAGCATTTTTAGGCTCTTTTTGAGAAATAAGAGCTTTCTCGCAAATTTTCTTCGGTCATCACTTTGTCAAGGGGATCACCAATAATAAGATCTTTTGGGTGATCTCCTTAAATTTCAATGCATTGGGAAGATCCGAAGTGTCACCTTTATCTTCTTGAGGAATATTTGAGGTGGACGGTTGATCATTTGATGTAGAAGGTTGAGCATTTTGAGCATCAATTTGAACAATAGGTTCAATAATATCCTCTTCATCACTTTCATCATTGGGTATTCTTTCAACACCCAAGCTTCATTGAATTTGACATGGATGGATTCTTCAACAACCCTACTAGTCTTATTGTAAACCCGATATGCTTTGCTCTTTGTTGAATATCCCATAAATATCCCTTCATCGGCCTTAGGATCAAGTTTGTCCAATTGATCCTTGGTATTCAAAATAAAGCACTTACAACCAAATATCTTGAAATAACTAATATTTGGAGTTCTCCTTTCCAAAGCTCATATGGAGTTTTATTCATTTTAGGACGAATATAAACTCGATTAATGACATAGCAAGCGGTACTTACGGCCGACCCAAAAATATTTTGGAAGTAAAAATTCATTGAGCATGGACCGACTCATCTCTTGTAGTGTCCGATTTTTTCTTTTCGGCTACTCTATTTTGTTGAGGTGTCCTGGAGCCGAAAAATTATGAGCATATCCCTTAGTTTCAAAAGACTCTAAAATCACCATCAAATTCTCCACCTCGATCACTTGAATGGACTTAATAGTATCTTCCTTTTCATTCTCAATAAGTCTACACAACTTAACAAACTCATTAACGGCATCACTTTTATTGGTAAGAAAAAGAGCCCAAGTATATCTAGAAAAATCATCGACAATAACGAAAGTGTAATGTTTTCCACTTAGACTTGCCGTACCAATATCCCCATACAAATCAAGGTGAAGCAATTGTAGGGGTTTGGTTGTGGAAATTTCATTTTTGGGCTTAAAACTACTCTTAACTAATTTGTTCTTTTGACAAGTGTCACATAAGCCAAGATTTTCAAAATTCAATTTGGGTAGTCCTTTTACATGTTGGTTTTTGTAAATATTTTTTAAATTCTTGTATCCAACATGTTCAAGTCGCCTATGCCATAAACTTGTTAAATCATTATTGGCGGCTAAACAAGAAATATTTTGACTAACCAAATCATTTGTACAAATTTTGTAAAGATTGCCTTTTCTATTTGCTTCACAAATAATTTTACCATTTTTAAGTATAAGACATTTTTCTTTATTGAAAGAAACATCATAATTTGAATCACAAAGTGGGCTAACACTTATCAAATTAAACTTAAGCCCTTCTACTAAAAGAACATTACTAGAGAGAAGGAAGAGTTACCAATTTCTCCATTTCCAAGAATTCTTCCTTTGTCATTGCCGAACATGACCATACCTCTTCTTGGAGCTTGATGTTGGTAAAAAGTTCTTTCCTCCCGGTCATATGGCGTAAACATCCACCGTCCATGAGCCATTTTGAAATATTCCATTGTTGTTATAGCCCTATTACCTACAAAAGAATTTCTTTTAGGTACCCTATAATTTTGGGGTCCATGGGGGTTAGTCTTGAGACCTTTGGGTCTCCAAACATGACTAGAGCTATTTCTCAATTTGCAATTATTAGCATAATGTCCAACTTTACCACAATAAAAACAAGTAGGAGTATTAGAACTACTAGCACGTACAAAAGTCGGACCTTGGTTATTTTTCTTAAAAACACTTTGAAATGGTTTATAACCAAGTCCCAATTTGGAATGCTCACCTCTTTGTGCATCTAAAATTTTTGTAACTTTATCCGTGCTTATGTTAAAACGATGCACATCATTTTTCAAACATTCAAGATTTTTTGTGAGCAATTCCTTTTCGGTTTCAAGAGTATGAACTTGAGTAAGAGTAATAGCATGAGCTTTATCAAGAGATTCATAAGAAGTAAATAATTTATCCTTTTCAATTTTAAGTTCTTTATGCTCCTTTTTCAAAGTCTTGTATTTAACAATCAAATTTTGAAATTCAATTTGCAATTCATCAAAATCACATTGCAATTCATCAACTAAGGATGAGGTAGAAGAGTTAGAGCGTCTTCATTATTTTCATCGTCTATGGCCATAAGACCATGTTCGGTTTCTCCTTCCTCGTCGGTTGTTTCAAGTAATTCATCCTAAGTTTTGACCTCCGCATTTAGAGCCTTCTTTTTCAAAAAATGCTTCTTTTTCTTTTGTTCCTCCTCATCGAAGTTTTGGGCAATCGGCAATGAAGTGCCGGTTTTTCGTGATTTAAAGCAAACATTATCTCTCGATTTTCTTGCCTTATTTTTATTCATAAATTTTGTAAATTTTCAAACAAGTGCGGCCGTTTCTCATCATCATCATCATTATCATAGTATGCATTATTAGAAGTAGAAGCAAGACCTTTAGGAATATTTTGCATACCCGATTGATTGATGGTTGGTTTGGAATTTTTCCTCTCCTTGAGATAGATTTCATAGATGAAGAGATTCCCAATGAGCTCGTCAAATTTGAGTATCTCAAGATTTTGTGCCTCCGTGATAGCCGTCACCTTTTCGGACCATGAGCCGGGAAGAGCATTCAATACCTCGATCACCTTATCTTCTTCGGAGATGACTTTACCGAGGGCCATAAGAGGATTGACAATGTTGTCAAGCCTTTCCACCATCTTAGAGATGTTTTCACCATCATACATGTTAAAGTTTTCGAAATCTTTAACAAGCATGGTCTTTCTTGCTTGCTTGACCTTCTTTGTCTTCCCTTCATATATAGTCTCCAATTTTTCCCAAACCTCATGTGCCGACCTTATGTCTCTTATGCGATTGTACTCGGTGGTGATAAGAGAACAATGTAAAATATTTAAGGCCTTACCGTTTAGAGAGAAAGCCTTTTTGTTATTTTCATCGAACTCCTTGAAAGGCTTAGGAGCCGAGGTGCCATCCTCCAATTTCTTAGTTGGTTGATCAACTCCTTCAACAACCACATTCCAAATGTCGAACCCGCACCCTTGTAGGAAGCACTCCATACGGTCTTTCCAAAATGCATAGTTGTTGGCGTCGAATAGTGGTGGCTTGTTGGTGGGAGGCGCGGTGGTGAGATGAGCATCATTCGTAGCCATGGATCTTTCCTCTTTACTCGGACGAGCTAGCCAAAGAGTTTGGCTTTGATACCACTTGTAAGTCAGTGGCTACGATAATCTAGAGGGGGTGAATAGATTATCTTGGTTTTTTTAGATTTTGCCCTCTTTTTCTTATAATCAAGCAAAGATGAAAGCTAAATGCGGAAAATAAACAACACACATTGATTTAAAGAGCTTCACCCCACCTAGGGACTACGTCTTTACCACCCCAAGATATCCAGGGATGGGTTTGAAAAAGAAAAAGAAATTTTATTAATTACCAAAATTAATACAACACCTTGAGGATTACCACAACCCTCTTACAACACCTTCAAAGAGATTACCGCAATCTTCCTTCACCACCTTTGAAGAGTACCACACTCTCCAAACACCTATCACCTAGATCACCCAAGTGTATTCTTACCACAAGAATACTCACAAGGATGTCTTGTGTTGAATGATGACCAAAATCAAGATTACATCTCAATAATGAATGATACAATATGAGTACAAGTGTAATCAAGAATTGAAAGCGTAGACCTCAAATGTGTGCAAGTGAAAGTGCTTAGGCTAATACAACAAGATATATGAAAGTGTTTGCTTGTTTGCTCTTTGCTTGTGTGATATGTTGTGTCTTGTTGCTTGAATGAAGCCTCTATTTATAGGAGAGGTCTTGGATTTGATTTCCAGGCATACGTGCTCCTTCTTGGGGAGTGATTTCTGCAAAAGAAACCATTTAAAATCATCAATATAGTTGTTAGAAATCAATCCCACAAATTAGGAAAACTGTTTGAAAATGCAACGGATAGTTTCTTTGATAAAACAGGGGTTCGATTTGGTCGTCACAGAGATAAGATTGAAATTGAATTTCTGCGATTTTTACATAGGGGGACTGGTCGGAGGGGGTTCGACCGGTCACCTCGATCTTGACCGGTTGGGGTTGATAAAAACGAAACAGAGAAGACAACAACCAGGATGGCTCCTGTGTACGGTCGCCCTCCTTGATTTCTTCCGTTTCAAAACTCAACTCAGTACGGGTTGCCCTATGTAGAAATGCCAGGTCGAGCCTAAAACAAATGTGTTGTCCAATTTTTTATCGAAAATAAACTCCAAGAAATACTCCGAAAAATAGTAACAACATTTTAAATCGATCGGAAGTATTTAGACAACATTTAGGGACATTGTTTTGGTTTAAAAACTCATTTGAACAAAATCATCAAAATCATGATAAAAACATTTATCTAACTGAAGCCCACTCAGGCTAGAATGTTCACAATGACGTAAACAGATGCCGAGGAAGTAACATACGTGGTGGCTGGTAACAAATTAATTCTTGCATTTTTTTTCAAATTTCATATCATTATGTTCATGCATGTTTTGAGTGTGTAATTATTTTATAGGTTCTATGAATATTTGTGGTATACCGCTTATGTGTTAATTGATTTGCTTCGCACTCTTTCGTGAACTCAAAATTTGCTATGAATCGTCCGATTATGCTACTTCGTTGGACACTCTTTTCAAAGATATCAACTCCCTCAGGGGGGATGTCATGAACTCAAATTTTTAGTTTACACTAATTGTCCGATTTCTATTGATGGGAAAGAGTTATCACGATCTTATTGGGTTGAATATTCATGACTTCGATGTCATTCTAGGGAATGGATTGGTTGTCCAAACATCATGCAACAACCGATTGTCGAGCTCGAAGGGTAGCATTTCATTCTCTTCAGGACTCCCAATTATTCTTTCAGGGAGTCTCATCAAAACTTGTTAACCCTATCATCTCGAAGCCTATGAAGGCCCGTAAACCATCGAACAAAGGTCGTCAAGCCTATCTAGCCTCAATAACTAAAGTTTCAAAAGAATGTCCTTATATTGATCAAATTGCTATTGTCTGTGAGTATCCCGATGTATTTCCTAAAGATATACATGGCGTTCCGCCGGAGAGAGAGGTGGAATTTGTCATAGAATTAGTGCCTGGAACGACACCTATATCCAAGGCACCATATCGAATGGCTCTGTTAGAACTGAAAGAACTCAAGGAACAACTACAAGATTTGCTCGATAAAGGATTCATCAGACCGAGTTTCTCACCTTGCGTGCACTAGTCTTATTTGTCAAAAAGAAGGACGAGACAATGAGATTATGTATTCATTACCGTGAACTTAATAAGGTGACCATCAAGAACAAATACCCTCTTCCAAGAATTGAGGAATTATTTGATCAACTTCAGGGTGCTGGGTATTTTTCTAAGATCGATTTGAGATCATGCTACCATCAATTGCACATTCAAGAAGAAGACATCCCAAAAACTGCATTTCGTTCTTGCTACGGTCATTATGAATTCCTTGTCATGCCTTTTGGTTTGACTAATGCCTCACCGCATTCATGGACTTAATCTTGATCAATTCATCGTAGTCTTTATTGATGATATCCTTATTTATTCTCAAATCGAAGGAAGAGCATGAACAACATTTAACACTAGTATTGCAGAGACTTGAGAGAGAAAAACTATTTGCAAAATTCAGTAAATGCGAGTTAAGGTTAGACATTGTTCGTTTCTTGGGACATATTGTTTCTTGAGAGGATTTACGAGATCCTAGCAAGGTTGAGGTGGTGCAAAATTGGCCGACACCAAAAATGTAGGAGATATCCGCAGCCTTCCTTGGGTTAGCTTGCTATTATAGAAGATTCATTGAAGGTTTCTCTAAGATCTCCGCCCCACCGACCTAACTAACGAGGAAAACACTAAGTTTCGGTGGGATGACAAGTGTGAAAAGAGCTTCATACTGAGTTGAAAGAAAGATTGACGATGGCTCCAATTCTTACACTTCCAAATGGGATTGATGGTTTCATTACCTATTTGATGCATCACTAAAGGGTTTAGGTTGTGTTGTTAAGCAACATGGGAAAGTAATTGCCTACACTTCTAGACAGCTGAAGGATTATGAGAAAAATTATCCAACTCACGATCTGGAATTAGCAGTTGTGGTTTTGCCTTAAAGATATGGCGACACTACTTATACGGGGCTAGGTGCGAAATTTACACAGATCATAAAAGTCTAAAATATTTTTTCACTCAGAAAGAGCTTAACATGAGACAACGCAGATGGCTTGAACTAGTAAAATACTATGATTGTGTTATCAATTACCATCCGGGTAAGGTTAATGTTGTAGCAGACGCTTTGAGTCGTAAAGGTCAAGGATCTATTTCTACTTTGTATGTGGTTGAAGGCCTTGTTAAGGACATACAAAAACTCGAGTTGGAAATTATTTCCGAGAAAAAATAAACTATTTGGCTACCTTGACTTTACAACCATCAATCCTGGAAAGGATAAAAACTGCACAACTAGATGACCCAGAGTTAAACAAGATTCGTTCAGAGGTCACTGAAGGAAAATGACATTATTATGTGATCTCAACAGATGGAACTTTACGTTTAGGTAATAGACTCGTAGTCCCAAACAATGAGGACTTGAAGCTAGAGATTATGAAAGAAGCTCACAACTCTCCTTATTCCATTCACCCGGGAAGTACGAAGATGAAACATGACCTCAGCAAATATTTTTCATGGGTTGGCATGAAAAAGGATGTGGCATCATATGTCCAGAGGTGTCTTACCTGTCAACAAGTCAAGGCTGAACATCAAAGACCTTCAGGTCTTTTGCAACCACTGATGATTCCTGAGTGGAAGTGGGAACGTGTTGGTATGAATTTTGTTATGGGACTACCGAAAATAAAAATGGGATTCGACTCTATCTGGGTTATAGTTGACCGTCTCACCAAGTCCGCGCATTTTCTACCTATGAAAAGGACGTACAACATGGAGAAATATGCAAAACTATATATAACTGAGATAGTTCGGTTGCACGGAGTACCATTGTCCATTGTGTTGGATAGGGACCCTAAGTTTACCTCCGCTTTCTGGAAAAGCCTACACCGAGCTATTGGTACTCAGTTGAGTTTCAGTACAGCTTTTCATCCGCAAACCAATGGACAATCAGAGAGAACAATTCAGACACTTGAAGATATGCTTCGAGCATGTGTAATAGATTTTAGTGGTGCTTGGGGTAAATTTTTACCGTTTGTGGAATTTTCGTACAATAATAGCTATCAGGTTTCTATTGGAATGGCTCTTTATGAGGCTTTGTACGGAAGAAAGTGTCGATCACCAGTGCATTGGGATGAAGTCGGTGAAGGAAAACTAATAGGACCTGAGTTGGTCCAACATACAGATGAAGTAGTTGAGAAAATCCGACAGAGAATGAAAACTGCTCAGAGCCGTCAAAAGAGCTATGCCGATAAGAGAAGAAAGCCATTAGAATTTTCTATTGGAGTATGATTTTTCTTAAAGTGACACCAATGAAAGGAGTTATGAGGTTCGAAAAGAAAGGTAAGTTAAGTCCTCGCTATATTGGACCGTTTGAAATATTAGAGAGGATAGGTAGTTTGGCATATCGAATTGCCTTACCTCCAACACTATCCGGAGTTCATAATGTATTCCATGTCTCAATGCTTAAGAAGTACATTCCAGATCAATTACATATTTTAAGTTATGAGTCACTCAATATTCGTGATAATTTGACTTATGAAGAAATACCAACTAGAATTGTGGATAAGATTGAGAAGGAGCTTAAAAGAAACAAAGTTGTATTAGTCAAGGTAGAATGGATGAATCACACTATAGAAGAAGCTGCGTGGGAACACGAAGATGAGATCCGTGTTCTATATCCCCAACTCTTTGGTAAGCAATTAGCTCCCAATATACGATTTATTTTCATGCATTAGAATATTATTTATATATGGTTGCAAGATTTGAGGGCGAAACTTTTTATAAAGAGGGGAGAATGTCACAACCACTTTTAAAAAAAATAAAAAGAAATAAAAGAGAGATAGTGGATGATATTGGGGATAATGGGAGAGAAAGGTGGATAAAAAGAAGGGAAAAAATGATAGTGGAGGAAATTAGTGGGGATAATGGGAAAGAAAGTGGAAATAAAATAATAAAAAGGAAGAAATAAAAGATGATGAGGAGGATTAGTTTGAAAGGAGGAATCGAATGAGTGAAGAAGGAATAGAAAAGAAGAGAAAGAAAAGAAGGAGAAAGAAAGAAAAGAAAAGAGAAAAAGAAGAAGAAGAAACAAGGAAATACAAGAAATAAATTCGATTTGCGGTACAAATTATCCGAGAAGTTTGAAGGTTTCGTAATTATTTCTTTATTTTAGTTTCATATTGAATTTGATTAAGTTTTACTAATCCCATTACATAATAATTTATGTATAGATTCTACTGGATAGAAGCCAGAGTAAATTTTATCATAGTTGATTCGACGAACCAGACAAATAATCTCCTTAGTTATCATGTAGATTAGAACTTTTAATTGTACTACTACTAATTTTTCGGGCATGTATATTAGACGACTTAATTGTTTCTGATCTTTTTGCTTGGTTATATGTTAAGCTGGAATAATAAATATTTGTTGATTGTATAATAAAACGTTTAAATGCTTTAAATCAAACAGATACATATAAGAAATAGATTGTTTCAAGATTTTTTTAGAAGCACCAATTCTCTTTTTGGTTTAATTGGTTTAAAAATATTTTAAATAATATGGTTAGTTATTTTATTAGTTGAACATAAGGACTCTTCATAATTAACTTGACGTGTGGGTTTTCCCTAATTAATTAAATATATGATTTATCCCTAACTAATTGAATATAGGGCTTTTCCTAACTAATTAAATGTAAGATTATTCCTAATTAATTGAATGTAGGATTTTCTCTAACTAATTGGATATATGTGGATTTTTTCCTAATTAGTTGAATGTGGGTTTTTGTTTCTCAAATTGTTTGACTTGTAATGTAATTATTATGTTATGCGCATATGTTTATTCTCGTATTCAATAAAAGGTTAGATCACTTAGGTTAGGTTCATGCATCATGTTAATGTATCTTCATAAAGCATTTCACGAGCATACAAAAATTTAAATAAAGTCAAGTTTTAAGGTCGATAATTAATAATGTTTTTTTAAGAAATGGGTGCACATTGTTCTATGATGCTGGAGTGAGTGGGAAATGGACGCGGGGGACCAACGTTAAAAATGTCTTTAACTGCGGCTAATGTTAATATTAAAGAAAATGAGCCTTTGGGCAAAATGAAAGAAAATGGGCTTTCGGACAAAATATTAACAGGGTTCCAAATAACAAGGCCCACTGCGACGATTAGAACAATGTGTTAACAAGTGAGCTCGCGTCTTAAGTAAAGAAAATGAAAGGTTTTGAAGTAAAATGTTATATTATTGCATTAAGCATGCATTCATGCATGCGATTACTTGTTGAGCTTCTTTAAGCTCACCCCACGTATGTATAATATTTTCATATGAGAACCCTGCTGAGGAAGGAGATGGCGCAGCGCAGTGACTCGATAACCCATGTCTTTCATAATTTTCATGTCTTTCAAGTTTCAAAAAAAAAAAAGGAGAGTTTGAATTTTAATTTCTATTGGGATGTTATTTGCCATTTTCATTTCATTATGGATGTTTCTGGATTTATAATTGTTTCAATTATTAATTTTTATTTCCGCTGCAAAGTTTGAAACTAAGTAATTTTTTTTATTATTTCGTATTTTTAAGGAATCTTTAAAATATTTCTATTATAATTACTTATTTTCGCATTAAAATTCAATAAGCTAGAAGGTGCTACAAGAACAACATTATATTAAAAATATTATAGAACAACACCGAAACGATAGAAATAATGTACAAAATAATATATGAATAAAAAAAACATAAAAAATAGGTTAAAGTTGTTTTGAAACATCGAAACAACAAAGAAACAGCACAGAAACAACAAAGAAACAAATTTAAACATTGAAATAACTTATATAACATGTAAAACAATGCAGGAACAAAAAAAAAACGAAAAAAATAAAAATAATCAAAAAATATGCAGGAGCATAAAAAAAAAATTAGGTACAAAAGTAATAGGAGCGTATTGTGTGGTATGGAGATCAAAATCAACGTATTCCATGTAATTTCCCCAATAATTTAGTTGATTATGTGTGTGTATATATATATATATATATGGGGAAAATAAGATTTTTAGTCTGTAAGTTGGACATGTTTTAGAATTAGTCCTCTAAATTGTCACATTCATTTTTAGTCCTTTAACTTTCAAATTTCTAGATATTCAGTCCTTTAACTTAACAATTTTATTTTTGGTCCTATAACGTAACATATTTGTAAATTTGGTCCTATAACTTAACATATTTTAGAAATTTGGTCCTGTAACCTTTTTTAGGGAATTTAGTAATATAACTTAACAATAGTTAAATTTAATTAATTTATTAAAAGGTTATTTCTAAATTAATTTTATTTTTAAAATCGAATGATTTTAATTAACAATTAATTTTTAAAAAAATAATTAATCATTTTTTAATTTAATTAATTTTTAAAAAATATTTAAGCATTAATTTTTAAACCTTTTGAATTAAATGCATCTTGTACGAAGAGTCTACAATTACATTTCTTGGAGATAATTATCCTCACCAAAGGTTAATTCCATAAATATGACAAATTATTCTTAAGTTACTAATTTGATGTAATTATTTTAATTTTCCTAGAATTCATTAATTATTTTAGAAATTTCTATTTATTCAAACTTTTTATTAATCAAATTAATTTAATTTTAATTATTTTTATAATTTAATTAGTTTCCAAACATTGAAATTTAATTATTTTATATTTGGTCCTATAAAATAGTTAAATTTAACTATTGCTAAGTTATAGGACTAAATTTCTAAAATATATTAAGTTATAGGACCAAATTTGAAATATGTTAAGTTTTAGGACAAAAAATAAAATTGTTAAGTTAAAGGACTGAATATCTAGAAATTTGAAAGTTAAAGGACTAAAAATGAATGTGACAATTTAGAGGACTAATTCTAAAACATGTCCAACTTACAGGACTAAAAATCTTATTTTCCCTATATATATGTGTGTGTGTGTGTGTGTTTATTCAACATTAAAATTGAAAGTACAATATTCATGTTTTGTTACGAGGTAGTGAATTATTCGCTTGTTACTATCAGTTTAAGTAATATAATTTCCTGTTTGTTTTTATAACAAAATTGAATTATTTTCTTTGGCATAAAGTTTGTATTTCTATCATCCTTACAATCAAACATTCATCTTACGAATAATGTTTATTGTTAGTTAATGAGTAACTAGGGCGTAGTAAAGACTACTCTACTGATTACCCATAGCCCAAATTTTTTCCTCCTATTCAACTATTTTTTTTTCCTTAAAAAACATATATAACTTTTTTATTTTTTTATAAAAAAAGAACGGGACAAAAAAATTTGGGGTAGCTAGGGGCCTCCCAGTAACGGCATGCGATTCTCAATGTTTCAATTTCTCAGATTGCACTATATGCATCATCACTTTTTTCTTTTGATTTTTTATTATATATTTTGCTTATTGTTTTTAGTTTAGTTTCTTTAATTTAAAGTGGCAGAAGACGACAAGCAGAAAGTATGAATCTAGTTTTAAATAAATAAATAAAGAAAAGAGTTCAGACATTAATCTATACTTCTATACTACTATAAAAAGTGAATAGGTTTCAAGGTTTCTTGAAAATTTGATTTGCCAACATTGGTTTTGCTTTTATTTGTTTAATAATTTGATAAATATCTCTTTGTATTCCAAACTCTTCTTATATGCTTTTTTTTCAATTGTAATTCTTAGAGTATTTTTTGAATTTTTAAATAATATTCATTTCATATTAAACTAGATATTGAGAGCTTTCCAACCATATGTCATAAGCATATATAAAAAAACTTCATATGAGAGAATTTTAGGTTGTGCTTGCCTATAAAAAATTTTACATTTTCTTTCCGCTAGATAAATTTTTTTTAACTCAAAATGTGACTGTCTATCAAAGTTTTCAAAAATACACTATTTAATCATCCTTATTTTTCTCTTACTTTTTCTTACACCTATCACATCTACCACTTTCCAAAACAAATAAATCATTATTACACAATTTGCCATAAATTTCACTAGTCACCCCTCACATATTTTTAAATTTTAACTACCAATCATCATTTTACTTTTTTCTACATCATATCATATTTCATCATTACATCATCATTCCATATCCATTCACACATCCAAAAAAAATATTTTCCCTAACAAATTTTTTATATTATTCTCAAGCAAAAAAAAAATTTCCAAAACGGAAGTATATCAGCAGCAATATTTCCAAAGATAAAATTCTCCATTTTACAGGTACTACTGTCCTTAGTTGGCAATGAAGATGCAATTATGCAAATCACCATATTTAAGTCAAACGATATCGTATACGTTGACCACAAACTTTTAGGACAAAACAGGAAAAATAATCCGTTGTTAGTTACAAAGTTTTTGGACCTTGGAGCTTTTCTAGAGCAACTAAAACCTCAGCCATCCGTGGTCTTCGTTCTGGTTTTGTGCTTAGGCACTGCTTAGCAATGGTGACAACATCATACGCTTCATTACGAGGATATTGTTCCTCTAATTTGGGGTCCATAACCTGCAACAGTTTTCTCTTGTCGCGCAAATATGTTTCCGCCCACTCTGCTACATTATGCTCTTTACTAGCCCTAGTTCTGTCGATAATGAGTTCCCCGAATAATAATTCCAGCAAAACAACCCCAAAGCTATATACATTGCATTTTGCTGTTAACTGGCCTGTTCATGAGGAAGAATTTCAGTACGATGACAACAATTAATAACAAAAGTATGCTTCTTGAACAGCAGGTTTGTATTTACTCAACAATATACTCCTATTGAAGGTGTAATTTGTAAAATAAAAATAAATATCAAGTTAGTATTTAAATTTTAAAAGGGATAGTTAAAAACCACCCCTAAGGTTTGGGGTGATTACAAGAAAATCCGGAGGTATTTGAAAAAATTACAAAAATCCCCTTTGATTTGATTTCGTCTTACACTTTACACCCTTCATTAGCAAAAACATTTCAAACATTCCCTATAAATTTGTAAAAATATTACACTTATCCCCTTATATTTAAGGTAGAATTAAATTATACGTCATTTTTTTTTTTTTTGGTAATTTTGAAACTACCCCAAATCTCAGGGTGGTTTTTGTAATTATCCTTTTTAAAAAATAGTTTTTTTTTTTGGTAAATAGGGTAAAACTCAAGGGTATTTTTGCAATTAACCCATTAAGAAAACTATGCTTCTTGAACAGCAGGAATGGAGAAGTATTTCAGATTCAAGAACCTGTGGCAATATATTCAGGTGCCGCATAACTATATGCACCCATAACTGGAGTTGATTCGATAGTCATATCACCAGTAGGACCATCTCTAGCCGAACTGAAGTTACATAATTTGGCGTTATATTCCTGCATTCCCAATTTATAACCTCAGAGCAGCACATGAATTTTGGTTTTCTATGCATAAACAGTAGATGGTTTATAACCACAGCAACAAAATAAGTCACAAACTTTTGTCTAACATACCCATCCAAAAGAATGGTAGCTGTTGTAAAAATCTGGTGCATGGCCGGTTTTTCCTTGTCATGCAAGAAAGATAGTCCTCTAGCAACACCTATAGCCACTTTGATTCTAATCGCCCAGGGAAGTGTCGGATGCCCTCCTATGGAACCAAGCAATCAACATTAGTGATGCGTTTCCGATCCACATACCAAAGAGTAAATCAAAAGTTCTCTGAAATAGTTTCACAAACTTTGAAATAGTTAGTTGACAACAAAAAACATGATATAAATATTAGTTCAGAAAAGACAGAGATTATAAGTAATTCAACCAAGTATGCAAAAAAATTACTTCTGAACAAGTAATTGTCCAAGCTTCCCCTAGGCAAGAACTCATACACCAAAATCATATTGTCTTCCTCCGAGCAATACCCAACAAGTTTAACCACGTTTGGATGACGAAGTTGACTCAAATAATTAAGTTCCTTCTGCAAACAAAAATGGGTCAGTAAAAGATCCCGCTAAAAAAAAACTAAGCACAAAGAGATAATGAAGGGACAAAAAAACCCACCGACCACTCTTCATGTGCTTGAAGTCCTTCTGCATTCCATTTCTTTACAGTTACAGGGATTCCAAATCCAGGCTTTGAAGCAGTCAAAGTGTGCTCGTCAATCCATGCTTTTAAAACAGGGCTCCATGCTCCTTGCTCGAAAAAAACGTCGGCTCGTAAAAAGTGTCTGGTTGCCTTTTTCAATTCTTTGAGTTTAATGGGGCGTACAACACCATCAGATAAAATGCTTGGGACGGAAGGAGTTTCCATACTGATGGTCTCGCTTGAAAATCTAGAGGCTTTTTGAGTTCACAAGGAAAATAAGTTGTTAGACTTGATTACTTTGATACAGAAAATATTGAAGCATAGAGTTGACATGCATATCATTTTATATGGAAAGCAAACTTAAGGCGCTCGGGATAGTTATACTATTCTGTCGATGCTAATCAATTTGTTTTTTATTATCCTAAACGAAACTCCAATATTACAAACTGTAAAAGAACTGGTTGGAGATATTTCAAATAACCAATTAACTCGAGGAGAAAGAAAATACAAACAGCATAGGGGTAACAATCCACTATATATTGCCGTTTCAGATTTTCTTCTTTTGCAAATAATTGCATTGCAGAGAGGCCCAAGTTAAAATATCGTGTACTCAAAATGTTTCACTCCTATCTTTTAAGCACAAAAACGATTCACTTATGTCGCAGTTGATTCAAATAACTTAGTTACTATTTTCCTCTTGTAAGGAGAAAAGTAACTGATGAAGTGATAATTTTTTCTTTCATTGAAAAACTTGATTGCTTAAAGTGGGAAACTACGGAAAGCCAAAAAACAGAGTGGTACTAAAATATCTACAGGTAGGGAAAGAAAATTTAATTTGTCAAAATTGAAAAAATATTTCAACATTCTCTATATTATTTGGAAAATTGCAAATTGGAGGGGCAAAAAAATTAAGGAGGGTGTCCCCAACATGGATTTTCAAGGATTTTTTAAGTTATGAAATTTTATAGATTTTAAGAGAATTCTATAGATTCCATATGGATTCTAGTAGATTCTAATGGAATTTTATAAAAAGTATAATTAATATTTTTTTATGAAACTAGTAGCATAACATCATAATCATTCAAAATATAAAATGTAAATATTAAAAGAAAGTCAATAGCAAAAAGAAAATTTAAAATTATCAAAATTTGGAATAGTTCCATAAACAACTCTTTTTAAAATATTTATTCAACAAATAACAACAACATTGATGATCAAAATCTTACAGATAATTTCAAAACCACATTTTCTAACACAAAAATGTGTCTATCAAGATGAATGAATGAAAATTTATCAACGATGATTCCCAGTAAAGTATTATCATAACAATAGTATTTTTATCCATAAAAAAAAAACAATAGTATTTTTATTAATTTATCGATAAAATTAAAAATATTAGCAATTGAAATAAGACGACAAATCAACTCTAGCTCTACTGTAATTATTCACAAAATTGAGGTAGAACGTGTTGAATTGTTAAAATTATAAAATGATACGTGGGGAGATGTACATGACAGAAAATTATGTTATTTTTTCTATTTATACCATAGCCAATTTTTTTTTATTATTTTTACTGGAAAATGGAATTTAAAATCCGAGGGGGAATGTGAGAATTTGTCCTTCATAAATCTAGCTTATAATTCCATTAGAGTCCACAAAATCCATTTATAAAAGAATTCCATGGATTTCTTTGAATGTTTGAGGATACTGGATTTTCGTGGATTCCATTAAAATCAAAGTTGAGGACCTCAAGATTTAATAGATTCCATAAAAATCCAAATTGAGGAGGAGGCCGGAAAAAAATTAAAAATTAAAAATTAAAATCACGAAATGTTATCTCATTTCAAAACATTGCAGTATAAAACTGGAATCGACTTTTGGGTCTGTTGCTTTAATTAATGCAAAAAATAATTAAATAAATTGCACCTGCAAAGCAAACTGAAGTAAACTTTGGGAATTCTTCATAAAACCAAAATCCAACAAGATTAGCAATCTAGAGCAAGATAATAGAAAAATACAAATCAAACACAAAAACTGCAAATCCCACTAATTAAGCCAAAATACAACCAAATAAAGAAAACCCACAAATGCTTCATGATCAATTTGTACATAATTAAACCTAAAATAGAAGAAATTAACAGTATATTGGAAAATACCAGGCAGATCTTCAAGGGAAAAATCAAAACTAGAACGCGAATCGAAGTCAGCTGAAATTGAGCTGGTGAAGCTGTGGGAAAGCGTAAGTTGCCTAAGCTGTTCTCTCTTGAGAACGGCTGCAACAAGCCTCTCCCAGTTATCATACACCCTTGACCCTCCTCTTCGGTAAGCTTTTTCCTGAATATTTCCATGCATCTCTCCTCTGATTTGGAATTTAGGAAAGACTCGTGTTTTGTCAACGTCAAACAATATTGGTTAAATAATATGACAGGACCTGAATATCCACTGTCCTCATGGGCACCCCTCTGTGGAAAAAGTTTATTAATACATAATTTTTAATTATGTTTCATAGCACACATAATTTGTGAAAATATATTGGGACTAAATTTGTAAATGTTAAGGTCAATTTTATGACCTAAATTGAATAGACTAATTTTTGCAAATTTAGGAGTAATTATAATTTTATAATTGTTTCAGAATATTGGAAATTCATAATTTCCAAGATGTAGTGAGAGAGCAAAATTTAACTGCAAAATAATGTAAAAAATATTTAACGATAAGATATAAACAATTTTCAAGATATTAAACTACATTTTGTTTAAAATTCATTATTTTATGGGTGAAAATCATTTAACTCTCTTATGTTTTTTATTCGACATCAAATACCCCCTCTACATTATTTAACTACAAATTAAAATTTCAAACACACCCTCATCATGCTGCATGCACAAGAATACCTTGTGATTTATATAAATTTTCATATGATTTTTTTTTTAACATTTCACACACATTAAACAGATTTAATGTTTAATAAATAGTATTTACAATTTTATTATTACTGTTCTGATAAATAATATATGAAAAGAATATTTCAGCACTTTATTCAAATAAAAACATTAACTTATATTTTTGTTTAAGATAAAAGAATGACACTAAACATAACAAAGAATAAAAAGAATGCTTGAAATGATGAGGCTTCAAAAGACCAATTACCGACAAACCACCAACAATTTTTAAATTTATCGACAAAAATACTGTAGGTAATTATTGACAGTTTTAGATTTTTGTTAGTAAATACTAAATATTTACCTACAACGATTTTACCTACACTTTATTGTTACCTTAATACTTACCTACATATTTTTCTCGTAGGTAAATTATTTATTTGTTGTAGTGAATCTTTTTATTTTTAATATTTAAACATCCGAAAAAGAATTTAATTAATTGGTTTTCTTCTAAATCTATGTTCTTGACGTCATTTGAAGTATTGTTTTTATGTTTATTTTCATTCTTTTATTTTTATGTAAAATTGAATTTTTATTTAAAATATTGAATTAAATATATCTCAAATTGATTATTGTTTCGATGAAATGTAGATATTATAGAATAAACTAAATTAAAATGCTAATGCATAAAATTTTAATTATGCATAGTGTGTTAGATGTAAAAAAACACTGATTAAAGTTATATAAAAGCTTAAGGACATGAGATCAACCTTGTGCTCTAGTGGTTGAGATATGTGTTGTAAGGGTGAATAAACGGGTTCGATCCCATACGAAGTGCGTGTGTTTCTCCCTAAGTTCCCCCAATGTACTAAAAAAAAACTTAAGGACATTTTGGTCCATTCAATTTAAATTACTGAGATGAGGGGGGTAATTGAGTGACTTTGTATAGAGATATTTGATACTAAATGGATAGTATAAGCCTATAAGGGGGTTAAATGAATTTTACCCTATTTTTCAGTACATAACTAATAAATAATTTTCTCTATATTAATGAACAAGCGTGATTTCTAATTTATATTTTGATCTTACATATTTTTGAATTGTAATGTTTAGAAATCGAGTGTCGCTTCCATAACTATTTATAAGTTTTCTCTCAAATTCTAGCCGTTTTTACCCATCTTCCTCCTATTTTCTTCTTCCATCCTTCTATGGATGATGGGACAAATATTTTTCAATGTTTTTAGTGTTAATAAATTCGTCCCTAATATGGCTTTTACTTATTCCTAATCAGTGGATTTTATTTGTCCCTAATAGGTGACTTTTTCTTTTAAGTAAATAAGTTTGTCCTATTTGTGAGATTTTGTTGAGAAGATTCAGAGGAGCCATTACTTGACGATATGCGACAGAAGCGAGATCAAGTTCTTTGGTACATATTTTGTCCAACTCCTTCATTGCGAAGTTCTGATTCAACGGATCAGTTAGATTTGTTTAAGTTTAAAAAAAATGTTTGGATCTGTATAGGTCTATGATCAGTAGGACTAGCAATTGTTTTTCATTTATCATGTTAACATATTGATTATTTTTTCATATACATTTCTTTCGGATTCGATTTGAAATCTAAAACTGAAAATTTCTTGTTTTTGGTTTTAAAAATATTATTTTCTTTCGATTCACTCTAGTTTTTTATTTTTTTATTATGTGATTTTGTATATTATTTTGTATTTTAAGTGTTTGTTAGAAAAAAAGGGAAAAATATGGAAGTTAGGGTTTTTCGATTTATGTTTTCGGATTTTTTTTTTAAGAAATGGCTTTTCGATTTATGTCTGCGAGACCTCCGTTTATGTTTTTGATTTATGTCTTCGGAAAAATATTTGGAGGTGTCGATAGAAGGCCTTTCATACATAGTTTGAAGAAATAGCTTTTTCGATTTATATTTTCGGATTTTTTTCTTGAAGAAATGGCATTTCGATTTTAGATCTAGTTCTTGCTTTTCGATACATGTAGGTATGTTTTGTTTATGTCCAAATTTGAAGCCTTGGGCCGAACTCAGATTTGAAGAAAGGTATATCTCCTTAAATTTTTTTTGATAATTTTATTTATTCATAGTTTCGGTTCGTATTTCAAATTAAGTGAAGTTCTTATTTTTTTAATGATTTTGAGTTTAACTCTTGCATGTTCAAAATGGAAAATGGTAATGATCTGCGCCGAGAAATGACTCCGGCTCCCATGAAATCGGGTATTTGAGTTGTTTTTTCTATATATTTGTAATATACATATATCCGAAAAATAGAAATTTATAGATCTGTAATTTAAACTTTAAAACCCTAATTTTTTGATGTTTGTTGTTTGAAATCAGATTACTAATTTTTAGATCTAGAAAGTGATAGTCACACATTTAGGTGTATGTATATATTTTATGTATTTTTAGCTATAACTATCGATTTAATCTTGAGAAAAGAGTTAAACTTCATTTGTTTTTCATTCTTCTCGAAAACAAATGACATTTCTCATGTGTTTATTCTACATTATGTTAGATTAATTGGATGGTTAATCGAGATTTGATTTTTTTGGGCAAACCGCTTTGGAGATTTTGGATGTATAAAAACCGCTTTTATAAAAACAAATGTATACTTTAATTTTTAAAAATAATAAATATTGTGAAAAATATTTTGTTACGATTAGTTGTATAGTAGCCAATTTTTTTTTCTACATATATCACATTGCTAAAGAATGTGTGTGTAACAATAATAATCGTTCTCTTTGTAATATTTTTTCTTTTGATTTTTATGTTGGTTATAAAATTTTTGAACTTTTTACACATGTTTATTATTTTTTTTTCGTTGAGATACAAATGGTTAAAAATGAAGATTACAAAAAGCCCATAAACTATAAAGATAAGTTCTATTAATATATATAATTGTTTCATATATTTAAAATATCCGCAATATACTTATGAATTTACTAATTTGTTTTAGGTTCTACATTATTTGTTTACTAATTTCAATGTTGGTATCCCTTGTGCGTTTATTGCCCAATCTTTTGTGAATCCTCCGAGTTGCCTCATTTTTATAAGTTTGTGTGATGATATCCTTTGCGTTGACCTAATTTTATGGAGTATTTTTGTTTGTGATCATTATCATTCAGCCTTGTTTTTGGAGTAATTACATTGCGTGTGTAGCTGTATGTTGGGTTTCGGTGATTAAAAATCACAAATGAAAACTGAATCGGTATTTATAAGCCTGCAATTATCTATTCATGGTAATAATGTATAATCAAGATACCATTTTTAATAAAGATATTTATAAATTTTGTGACAATTGTATATGGAAGTAAATATACATTCATAAATTACGGTGATTTGGCCAAATTAATATCTAAATTATGTTTTCACTTTTTAGGTTTATATGGAAATAAATATATTCATAAATTAGGATGATTAGGCCAGATTAAAATCATACTCTTTTTTGCATATTTTCAGCATACATTTAAGGCATGATTGACCAAATATATCCGTATCATAAAATATGCATATTCTCTAATTCTGTCTTGTATGACTTATTTAGTTTACGTGTCGTGAGGATTTTAAATTTTAGGCACTTGTTATAATGTATGTTGTTTTTTTAACTCTTTATTTGTAGTCATGTATGCAGTAATGATTATTAATTTTTCGAGCTATATAAAGAAAACTCTAAGCTAATAAGCCACTTGACCGCACCATAAGTGTAGTGAAACCCCGATGGTGCTTGGGGTTTTCATTATATGGATCATTATGTGGGATATATTCGTTTGTCGTGCACATATTTAGTTTATCTGTTGTGAGGAATATAAATTGCGGACACATGTTATAACTTATATTGTTTTTTAGCTCTTTATTTGTAGTGTTGTATGTCTCTTTAAATTTACACAAATTTAAAAATCTATTTCTTAATATAATTAACTCTATAATTTAAACTTGTAAAATATAATTGAAAAAAGTCCATTTATAAAATTTATGGAATCGAAAATAAAATTTGTAAAAGAAATTGTCAATTGCAATACTCAATAAAGAAATATAAAAAATTAATAGTACATTAATTGATATTATGATGAATTAATTTATTCGAATGATGAAAATGAAATCTCTTAAATAATTAAGGTTTTTCATTATATTTGTGAAGCATAATTTTTAATTTAACAAAAAATACCAAGAGATAATAAGAACTAAAAAAAACTTTGAATAATAATTACTAATAAAATGAACTAATTATTTGAAACTATTAAAAATTATCTCAAAAACTACAAAACTGTGATTCTTGAAATCTATTAAAAACTAATTCAAATCGTATATTCCAAAAACTCAGCAAATATCCTTAACTATTCTTTCCAACTCTATTTCTTATTGTTATCCTCTATTAACAAAAAGTTGCAGCAGTTGTATAACATTTTAATGTCTTTTCAAATTAAAATACAAATATAATAATTGTTCAAAAATAAATGTTCGTTAATTATAATTTGAAATTACCAAAATAAAAAACACCAAATGTTAATAAGAACTAAAAAAAGCTTCGACTAATAATAATAAAAAATGACATTCTGTTCATGGGAACCAAATATTCAATTGAAAACTGATACGAAATGAAAAACCAAAAACTCAACTATAGTTATTGATAATGATTAAAAACTAATACCAAAAAAGTATCACAAAAACTCATAACAATTATTTTCAACTCTATTTCTTATTAGTGTCTTCTTCCTTCTTCACAAATGACTTCAATTTCTTTGAACTCGATGAATGTGAAAAATCATTGAGATAGACAATGGGCTATCTTTCCAACTCTTTCCTTTGTTGACTTACTCGGTGTGTTTACTTCATCTTCCGAAGAATTTTCCTACAAAACAAAGTTTTGTTTTATTAATTTATTAACCATATTTTAATTTAATATTTATTGTTGTAAAATTTTATAAGCAAACCTACCTCCTCATCGTCTTGTCCTTCAACATGCGGCTTTGACAACAAAAATCCGATTCAACTAAGAAGTCTCTCGATCGCATAAACCCACCCTTCATTTAGCGACCTCGGTATTGTTCAATGTGCATCTTTCGTATTGATACGTATGCGATCTCCTGTTAAATATTGATTTTTATTAAATTATAGAAGATAAATTATCGAGAAATTGTGTTAACACAACATAATCGAGAAAAAATAAAATACCTTAGCATCATGAAAGACGCATTCCGGACTTTATATTTGGTTTTGTCGAGAAAAAGATGGCTTTTGATAAACTCGCACAAGACGTAATTTCATAGCCCACATGGTCTTGCTTTTATTCAAGTCCTTGATTAATGTGAACATTGGAGCCATAATATCAAGCGGGAAAAATTCTTTTCTATACATCCGAAATAAAATTTCTTGTCCTGTTTTTCGTTTGTTCTTGTTTGATACATGTTTTTATCTTAATTTTGATGATTTTATTTTATCACCAAAACAATGTTTTTAAAGGTTGTCCAAATACTCCTAAATGATTTAAAATGGTTTCAATATTTTCCGGAGTATTTCCTCTAGTTTATTTTTAATAATGGACAACACTTTTATTGTTTTTATATCAATGAATTTTTACTCCTAAACAAGATTTCTAAATGTTGTCTAAATACTCCCGATTGGTTTAAAATATTTTTACGGAGTATTTCTTGAGTTTTATTTTCGACAAAAATTGGACAACACTTCTGTCTCGTGGTCGACCCGGGCCGCTCTATAGGGCAACCCATACCGAAGATGTTTTTTAAAGAAAAATGAGGCGGAAGGAAAACAAGCGGTCGGCCGTGCATCGCTTCAAGGCGTCGGCCGGCCGTCGGCCGACCGGCCGCCCAATGATCGACCGGCACTGCAAGTTTCATGTTGAAACAGAACTTAACCCTTCGTTTTTGTGCCTAGGGGACCCGGTTGAGACAGGGTCGACCGGTCAAGCCTCACGTCGGCCGGTCGCCTGTTGTAATTTTCAAAGTGTTCTCATTTTCTCTTATTTACGTGCGACGGCGGTCGCCTGTGTATTAATGACAAAAAAATATGACCGTTTGACAATGAGACACATTTCCTTAAATTGTGGGATTGATTTCTAACACTATATTCTTGATTTTAATTGTATTTTTCTGTAGATTTTCAATCCCCAAGAGGAGCCTATGCTTGATCAATCATCTCCTATAAATAGAGGAAGTTTTGGAGCAACCAAAACAACAATTGAGATACAACACAACAAGATACACTTCAAGCAAACACTTGGTCTTTCATTGTTATTATTCTTGTTGTAAAATTGCCTAGCTTATCACTTTCACATCTTTGAGGTCTAGGCTTTTCTTGATTACACTTCGCACTCAAATTGTATTATTCATTATTGAGTTGTAATCTTGATTTTTGGTTATCATTCAAACACAAGATATCCTTGTGAGTGTTCTTGTGGTAAGAGCACACTTGGATGATCTAGGTGATAGGTGAAGAAGATTGTGGTAATCTTCTTATTGAGGTGTTGAAGAATATAGTATTCTTCAAGGTTGAAGATTGTGGTAATCTTCACAAGGTGCAGATTGAAGGAAGATTGTGGTAATCTTCAAAGGGAGATTGTGGTAATCTCCAAAGGTGGTGTTGAAGAAGAGTGTGGTGCTCTTCAAGGTGTTGTAAGTTGAATTTGTATTAATTTTGGTAATTAATAAAATTCTTTTTCTTTCGAAATCCATCCCGGATATCTTTGGGGTGGTAGAGGATTAGGCCCTAGGTGGGTTGAACCTCTTTAAATCGACGCGTGTTGTTTACATTCCGCACCTTTATTATTTTGTTTGAGCATTCGATTGTAAAAAGAGGGCGAAATTTTAAAAGATGGAGATAATCTATTCACCCCCTCTAGATTATCGTAGCCGCTTGGACTTACAAGTGGTATCAAAGCCAAACTCTTTGGCAAGCTCGTTTCACATCGCGGGTGAAGAGAAACGATCGACGGCTCTGACGAACGAAGCTCATCTATCCGGCACCTCCACCACCAAGCCACCACTATTTGATTCCAAGAATTTTAATTTTTGGAAAGAAAGAATGGAATGCTATCTACAAGGTTGCGAGTTCGACATTTGGAACATCGTCATTAATGGAGAATCCATTCCGACGAAAGATACACCATACACCTCAAAAGGCTTCAAAAAGCTCAATGATGAAGAAAAGAAAATCATCTCCTTAAACGGTAAGGCTTTAAATATTTTGTATTGTTCATTTACTAATTTAGAAAATGAACATATTGTAGGAATAAAGTCGGCACATGAAGTATGGCAAAAATTAGAAGCCATCTATGGAGTATTTGCAAATAAAAGGAGTCAAACAAAAGCATCTACTTCTCAAGATCATACAAGCTCAAATCTAAGGAATAAGCCTCCTACAACTTCCAATTATGAAGAAGTTGAATATTGTTTTATGGGCATCAATGAAGAAAATGAGGTATGTCTTAAACCCTCTACTTCCTATGATATTGTCATTCAAAATGATTATAGTGATTTACAAAATGATTATGATGAACTTCAAAATGAATTCCAAAGCTTACTTGTTAGATACAAAAATTTGAAAAAGGAATTCAATATTTTGAAAAATGATAAGGATAGTTTATTTACTTCTTATGAATCACTATCATGTGCTCACACCACCACACTTGACAAGGTTAGAAACCTTGAAAAAGAAAATAGTACTCTTGTTGAGAATATTGATTGCATGAAAAAGGATTTATTAAAATCCAACTTGAGTACCAATAAAATGTCCAATATTGTTGATATTCATAATTGTGATAAGGGACTTGATCATAAGCCTAATGTTGTTAATCATATGAAAAAGGATCAAGTCACTATGCATATTGGTCATTATGCTCCTAGAATTATTACTTGTTTTTATTGTGGCAAAAGGGTCATACGGCTAATTCTTGTCGGGCTAGAAATAGCTCTAAATATTGTTGGAGACCTAAAAGTCTCAAAGCTAATCTTAAAGGACCCAAACACATGAGGGTACCACAAAACAATGCGCTATTAGGTACCCGGCAAAGCAAAAATCGGAGAAAATTCATGCCACCAAGAAAACATCAAATGAAGCGTTTCATTTGATCAAAGAAGGAGAAACTACTCTCAACAAAGCCAATTTCAAGAAGAGCGTATAATCAAAAATGGGAAAAACACAATCCTTGGAAATGGCAAAGACATCATCAACAAGATGATTTTCAAAGAAGAAGAAACCATCAACCATGGGAAGGTAACCAAACTTGGAAATGGAGAAGTCATCATCAACAAAGTGACTTCTCAATGGGAAGATATCATCAACAATGGGAAAGACACAACCCATGGAAACGGCGTAATTGGTAAACCGTATCTCCCCATTTGTATATGCATTTTTTTTTTAAATCTATGCATACTTTTAATTGTGTCTTAATTGCAAAATGAATTTTCAAGTATTTATTTTTAATATAGGTCTCTTATATATTTATGAGTTTCAAATTTTTTAAAAAAGAGACCTTGCATGATTTTCTAAAACTCTTGAGCATTTTATTAGACTTATGTGGCTTATTATCTCTTATGAAATCTTATAGCATAAGCTCTTTTTGATATCTCATATTATTTGCCTACACTTGAATTTTCTATGAAAATGTTGTCTAAGAATTGTGTAGGATACATATTTCATACTCATTGGCTATTACGTCATCAAGTTTCTTAAACCATCGAGGTATGTCTACTCGTATTTTTCTTTAAACTCGATTTTATGCTTATGCACATATCTTTCAAGATATTTCATTTTGATCCCTTAAGTGCCCCTAATTGATCTTGCAAATATTTTCTTTTAAAAGGCACTACGTGTTTTAGTCTCGATTTTATCGTTTATATGTTTTTCCAAAACCCATATTTGTTGGATATAGTCCAAACTTATATTTTTGCAAAGTTTTAAAACTTTTGGGGTAAAAAATCGAATTTTGGAAAAACGGGAGAAAGAAAAATCACCTGGGATGGTCAAAGCGGGCGGCAGGTGCCCCGCACCTCGACCGGTCGCCCACCACCTCGGCCAGGTCGCCAGGCTATTTTTCCTTGGTTAAAATCGTCTGTCTTCGTTTCTTTAAACAGATGACAAATTGTTAAAACCCTATAGCAACGATTTTTCCCCTTTTCTTCAAAATCTTCAATTCTTCATCATTTTTCACAATTCTTGTTGCTAATCGTCTTATTTTCACAAGAATCTTACATATATGGCTCTCCCAAAGAATTCCACGGTCGAAATCCCATCTCCAAGCGTAGAAGGGGCGGAGAGGGTTCGTCAAGAAATCGGCAAGAGGAAGCCGAACAAAGGGATATTCGAGCCGCTCAAAGAAACGTGGCTCAAGAAGGTGATGATGTTCAAAATCCCATTCTCTCTCGGGCCCAAATTACAGGAGCTACGCGGAACGATTTCGCTCCAAAATTGCCGTTGGGCGAAAGGTAAAAAATCCTTTGTTACTCAAGCCCCTAATTCCCACAATGTTCTTAATTTCATTCATAAATATGCGGAATGGTATTATGAGGACTCGGGAATGGGAGGAAAGTCGATTGCTCGGACTAAAATGTGTCGTTTTAGTTCATTTACAAATGAGTATCCTACGATTAGAGGATTTTTCGAGGAGCAAGGGTGGATGTATTTATGGGAACATGCTTATGTCTTGTATGATGATGATATTATCCAACTCTTTTATGCCAATATGTGGGTCGAATATGATGTTGAAAGGAAGCCTATAGCCGTAAATTCTCTTATAAGGGGACGTCATTTTAGATGGACTCCCAATGATATTTGCCGGTTTTTACGTGTTAGAGAAGGTGGTTGGGATTATTTCTCTTGTGGGACTTGGAATGATGAAATGTTGGGGGTGTCAATGAAAGAAGTGAAGACGTATTTGGGAGTATGGCCAAAGTACTCTTTGTTGGCAATGACACTTGAGCATCGTATTTTGTCGGTCATTGTCGCATATTGCATTTGTGGTAAGTCGGGAAAGATGCCTAGCAACATGGATTATTTTTTGACGTATAAGATTGCTAGGAGGAACCACTTAACTTTGGTGCCATAACCACTTAACTTTGGTGCCATACTTATTCAATGTCTAATCGAGTCCATCACTCAAGGTAATAAGAAGTTAGTTATGGGAAATTGGATTTGTAAACTTCTTATTCAATCGGGACTTCCTTCGTCGGAGTTTAACTCGGAAGTTTTTCAAAATGACTTCGACATTGATAATATCTCCCAAATAGTCACGATGCGCAAGAATATGGACATCCGACCAACCAAAATGGCTAGAGGCGGAGGCCAAGAGTCCCCGATCCTAATGACTTCTTTGATGACATCGAGGCCGCAAGATTGGCGGAAGAAGGCGAACCGAGCAATCCAGGAGGGTATACTAGGTGCTCAACCGCCTAGGAGGTATACTCAAGCCGAATTTGATGAGATGAGGGCTTTTCATGAGACGAGGTATGAGGCTTTGGAGCAAAAGACCTCCAAAATGCAAAAGTCTATCGGCAAGTTAAAGAAATTCATCAAGGACTTAATTCCCGGATCTTGCTTCTCCTCGGATGAGGAATGATGTTACCCACCCCCTTTACTTTCTAGCATTTTCATTAATGTTGCTTTTTATTTTGATAAACTTTTGTAAAACTCATTTGTACTAATGATATTTGCTTGTTTTTCTTAAAGGGTTAAAATTGCAAGTTGATAATGACTTGTGGATGATCATGATTTTGATGGAGTAAATACTCTAATTTAAGCATTGTTTGATAATTGGTGTGAAGTACTTGATGGTAAAAGTGCTTCTCTTAATGTTTTGTTCATTTTGCTTAGTTGGATATGTTGGGACATTTGATACATGTATTGTTGAAAGCATGACTTATTACTTGATGGATACTCTAATTTTTGGCATTTGTAATGCCTTGATCATTCTTAGCTTATCTCAATTGGGTTGAACCCTTGAGAATCTATTTTAAGCTTATTATTTGTTGAACAAATTGTTGCATATGGTGCATATGATTTTTTTTTGAGATTTGGAATGAGGTTGATTGACGATATGAAAATTTTTGGCTTGAACCATTTACAAATTTTATATACAACCTCTTCTATTTTTAAAGCACACAAGGTGTTTGTTAAAATGTCGCAATGAAACTTTCAACTTCTACATGATTCTCTTGCTTCAAAATGTCTTAAAATCTTTTTGAAATCATGTTTTTAGCTTACTTATAAGCTTATGGATCTTTTATGTTTCAATTTTCCTTGGATTATTATGCCTTAATTGCTCCCGGTTATTAAACCATTCCTTTGCGCGCTTTGATATTATTGTATGGTGTTTTCACCATCCTAACATTCTTTTGATGATTCCAAAGGGGAGAAACATGATATTGGCTCATTAGCTCAAAGAAGCTAATAAAAGCTTGTGATATAAGCTATAAGCTATGGCTCATAAAAGCCATAAGTTGTGATTTGTTCTTAGTCCAATTGTTGCTTGATGGACTTATAAAATTGATTAATGATGTTTTTGTGGGGGAGCTTATAAGCTCTTGAACAAATTGTAAAAGCTAAAGCTTTTAGCTTATGGACAATTGTTTTTTTTTCATTATTCTTGATGTGCTTGTTGATAGGGGAGCTTATGCTTATTATTGAAATTATTTACTCCCTACTTGGTTGCTTTAATATTTTTGGAAATTTTGGTTGCTTCCAAACGGTCAAATGTTTTTACCGGAAAATCATTTCTAAAATTGCTCTCTTAGTTTGTGTAAAAATTGTTTTGGTTTGTAATCATCAAAAAGGGGAGATTGTTTGATACATGTTTTTATCTTAATTTTGATGATTTTATTTTATCACCAAAACAATGTTTTTAAAGGTTGTCCAAATACTCCTAAATGATTTAAAATGGTTTCAATATTTTAGGAGTATTTCCTCAAGTTTATTTTTAATAATGGACAACACTTTTATTGATGTTATATCAATGATTTTTTACTCCTAAACTAGATTTCTAAATGTTGTCTAAATACTCCCGATTGGTTTAAAATATTTTTACAGAGTATTTCTTGAGTTTTATTTTCGACAAAAATTGGACAACACTTCGTCTCGTGGTCGACCGGTCATTTCCCTATAGGGCAACCCATACCGAAGATGTTTTCGTAAACGAGAAAAATGAGACGGAAGGAAAACAAGCAGGTCGGCCGGTCGCGCATCAAGGCGTCGCCGTCGGTCGGCCGGCCGCCAATGATCGGCCGGTACTGCAAGTTTCATGTTGAAACAGAACTTAACCCCTTCGTTTTTGTGCCAGGGGACCGGTTGAGCAGGGTCGACCGGCCGAAGCCTCGTCGGCCGGTCGCCTGTTGTAATTTTCAAAGTGTTCTTATTTTCTCTTATTTTCGTGCGACCGGTCGCCCGTGTATTGATGACAAAAATATGACCGTTTGACAATGAGACACATTTCCTTAAATTGTGGGATTGATTTCTATGACTATATTCTTGATTTTAATTGTATTTTTCTGTAGATTTTCAATCCCCAAGAGGAGCCTATGCTTGATCAATCATCTCCTATAAATAGAGGAAGTTTTGGAGCAACCAAAACAACAATTGAGATACAACACAACAAGATACACTTCAAGCAAACACTTGGTCTTTCATTGTTATTATTCTTGTTGTAAAATTGCCTAGCTTATCACTTTCACATCTTTGAGGTCTAGGCTTTTCTTGATTACACTTCGCACTCAAATTGTATTATTCATTATTGAGTTGTAATCTTGATTTTTGGTTATCATTCAAACACAAGATATCCTGTGAGTGTTCTCGTGGTAAGAGCACACTTGGATGATCTAGGTGATAGGTGAAGAAGATTGTGGTAATCTTCTTATGAGGTGTTGAAGAATTTGGTATTCTTCAAGGTTGAAGATTGTGGTAATCTTCACAAGGTGCCGATTGAAGGAAGATTGTGGTAATCTTCAAAGGGAGATTGTGGTAATCTCAAAGGTGGTGTTGAAGAAGAGTGTGGTGCTCTTCAAGGTGTTGTAAGTTGAATTTGTATTAATTTTGGTAATTAATAAAATTCTTTTTCTTTTCAAATCCATCCCAGGATATCTTTGGGGTGGTAGAGGATTAGGCCCAGGTGGGTTGAACCTCTTTAAATCGACGTGTGTTGTTTACATTCCGCACCTTTATTATTTTGTTTGAGCATTCGATTGTAAAAAAGAGGGCGAAATTTTAAAAGATGGAGATAATCTATTCACCCCCTCTAGATTATCGTAGCGCTTGGACTTACAGTTCTCTCGTGATCTGAAATTTGTACAATGGTTCGACATATTTAAAGTGCGGTATATGGTCTAATGAAGGAAAGATGGGTGTAAATAAATCTTGAAGATTTTTTTCTTTGTTTCCATTCAAAGATATATTTTTGTCCGATTTTAATATTGTGTAATCCTTCAATATCGGTTTTTGGGAAAAAATTTTAAATTAAGTAATATGGTGTATGTTAAGCATCGAAATTATTACTTCGGCGTTACTCAAGCAAAATTAGCTCCAATTATTCCGATTGTTTGTTATTTATAGTAATTAAATTAAATAATATATATCCATTTGGTAAGAGTTGAAAAATTTGATGCCATATCTTATGTTTACTTTGTTAAGTATATCAGTTTAGAATATCAAATATAATTTTTGACATAAATAAATCGTGTTTACGTATTTGTATTTTAAAAAATATATAATAGGAAAGTCATTAAATTTTAATATCATAATTAAACACCTTAAAAAATTAAATTGCCGGAATCACACAATAGTCAAACAAATTGAATCTTTCCATTTCATAGTCTCGAAAATTTTGTTATGTATGGTTAAGAAATATTTAAATTAGGAAATCAATTTATTAACAAATATTTAAAATCGAAATCAGTTTATACACTAATTTAAAACCGAAATCAAGGAAAATCGAGGGGGAAATATAAAAAAAAGCTGAAAATAATATTCGTTTTAGAAAGTGAAAAACGGGCGGGAAAAAACTGAGTTACTATTCATAAAATAGTCTCTAATTATATATACATAGATTTATAATACCCAGTAATAAAATGATCATACCTTAAAATAAATACAAATTAAGTAAAGACAACCATATGAAATGATGATTAATGTAAAAAGTGGGCATTGAAATGATCAGAGATCTTATTACAAGAAGTCAACTAGTCAACCACATATATGAAATGGTAATTAGTGTAAAACATATCGTATAAAAATGGGCCTTGATATGGCACTACGAGAATAAGAGAAAATAGCGGCGAATAATTAGCTGAACAAAAAATTCGCCACAAATAATTAAGTTTAGTAGCAAAATTTCAAATATTTGCCACTAAAATATAATAGAAAATTTAAAATTAAAATTAATAATATAGGGACGACAGTGCAAAATATTACTGCTATATTTACGGCAAAGAAAATACTTTCATCGCAAAATTTAAAACAAAAATATTCATATACTTTAGCACAAAAAGTTACTAGATCCATCGCGAATATTGAATAATATAATTCTGATAATTAGCAGCAAATGTTAAGTTTCGCCTCAAACACTTCTTAGGATTCGGGTAGGATTTTATATCCACTATCCCCATCCCCATTTGTTATAATCATATCCATCGGGTATTCGGTTTCATACTCACACCCATACCTATCGAAGGATCGGGTATTCATACCCTACCCATACCCTTTTACCATTTACAATTGTATTTTGTCAAATTTAAGGTATTTATTTTTGAAAGAGAAATTTGAGTTATTTAAATAAAGATATAGATATTTACTAAATTATTAAGGAAACAATAAGGAAAAAAGAATAAAGATAATAATTAGCCAACTAAATATTATAAAAATATAGCAAAATATTAAAAAAGATTAAACAAGAGTGTTATTAGTGGGTTAGTAGATTTTGGTTGGAACTTGGGAAAAAATCTTTTTTTTTTTTTTTTAAATATAAATAAATAGAGTTGTATAAATAAAAAAAAGTTGTATACATGATTTTTCGTTGCTCTGATGAAAATTACATAGTATTAAAAATGTTTTCTGCAAAAAAGAAATATTTGTCTGCTGGAAAGGTCATCTTCATATTTATTGTTAAGGCAAGATGCATATTTAAAAGTTGCAAGTTTTCGGATATCTATTGCGTTGGAGCATCGTTCATGTTACAGTTACGTCATTGAGATGCAAACTATTTGGAAGGGCTTTTCTGTCTTCCCCACCTCTTTGTCTCATCAAATTTTGAAATCTGTCCTTAACCTGAACCGTTAACTTATAATGTTGCACTACTTAGTCTGAATTCTGTATTGTTAAATTATAAATGGATGTTATATATATGTTGCAGCTTATTTCCTTGATCATTCCAATACAGTTATCAAGACTTCAGTTTTCCTTTCCATGTTCTATTCTTTCAATAATAATTCAAGATCGACATTCCTAGAAAACTATGTTGTCTTGCTCAACTCGTTGCTTCTTTATCTCTCTGTGTGTACCAAAAAGAAAGCAGAATAGTTATTTAATAGATGACTAGTAGACATAACATACTCTGCTATTTTTTTTTTTTTAATTATACTTATGCTCAACAAGCATCTTTTGCAGATCTTTTTTTCTTGGTGGGAGTTTGATTTTCAGCATTGATGCAAGGTCTTATCTATTGGTCTGATGTAGGAGAAAATCACCAATTCGATCAATTGATTCAGGAAGGTGCAATTGGAATCAAATCTAGAACTAATTGGTGTGTGTCATGAATTTTGTCACAAGGTGAATTGGTCATTTTCTTCTCCTTCCTTTGATGCCCTGATGCAAGTTCTTATCTATTGGTCGTTTTCTTTTGCTGGATAGTGAGGGTTCTAACTAAATGTTAGTTATGTTGGCTATTTTTTCCTAATTCTATTTTGTTTAATCATCTTCATAACCTATTTTTTTGGTTTCTAATTATTTTGCATGTCTTTTTTAGTTTGCAAATGAGACCTCTTTTGCCATATTTGTAAATAGTTATGTCCTACTTATGAAATCCTAATATTTATGAATCTGGATGAGACGATATTGCTTAATTACAAAAATAAACCTAGTTGTCCTTTATGCCTGGTGAACTTCTTTCGCTTGCGGTTTCATAAATGAGGCTAAAACTATGAGATTTGTTATTCTTTTCATTCTTTTAGATTCAGATGGCACTTGGCATAAGCTGGACTGTTTGTGTAATATTGTGCTTCTCAATAGATGCAACATTGGAGGATATATTGCCTTAATGATGCATGATTTTCCACTTCATGTACATACAAATTTAGCTGAAGCTACTAACCTGAAGATTTACAGACAAATTGCTTCTAACATCTTTTAGGAAAAACTACTGACCTGAAGGTTTCTTTTTCCGGATCTTTATTCTATTGGTGGTCTTGTTCCTCTCCTTAATTGGGTACCTAAAATGTTCCCATGCTAATATCAAAGCAAAGGTCGCTGAAGTTGTTAGCATAGTCGTTCAAAACAATTGCGTGTGTAAATTATTGGTGTTAAAATGCTATGAAGTCATTTGGGTGTGTAAGATTGTTTGAGGGCAGATAGAAAACTGGAGAGCCTAATTCAATGTTGAAAGCATGTGCAACATTGTTTTATATTTATATTTTTCTCAAAAAAAAAAAAAAAAAACATTGTTTTATATTTTGGAATAAAGTATTCCCAAATTATATATTTGAGCTACTTTAATGCTATCTTAATTTCTCTTCTTTCGGATTTACAGGATGATGGAGAAAGATATGTGACGAGTGACAATTGTGCTCCTTCAATTCTTTACTTGTGTTTTGAACATGCATTTTGAGTCTAGCGTGAATTTGTCAATGACATGTTCCATTAGCACTCTAATTATTGGTTTCATAGTTAGTTTTAATTAGTTTGCAATACCAGTTTCTATTTGTATTGTTTGAATCTGATGACAATATAATGGCCCTTTTGGAAATGGTATTAATGTTGCCACCAATGTGTTGCTATATCTAATTGTATTCGGATGATATTTATGATACTAAGTTGGTTATACTTAATTACATGATAAATATTAGTAAAATGATGTAACCACTTTTTATGTTTTAGATGTTGATTTTAAAATGACATCTAAAAACATATAAAGAGGCATTTTCAAATGTGAATGACATCGGTTTATGGTTGGTTGTTTTCTAAATCGTTTAATACATCGATTTTTGAACCGATTTTGTTCCTAACAAAATCGATGTTCAACCCAACATCTATAACATCACTTTCGAGTTAGAAACAAAATCGGTTAAAAACGATGTGTTAAGCTCTTATAACATCGGTGCAAAACTAATCTCTCAAACGATCTTAAAGATAGCCAATAACATCGGTCAAAAAGCGATGACCCTTAGAAAAACGCTAGCAAACCGCAATTTAACAATCATATCGCACCTATTCCCACACCAAAACATAATCACAATCATCTTGCCTAGGTAGTAAAGGAAAAGGAAAGAAGCGATAGAGTATTCGAAAGGACGGTGAAAAGAAATTCAGGTAGGTCCATCAACAGACTCCAAATAGAAAATACTCTATGAATGCTAAACAGAGTTACCAAAAACCCCGAGAGATTTCAACAAAGAAATTCATATGATGAGAATGGTAGAAATTATCCAAAGCAAGTGATTGGAACAACTATATGAAATATCAACAAAGACCTATCGGATACAAGCTCAAGTGGCAAAGACCTCAATCTCAGCAAAGGTCATTCCCTAGGAAAAAGAGCTATTATCAGCACACAAATGCACCCAAGCACTACTCTCAAAAATTCCACGATTGCCCTAAAAAGGCAAATGCTCAAATAAAGACACAATCATACAGGCAAAAGAGACAGTTGTATGATCCTAAAACCCCAATCAATTTGCTAATATGCACTATGATTATTTCTTGATAGATGGCAACCTCGTAGAGTCAGATCATCTGGCTATATGTTGGTTGGAACATCTTATAGCACTAACCCCCAGGACCCAAGCAAGTATGGATACCTAAAAATGGTTTCCTTGATTGTAGGTTCAAGGAACAACGAAAGTGCCATGGAACCTGGTACATGGATAGTGGTACATTCAGGCATATGACATGAAGTAAGAAAAATCTTTTAAAATTCAAGGAGATTAAATGTGCAAAAGTCATATTTAGAGGAAATGAAGCTCAAGGAGATCAAAGGTACAGGATCTATCAAGAAAAATGGATTGGAGATCACGGATGTTGTATATGTTGAAGGTCTCAACTTCAACCTATTAAGCATCGCCTAACTCTATGACAAAGGATACAATGTTGGATTCAACATGGGAGTATGCCAAATCAAGGATATTGAATCAAATGAAATAGTGTTGCAAGGAACACGAAAGAAAAATATGTATGTAGTGGATTGGTCCACTACTACACCAAGCACATGTATGCTGGCCAAGAGTACAGCCGAATCCAGTTGGCTGTGGCACAAGAAGCTGAGTCACCTGAACTTCAAAACAATCAACCAACTAGAAAGAAGGCATCTTGTAGAAGGATTACTCGACTGTGTATACAAGAAAAAAGTATATGTGATGCATGTCGATGGAAAAGCAAATTAAATCATCATTCAAGGACAAGCCGATTCCTTCTTCAAGAAGGATATTTTTGTTACATATGGATCTATTTGGTCCTCTGTCGAACCAGCTAGCATTAGTGGGAAGAAATACACATTGGTGGTGGTGAATGATTATTCAAAAGATATGCACTGAGATAATTTTCATGTGTAAAAAGAATGAAACATTGCAAAAGCTACCACAAATGATGAGAAGAGTTCATAATGAAAAGAGTCAAACCATTATAAAAATAAGGTCCAAATGAGAGGAACCGAGTTTGTCCCTGGAATTATATCTCATTATTGCATTGAAAATGATATTGCTCATGAGTTATCATTGCAAGAACTCCACAATAGAATGGAGTAGCTAAAAGAAAGAACAAAACTCTCAAGGAAGCTGCAAGTACTATGTTAGTTGAAGTTGGATTACCTAATAGATTTTGGTGAAGCAATTAATACATCATGGTATATCCAAAATAGATGTATGATAAACGGGCAATTAACCAAATCTCCCAATGAGATTTGGACAGGAGAAAAGCCAAATATTGGATATTTCAAGATTTTGGATGCAAGTGCTTCATTCACAACAATGGCAAGGACAATTTGAAGGCTTTTGATGCTAAAAGTGGATACTCAGAAAGTAAAGCCTCTGAGTGCTAAATAAAAGGACCATGCTTATAGAAGAGTCCATTCATGTGGTTTTTTATGAACTAAATGTGAACGGAGAAGACATTGATGAGTTAGTTGAGAAGCAAAATCAGCCAACTATGCGAGAAGAGTCCTTATATTGATGCGGATGTAAGAGCACTTAACCCCGAATGATGATGACGGCTAAACCCAGCTAACTTACTCCAACCTGATGTAAGATGGCTGAGAGACCATCCACTTGAGTTAATTATTGGAGATGTCAGAGATGGCATAAGAACCAGATCCAGAGCACAACATGAAGTTATGTTCACTTGTTTCATTTCTCAAATAGAGCCTAAAGATGTGTCTCAAGCCTTAGAAGACACACATTAGATTCAGGTCATGCAAGAAGAGCTGAATCAATTTGAAAGAAACAAAGTATGGGAATTAGTTCAAAGACCTACTCACCAAAATGTAATAGGCACAAAGTGGGTATTCAAAAACAAAATGAATGAGGATGGATCTGTTGTCAGAAACAAGGCAAGGGTATTGCCAAGAGGAATGTATAGATTTTGATGAAACATTTGCTCATATTGCAAGATTGGAAGCAATAAGGATGTTTATTACTTATGCCGCACATAAAAACTTTATTATATATCAAATGGATGTAAACAGCGCATTTACGAATGGATTATTAAAGGAAGAATTCTATGTTGAACAACCTCCAGGTTTTGAGCAGAAAACTATTGGAAATAAGGTCTATAAGCTCAAGAAGGCATTATATGGACTGAAGCAAGCACCAAAAGCATTGTATGACACATTGTCACAATTTCTAATTGACAATGGATTCACCAAAGGCAAAGTTGACAGAACACTCTTCAAAATTCAAGATGGGGAAATCATATTACTTGTCCAAATATATGTAGATGACTTCATTTTTGGATCCACAAAGAAAGAGATGTGTAATGAGTTATCAAACCTCATGCAAGGCAAATTTGAAATGAGCATGAAGGATGGAACTTTCATAAGTCAAACCAAGCATACAAAAGACTTAGTGAAGAGGTTTGGCATGGAAGAAAAATAATCGAGTAAAAATTCCTATGAACACATCAATCATTTGGATATGGATGCAGATGGCAAAGTTGTTGATCAAACAAGATATAGAGCTCTTATGGATCTTGGCTCTATTTAATAGCAAGCAGGCCAGACATCACTTTTGTTGTAGGTGTATGTGCTAGATTTTAATCTGCGCCAAAAAAAAGTGCGTCACGTGATTTGACTAAGAGAATCCTAAGGTATTTGAAGGGATGCCAAGAAGTTGGCTTATGGTATCCAAAGGAAGGAGGATTCAAGCTAGTAGGATACTCGATTGATTATCTTTGGATGTAGAGTTGTGAGAAAAAGTACATCGGTACTTGTCAAATGCTTGAAATAGACTAGTTTCTTGGTTCAAAGAAGAAACAAAATTCAATACCAACATCCACAATCAAGCGTAGTATATAGATGTGGGCGGTTGTTGTGCCCAAGTCCTATGGATGAGGCTGCATTTGAGAGACTTTGATGTTGAAGAAAATGAGATTCCAATTATGTGCGACAACACTAGTGCTATTGCAATCACTCAAAATCCGGTATTACATCTTTGAAGAACAAAACACTTTGATGTCATATATCATTTCATAAGAGATCATGTTGAAAAGAAAGACATCACCTTGGAATACATCTCAACCGATAGCGGAAGTTAGGCGACATATTCACTAAACCTCTTTGTGAATCAAGATTTGAAGAGCTCAATTGAGTTGAATTAGAACACTCAAACTACTCAATCAACAGAGTCAAAGAAGTGAAGAAGGATAATGAGCAAGTTTCACGTTTGACTAAGTACAAACAACCAAGACGGAAATCGGATGTATCGAGTTAGGCGATAAATCGAGTGACCAAATGTAAAGATAGAAGTAGAGTCAAGTCACTTTTCGGAAGAAACCCGAGTCATTTATGAGCAAAGTGACAAAATGTAGTCTTTTCATGAGCGGGAATGTTTTTAAGAATGACGTCGACTATTATGGTGTAAGAACAAAAAGCTACATGGTTAAGCCCATGATTGGATATAAAATCGATGCATATAATGCGGGAAATTAATGCGATTTTCAAGAATGAATCGTGATTGTTGATCTTAATCAATTTTTTCAAATTCTGAAACCGTCCCTACACTTCCAATATAAGCGAAAATACTTTTCTCTCGCATCACAATACTCTCTCATCTTCAACCAAAGAAAAAGAATTCTCTCTGTAAAAAGTTCGAAAACCCTACCCTTCAAAATTGAGTTCTTTCGTTTCTTTCACCGGTTATCTTAGTCGAAAATGGAATCTACGCATGACTACGCCAAACTATCTGAAAAGATCCACTCGGGATCCACATTGGATTTCAAGGGAATGATTAAACAGGGTGCTGATGAGGCCCTAGTGAAGAAAGTTGCAGAAAAGCTTGAGAAGTCCCGTCTTAAGGACTTTCTCACCATGGAGTTCTCTCACACCTATTTGGAGGAAGTTGCAATATTCTATGTAAATGCGAAAGTACATGACGATGAGATCCGCTCATCTGTTCATGGCAATGCCATCAAAATCACATTATGGACCTTTGAACATTGCAAGTTGCCCACTAAAGCGGTGAAAGACATAGCGAGAAAAAGTGACCGATTGCAAACAAAGTACACAAACAACAAAAGCAAAAACACGAAATATTCTCTAAGCTTTCAAAGAAAATTCCACAAGCCTAATTGAAGTAATTCAGTCTAACACTCATTGTGAAGGAAAAATTACCTCAACTAGTTGAAGAGGAACAAGTTTTAAGAACAAAATGGGTCTACACTCCAAGATTGAAGGAGATGTAGTGAAGTTCAAGTTCGAATCAGAAGAATCAAGTCGTTGGAGGGTGTGTGATCAAATCCAAAGACTTGAAGGGAGCTGAAGTAGCAAGGTGAGTGTCTTGTGAAGAAGCTGAGTCGCAGGAGAAGCCAGTTGTGTGATCAAGGGTGTCTCCAGACTGAAGAACCGCTTTGTAAACAGATTTATTATTTAGTGGATTCCTCCAAGAGTTGAAGAAGAGTGGATTAGAGTAATCACCTCATCCTCGAACCATTGTAAAATACTTGTGTCATTTACTTTCGGCATTTACTTTCTTGCATATTTTTCATATCTCACGATAGTTAATTTGCTATCCAATTGATAATAACAAATGTTAAAAATAAGAGTTAGAACGTGTTTAAAAATTTAACGAAGGGTGTTAAGTCTTCCGCTTTTAAAAACCAAATCATCTAAAAGTTAAGCATTAGCTGACACAACAGAATTATACTATCAACAGCTCAGTCGAGTTTGTTGGGTAGGTAACTTAGTTAAAGATAGTCAACCTAGTTGTCCTCCAAGACTTAGCTGATTTGACTAAACTCGTTGAATTTTTAAAAAGATTAAAAAGTGAAAATTTGGTAAGGTTTATTCAACCCCCCTTCTAAACCTTACACCACTCCCAGGACCTACGGGGATGGAAAGGCGACTCGGCTACTATTCCACTCTTGACCTCATCATCGAATCCCACAATTGTGGACGAAGTATCCAAGGGGAGTGAGTCGTAGTATTTGAGGTATAATCGCAATTATGACAATCCGGGTCTTGCAAGCCTTGCAAATACTTGTTACATTTGTCGTACCTATGGAGCGATAAGGTGATAGGCCTTGGGCCATCTTTCTTGGGGAGTTACAAGTAAGAACGAAGGAATGGCTATCCGATCCACACAATTCTAGAGTTACTCGGACCCGAATACTTACTTGAGTTGGCGCTACATTTTGTACGCAACTACTACTTGACTTGCTTGAATTCACTCATAGTGCTTGTATGTACATGAACTCTTTTCATCAAAATGTATAAGTATATTATTTTGAATATCATATTGCTTGAATCGTGTGTTATACACGCATCATCCCTCACGTATTTTTCACATAACGGTTTTCTTGCATTTATATATATCACCACACTCTCGGCGATCACCCATTCATTGAGAATTTTTGTCTCACCACCTCCCGATTCGAACGGCGGATAAAGAATTTATGGGACGATCTTTGATCAAGCCACGAAGTGATCCTTCCGTGTTTCGACTTTGGGATTTCACTTACTATTGCTTGGACTTTCTCTTTCTGTTTAAGTTGTAGTTTGGGCGTAGGACCCTTTTGACGATTAAGTTTATGTATTTTAGGATGTAATTTTGGATATTGATGTTGTTAGTCCAAGTGGCTACGATAATCTAGAGAGGAGGTGAATAGATTATGTCGATTTTTCGAGTTTTGCCCTCTTTTTCGAATATGAAGATGATAGCAAGAATATAAATGCAGAAAATAAACAACACACGATGATTTATAGAGCTTCACCCCACCTAGGGACTACGTCTTTGTACCACCCCAAGATATCTCAGGGATGGATTTGAAAAAGAAAAAAAAATATTAATAGTTACCACAACTATTACACCACCACCTTTGAAGATCACCACAATGTTCTTACAACACCTTCAAGGATATTACCACAATCTTCCTTCACCTATGAAGAGTACCACACTCTTCAACACCTAAGATCACCCCAAGTGTGCTCTTACCACAAGAACAACAACAAGGATATATTGTTTTGGATGATTGACAAAATTCAAGATTACAACTCGATAATAAAGTATACAACCTTTGAGTGCAAGTGTAATCAAGAATAAAAGCCTAGACCTCAAAATATGCAAATGCAAGAGCTTAGGCTATTACAACAAGAATTGTGACAATGAAGAACAAAGTGTTTGCTTGTATGTATTTGCTTGTGTTGTTGTGTAGTGTCTTGTTGCGTCAATGCTTCCTCTATTTATAGAATAGGTCTTGAATTGATTTCGGACATAGGCTCTTCTTGGAGATTGATTTCTACAACAAAATGCAATTAAAATCAAGATTATAATTGTTAGAAATCAACCCCTTAAAATGAGGAAAAGTTTGTCGCAGGCTCAACGGATAGTTTGTTGTTAAAAACATAGGGCGACCTGTCGAATAGAAATAAGAGTTTAAAAATAATCGCACAAAATAACTCAGGGTGACTGGTCGACATGGGGTTCGACCGGTCAAACCCTACCTGGACCGGTTGGCCCTATCAAAAAATCAATACAAAGAGTTTGCAAAGTTTAGACCAATCTTGACACTTGACAGGTCGACCTCTTTGCAAAAGTTCGACCTTCAAGTTGTTGTTTCAAAAATCAACTTGGACATGGGTTGGCCTATAGGGCGACCGGCCGAACATGAGACAGAAGTGTTGTCCAATTTTCGTCGAAAATAAACTTCAAGAAATACTCAGAAAAATTAGTGAAAATATTTTAAATCGATTGAGAGTATTTGGACAACATTTACGAACATTGTTTTGGTGTAAAAATATAGTTAAACAAAATCATCAAAATCATGATAAAAATATTTATCTAACAAACTCCCCATTTTTGATGATTACAAACCAAAACAATTTTAAGAGGTCGATTTTGAAAACAAAACAAATTTTCGGTAAAAATGACTATCCGTTTTAAGCAACAACGTTCCATGCATAATAGTCACAAAGATGGGAGTAAAGATTTTCAAAAACATTTTACAAGAGCTCCTCTTTCAACATGTACACAAGAATAGTATAGAAGTAATCAAACAAAAACTAAAAGCTCGCTTTTACAATGAAAACTTGAATATCATGAGCTTAAATCTCCTGTCAAAGAAACATCATTAGACATGTGTATAAATCCATAATACATCCCATGGACTAAGTATGATTCACGTTTTTGGCTTTTAAGAGCCACAACTTATAGCTTTTTTCGCGAGCTTATTTTAGCTTCTTTGAGCAAAAGAGCTTTTTTCCTGCTTTCTCCCCTTTGGAATCATCAAAAAGAATATTAGCACGATAAAAACATCATATAATCATATCAAAGTACGCAATTGAATTGATTTATCGAGCTTTTCGAACAATTAAGCTTAAATTCCAAATAAAAGGGAAATGTTGATCATTTGACTTGCAAAAGCTCATGTGATTTGCAAAACATGATCTCTACAAACTTATAAGACTTTTGAAATCGAGAGAATCATGTAATAGAAGAAATTTTCATAGAAACATTTCATCGAACACTTGTGCGTCGAATAAAACAAAAGATATATATAGCCTTTGTAAATGTAATCAAGCCCAAATTTACATCACCAAATGCGATTTTACAACATTCAACCAACAACAATCAATATGCTCATCACAAATATATATGAATTATATCAAGATATAACATAAAACCAAGTTCTCAAAGGTTCAACCCAATTAAGATTAAGGAGAAGAATTCTTACCAATTAATCGGTAAAGATGAGCAACAATGATGATAAACGAGTAATATGAAGTCCAAGATATAGAAATTATACGACAAAATTCATTTTGAGTGAATTGTGTGTGAAAATAGCAAAGGGGTCGAAAAATGGAGGGGTAGAGCCAAAATGGGTAAGTCGAGAACATCATGCTTTATATCCAAAAATCGACAATGTCGACCGGTCCAAGGTGATGTCGACTGGTCGGAGATGAGGTCAACCGGTCTACCTCACTCGGTTTGATCACTTTGGAGCGATCTGTTCTAATATTTTTCGAAATTTGATCCAAAAATCCAATTTTTCGCCCCCAAGTTTAAAAACGTGCAAATTGCAAACATATACCTCATTCAATATGCATTATGCCTAACCAAGCTCATATTGAAGCAAAAGACTCGTGAGATAGCGATTTTGTAAAAATATCATGAGTTGATCTTGAGATGGAACGAAAGACATCTCAATTTTTCGTTTGGAAACACAATCCCTTAGAAAATGATGACGAACCTCAATATGTTTAGTACGGTTATGATGAACCGGGTTTTGAGCAATATTTTAATTTATAGTGGACGTGTTATCACAAAAAATAGGAACATTTTCAAAAAGAACATTTATAGTCCGCTAAGGTTTGTTTCATCCAAAGCAATTGAGTACAACAAAATGATGCGAGAAATATATTCGGCCGGCCGTTGAAAGTGAAACACAATTTTGTTTCTTTGAAAACCAAGACACTAGGCAATCGCCTAAAAATTGACATGATCCGGGAGGTACTTTTGTGATCATCAATATTTCCGCATAGTCGAATCACTATATCCTTTAAGAGAAAATTTTTCATTCTTTGGATAAAATAAACAATAAGAGATAGTGCCTTTGAAATATCAAAAATCCTTTTAACGGCACTCATATGAGATTCTTTGGGATTGCTTTGAAAACGAGCACATAAGCATACGGCATGAAGGATATCCGATCTTCTTGCGGTTAAATAAAGTAAACTACCAATTATACTCGATACTTGGATTCATCAACCGACTTGCCTTTTTCATCTTTGTCTAACTTTATATTGGTTGCCATTGGAGTAGTGATGATTCTTCCTTCTTCAATGCCGAACTTCTTCAAAAGTTCTTTTGTATACTTTGATTGTGAAATATAAATCCCTTCTTGGCATTGCTTAATTTGAAGTCAAGGAAGAAGTTGAGCTCCCCATCATACTCATCTCGAATTCACCTTGCATTAACTTAGAAAATTTCTTGCACAAGGTTCATTAGTAGCACCAAATATAATATCATCAATATAAATTTGCACTAATAAGCAATCTTGCCCTTTTTCAAAAACAAAGAGAGTAGTATCAACTTTACCTCTTGCAAATCCATTTTGTAAAAGAAAAGAGCTAAGTCTATCATACCATGCATGAGGTGCTTGTTTTAAACCATATAAGGCCTTCTTAAGTTTTTAAACATCATTTGGCCTAGAAAAATTTTCAAACCCCGGAGGTTGTTTTACATAGACTTGTTCTTGAATAAAATTATTTAGAAAAGTGGATTTAACATCCATTTGGTAAAGTTTGAAAATTTTAAAACAAGAATAGGCAAGTAAAATACGAATAGCTTCTAAACGTGCTACGGGTGCAAAATTTTCATCATAATCAATATCTTCTTCTTGACAATAACCTTGAGCTACTAACCTTGCTTTATTTCGAACAATATTGCCTTGGTCATCGAGTTTGTTCCGAAATACCCATTTTGTACCAATAATTGTTTGTGATGGAGGACAAGGTACCAATTCCCAAACATCATCCCTTTCAAATTGATTCTCGTGAAGCCCCGATTTTTTCGAGCTATTAGTTGATCCTTATTGTCGTTTATACTTTTGATCGACTAATTTTACGCGTCATATTGACGGGTAATTTTTAATAATACATATATTTTGTACTCTATTTCATTTTATTTAATTACTTGTGATCATGATCATCATTAATTCTATTTTGCATTTATGATCACTTGATTGATCATTATTACTATTTTTGTATTTATTAGTCACCTTAGAATTTTAAGACACTATTTATTTTAGAGACTTTTACCTTATAAAATTAAGATTTTGATTTAGATTAAGTGATCATGAGACTTATAAGTGATCAAGGAAATCACTAATTATTTTGGAGATTGATATATTTCATCTATTATCATCAAATTTGGGACAAAAAAATAAATATGGAATTACCATATTGCCATTATAGTGATTTGCCATGGTGGATATTTTTGGAGTAAAAATATCATCCAACTCTTGTACACCTACACCTTATATTAGTCATCTTGTGTATAATTATACCATTAATCCAAATATTATACACATCATCTCTTATATTATTTCTTTAATAATATTTTTGCCAACATGTTGGAAGTCTTCCAACATTCCATTCAAACCAAGTCTTGCCCATACCTTTGACCTTCAAATTGTCTCCCATGCATGAGGCAAAATGCAAGACACAAATTTGAACAAAAATTCCTCTCTCCTCTATCACTGGACGGCTAAATGGCCATTTTTGTGTCAAAAATCCATCTCATTTTTCATCTAACACATTTACTCTCAAGCAAAAATCCTCCTCATTCTCTCTAAAAACTCCCAACTTCTCTCTATTCTTCCTCTCACTTTCTTCTTCAATACTTAGAAAATTTTCAAGATTTTTCCTCCCTATTCTTCAAAAAAATCGAACCAACTATACTACAAGGTAAGAAATTTTATCTTCAATCCATTTTTGATATCACATTGTTCATCTCTTCCACCTTCTTAACTTAAGTTTGAATTTGGTTTGGAGGTACATTTAGAAGACCTTGAAGATTAGAGCTTGACAACATTTTTGAAGAAGGACTTCAAACTTGAAGAACAACTAGTAGAGCAATTTGGACTACAAGGTAAGAATTGAGTACTAGACCCCTTCTTCCCTATTCTTTCTATTTTTTTCAAATTTTAACACCCCTTTTTCATTTTTGAGAAATAGGGGCTGACCTTAGGTGATTTTGGAGTTGAGCCAAAATTTCCAAATTTTAAGCTTCAACTAGTCTCCAAACACCTACTACACAAGGTAAAGTGTAGTCCTTCTCATTTCCTTATTTCCTTCTTTTTCTCCTTAATTTTTCTCTCATTTTTCTAACTTCAAATTTTTGATATTTTTTTGAATTAGGGGCTGACCTAAGAAGCCTCATCCAAAAATTGTGAAATTACCCCTTTTATTTCACAATTTCCAATTTTAAGGTGGGTGGAAAAATATTTTCCAACTTTTAGGTGTTTTGATTAAATGCATGTAGAAAATTTGATCATGAGCCTTGAGATATATATAATCTATGTATTGCATGTCAATTTTATGTATCAAGTCATGAATATTCTCAAGAGTTGCTCAAATTTGCTATTTATTGAATTTTAGGTGCATGCATGTGCAATTTAATGTTTTAATTGATGAATTCTTGTATGTATTGGACATGCATGTGTATGATCTTTAAAATCTATGTTTTGGATGCCTTATAACCTGGAAAAGTCGAGCATAATTGATTAAATTTCAATTTTGGACTTAAAAATGTAAAAATGGAAAGTTGGTGGACTAAATTACAAGAAAATAAAAGTTAAAGGACCCTCTGCAAATTTCGAAATTTGGGACTGTACTCAGGTTCAAAAATGACTTTTGGACATTTTAATAAAGTTTTAAGAGTTTTAAGATAAATAAAATCAACCTTTAAAAGCCCGATGACTAGATTGTAAAATTTTGAAAGTTTAAGGGCTACTTTGCAATTTTAAAACTGTACCAGACCTAAACTTTAAAATTTGAAATTTTTACTCTTAAGGTACTGGGAATTTCATATTTTAAAAGTATTCCAAAAATCCAAGTGTTTAGGGCTTGGAGAGTAATTTTACTAAAATTGAGGGACTAATGTGTAAAATACTAAACTTAAGGACCCAAATGAAATTTCCAGGACTTATGCAGCCCATGCACCTGGAAATACTAACTTAACTATAACCCAAGGTTCAAATTTCATGACAATTGGACCCTTAAAAGCCTTAAAGGCAATTATTTCAAAATGGGACAAAAATGATATTTTCAAAAGTTAAAGGACCTACACATATTTATTTTAAAAACTGCTTTTGTCCCAATATCCCACTAACCTTAATGACATTTTCCAACTGGAATCACATTAAAAGCCCTTTCGGTTTGTGAGTTCCGATTATTTAAACTTAAGGTCCGAATTGGCAATTTTTACAAATTTGGGGCCAATGTGAGAATTTTTACAAAATCTCGACCTCAAAATTTAAAAAACCTGAATCTCTGGACAATTTGGAGAATTTAGGAACTGACCTCATAATTGTTCAAGGTCAGGATATTTATTTATTCAATTTTTAACCCCAAACGTGTTGGTTTTTACAAAACGGGGCTAAATTACAATTTTTCTTTTATAAAGGACCTAACTCAAATTATTTTCTCTTTTACTAAAATAGCCCTGGACCCTCTGACTTGGAGATTTAATTAAAGTATTTTACATTCCCAAAAACCCTTGACTTCTCGGATCAATTTGACCGATTAATACCCGATCGCGGAGCGACTACCCCTCGCCTTGCGATTTTGAATCTATAACGAGACCTATGTTCCACCTAATCTTTCAAGATATCGAAGGTTGCTTATCCTTCCGATAATCATCTTCATCCAAAAACTCCACCAACGCCATAATTGCCACTCGCGTTTTTCAAAAAATTTCTGAACTACTTCCCTGAATCAATAATACTTTCATTTGCTAGTTATCGCTTTGAACTTGTTTTTACTTTCCGCCCGAGTCAACTTGGTGTGTCGAGCTCACGACTCGGAATGGACACGTCGGGGATGGAACCGGGCAGCTCGGCTGCTATTCCACTCTCCGGCCCCATCGCCCTAATCCCCAATCGAGGGACGGAGTGTCCAAGGGAAGCGGGTCGTAGTACTTGAGGTATAATCATGATTATGACAGATCCGAGCCTTGCGTAGACCCTTTGACTTTAAGTTGCTATATTTTGTTGATTTTCGGGATGTAATATGGATTATGGATCGATAAAGACCGTAAGTTGTATTCGTATTTGTTATTTTATTTCGCCGCTATTTAGACTCTGTTTCATTGGGTTCTCATTGATATTTATGGATTTGTTTGGTTATTGTATTTAAGTTGTGGATCGTTCGTCGCGTCCCGTTTGGGCGTGATGATTAGAAAAGGGTATCGAGCTCGGCTAGTAAGATGGAAACTTACACCTAGCTGACCCGGATAGGACCCTCGATCCGTGTTTTGGGTAGTACCGCGACTTGACCAATTAAGTGTGAAATCGATTTCAAATTGGCATAGAACCGTCTTATTGATGTTCGAACTAAGTTAGAACGCATATTTTGAGACTTCATAGTCATACTTGTCTTGACTTAGTTGATTGTTGACTGACTTTTTTGTTCATTCTTTCCTTATTCTCTCCTATCTTTCCTCTACCTTTGGTGATCCGCCTTAGTTTTGTTTGATTTGATGGAGCCGACGCGACGCTACATGGTGGGATGTATTCCATGCCCGTCTTTGAGCGGGAATATTACCGGCACGCGATGATTCACACGGCACGGAGAGTGATCACGCGACCCACGAGCTAGCCAGGAGCGCCAACGTAATAGGGACTGATTTCGGTGCTTGGCGATGAGCCAAGATGAGAAGAGCGAGCCGACCATTGTCATCAAGGACCGCGATAACACCATAAGAGCGGGAGGACCAAATACAGAGTATCCGGAGCGCCTGGATAACATGCGAAGAGAAGATGAAAAGGCAAGTGACGGCCGCGAGAAATGGGAGATTGATGCCCGTGTCCGCGACACCGTCGAGCGCTTGAGGAGACCCTCATCAAGCGAGATGACAGTCATAGAGGACCTTACACAGGCCCTAGCTCGAGAGACGCCGCACTAGAGGAGGCTTTGGCAGCCAATGCTCGGCCGTTGCCACCGCCCGAGGTGGAACCCGCACTGACGCCGAGGAGGATCCCGAGGAGGATCGGTCGACATTGGAGAGCCGAGGCACTCGAGGCGCTCCACTTGATGAGGCTCGGGGATTCGAGCGATCTTCAAGATCTGAGAATGACCGAACATCGAGGACGTGGGAGACCTCGTCGCGTTCCACGAGGAGTTGATGATGTACCTAGGGACCGGTACCTCTCCCTGAATTACACACGCTCCTCCTCCCACGCCGCAGAGACAATTTGACCACACAAGCCTTACAAAGAAATCTGGTTTTTATGAGGCAACATGCGAGCCTCAACCCCATGCTCCCGAACCCGCTGTAGAGGCGAACGATCGCACGTTGGAGCGATTTGCGATTCGACCCACCAGCCTTCTTGGGAGAGCCGGACGATTTGAAAGCGAGAAGAATAGGTAGAGAAGGTGGAGAATATCTTCAATGCTCTTCAATACTCCGACGAAAGCGAGAGTCACACTCGCCATATTTAAATGCTGAATCATTTGCTAGAGACTGGTGGAGGGCGAGTTGAAAGGAGATGGGAACAGGACCAGGGTAGTGAGAACATGGGGAAGTTTCTTGGCCGAGTTCAATGAACAAGATATTCCATAGGTTGTGAAAGAAGTGTGCCGAGATGAATTCCATAGATTGAGGCAAGGGAACCTGATGTAGCTTAGTACGAGTCCGAATTTCACCGATTGTCCAAGTATGCTCGGGGACAATCGATCAAGAGGATAAGCTTTACAAGTTCACTCGAGGATTGGCGGAACTTGAACCATTCGATGTTGAACTAACAACCTATTCACCGCATGTAAAAAGGCGCTCTCCGCATTGAGTCGGGATCGAACCGTATTGGGATGATTCAGTGAGAATAGGCCATCGACAGTCTTAAGAGGACAGTGTGGGACAACCATCTAAACCGCCTGCTAAGTTTGAAGGGACCGATTAACAAAACAGATAAAGGAAAGAGACCAAGATAAGGAAAGCGGGCCAAGTGTGTGCACATTGCCAAAACAGGACATACCGCTAACGATTGTTGGCGTAAGCAAGGAATGTGTTTCTTGTTGTGGTAGTAATCGAACCAGTGCAAGATTGCCCAAGTACATTGACCAAACCAAATGACGCACCCACGTAAAACCGAGAAATGGCCGGGTAATCGGGCAAGGGTGCCCGCCGAGCTTTTGCACTAGCCGGACAGAGGCTTTGGGAGGCAACAGATGTGGTGGAAGGTACGCTTCTAGTATCTAACCACTACGCTAAAATATTGTTCGACCCTGGATCAACGCATTCATTTGTTGCACCGCATTTTGTACACAAACTGCATGCATGCATGGAACATATGCCTATATGTTTAGAAGTGTCAACTCCTATGGGTGCAAGTCAGATAACAGATATTATCTATAATGCATGCGAAGTTAAGATTGCTGAGATAAACTTTCCTGCCGATTTGATCTTATTACCTATATCCGAATACGACGTGATATTGGGGATGAACTGGTTATCTGCACACCATGCACAAATGGACTGCCATAACAAGTCCATTAAGCTATGTGAACCCGGAAAACCCGAAGTGGAAATTTGGGAAGGGCACGAAAGTTAAGATTGCCCCAATCATTTCAAAGAATGAAAGCGAGGAGGGCGATCACTAGAGGGGCTCAAGGGTACTTGGCATTTGTAATTAACAAACCCAAGGTTGAGACACAAATCAACCAAGTACCTGTAGTGTCAAAATATACGGATGTATTTCCACAAGAACTCACCACCTGCCCCTCCGGATAGGGAAGTCGTGTTCACCATCGAGGTGTTGTGGATCGCCCGATTGCCGAGAACACCATATAGAATGGCTCCTCTTGAGTTACAGGAGTTGAAAACGCAATTACAAAAACTGATGGAGGTGGGATTTATCCGACCGAGTACGTCTCCGTGGGGAGCACCTGTGCTGTTCGTCAAAAAGAAGGATGGTACATTAAGACTATGTATAGATTATCGTGGTCTTAATAGCGTGACCATCAAGAACAAATATCCCCTCCCGAGGATAGACGAACTATTTGATCAACTTCAAGGAGCGACGGTGTACTCAAGTTTGACTTACAAAAGGATATTACCAATCGAAGATCCACGAGGAAGACATTTCCAAAAGCGCATTTCAAACCCGATATGGACACTACGAGTTTGTAGTAATGCCTTTTTCCGATTTAATGCACCAAAGAACATTTATGGACCTCGATGCATCGAGTCTTCCAACCTTATTTGGATCAATTCGTAGTGATATTCATTGATGACATACTCGTATACTCTAAGTGCAGAGAAGAGCACGAACGCCATCCAAAATCGCGTTTTAGAGACACTACGAGAGCATAAGTTGTATGCCAAATTCAGCAAGTGCGAATTTTTGGCTTAGTGAAGTCGCGTTCTTGGGACACATAGTATCCCAGACCGAGATTTGTAGATCCTTCAAGGCAGACAATGGTTGAATGGAAACAACACAAGTCAGAATGAAATCGGAGTTTCTAGGACTAGCTGGATATTATTGAAGATTTATCCAGGATTTTTCCAAGATAGCCGGACCACTCACTCGACTAACCAGGAAGCAAGTCAAGTTTGAGTGGAATGACAAGTGCGAGGCGAGTTTCAAGAGTCAAGAAACGACTTACTACGACTCAGTCTTAGCCCTTCCAAAGGGAAAAGAAAACTTTGTCGTCTCCAGTGATGCATCAAAAGAAGGACTAGGAGCAGTGCTCATGCAAGAAGGAAAAGTTATCGCTTATGCATCACGAAAGCTCAAGCCGTATGAGGCCAATTATCCAACGCATGACTTGGAATTGGCAGCAATAGTGTTCGCGTTGAAGAAATGGAGACACTATCTCTACGGAGCAACATTCACGGTTTTCACGGACCATAAGAGCTTGAAGTACCTATTCTCTCAGAAAGACCTCAATCTGAGGCAACGGAGATGGATGGAGTTGATTGAGGACTATCACTTTGATATTCAATACCATCCCGGGAAAGCTAACGTCGTAGCGGACGCTCTAAGCAGAAAGGCGAGCTTAGCCAGACTTATGATTCGAGAGTGGGAATCATTAGAAGAGCTGAGCAATTGGAATCTGACGAGAACCAATACTCAGATTTCATGTGCCAACATTTAATCAAACCCGATCTGAAAGAGATCAAAGAAGCACAAGAGAAAGATACACATCTTCAAAATCAAGGAGAAGATACTTAAAGGAGAGAGATCGAATTTCTCGGTACTGAAGATGGAGTTATCGATTCGAAATCGAGTGTGTGTGTACCGAATGACGAGCAAATTAGGAATTAAATCCTAACAGAGGCACACCGTTCAAAGTACACTATACATCCTGGAGGAAACAAGATGTATAAGGATTTGAAAATGAGTTATTGGTGGGTAAACATGAAGAACCAGGTAGCAGAGTTCGCGAGATGTTTAACTTGTCAACAAGTAAAAACAACACCAACGACCATCCGGTTTACTACAACCGTTGAGAATTCCCAGTGGAAATGGGAACACATAACAATGGACTTCGTGACGGATCTACCAAGGACCAAAGGAGGCCATGATGCTATTTGGGTAGTTGTAGACCGACTCACGAAATCGCACACTTTTTACCCATCAAGAAAAGCGATAGCTTGCGTAAAACTTACACAAACTTATATCCAGAAATCATTCGACCGCATGGAGTACCGGTCGACATAGTATCGACAGAGACCCGAGGTTTGTCTCCCAGTTTTGGAAGTGCTTGCACGAGGAATTGGGTACCTCGCTAAGTTTCAAAGACAAAGAAGACATCCACAAACCGATGGGCGTCCGAGCGAACAATTCAAACCCTTGAAGATATCTTTGCGAGCTTGCACATTGGATTTTCAAGGAAGTTGGGATCGCACTTACCATTAGCCGAGTTCGCCACAATAACAGCTTATCAAGCCACGATTGGGATCGCACCTACGAGGCATTATATGGGCGAAAATGTAGATCCCCACTACATGGGAGATTGATGACCAATGGACTCCGAAGAGAAACGAAAGTCACCCTCAATTCCAAAGGTCGACTTAGTTCAGAGGCCATGGAGAAGGTCAAGTCGATGATCAAGTAGCGGATTCGCATAGCTCGAGCCGCCAAAAGAGTTACGCGGACAAGAGAAGAAAGGATTTGGAATTTGAATTCGGAGATGAAGTATTTCTCGGACTCTCACCACGGAAAGGATTGATCAATCCGAAGAAAGGAGGCAAGTTGAGTCCTAGATATGTTGGACCTTACAAGATTTTACAGAGGATCGGGAAGTTAGCCTACCGACTTGAGTTACAAAGACCATATGCGGGAATGCACGATGTATTCCACGTGTCGAGATCGAAGAAGTATCAACCGATCCCGAGCACATCATCACTCGAGATACTCCTCCTCTAATGGAAAATCTATCCTACACCGAGAAGCCGATCCGGATCATTGACCAACAGTGCATGCGGTTGCGTAAGAAGAGAGAAATCCCGATGGTTAAAGTGGTATGGCGGAGAACCACAACCGAGACGAAGACGCAACGTGGGAGATGGTAGAAGACATGAGGAATCAATATCCAGAACTATTCTGAAGAGAATTTGGGGACCAAATTCTTTTAAGGAGGGGAGGATGTGAAGCCCCGATTTTTCCGAGCTATTAGTTGATCCTTATTGTCGTTTATACTTTTGATCGACTAATTTTACCGCGTCATTTTGACGGGTATTTTTTAATAATACATATATTTTGTACTTTATTTCATTTTATTTAATTACTTGTGATCATGATCATCATTAATTCTATTTTGCATTTATGATCACTTGATTGATCATTATTACTATTTTGGTATTTATTAGTCACCTTTGAATTTTAAGAGACTATTTATTTTAGAGACTTTTACCTTATAGAATTAAGATTTTGATTTAGATTAAGTGATCATGAGACTTATAAGTGATCAAGGAAATCACTAATTATTTTGGGGATTGATATATTTCATCTATTATCATCAAATTTGGGACAAAAGAAATATATGGAATTACCATATTGCCATTATAGTGACGGCCATGGTGCATATTTTTGGAGTAAAAATATCATCCAACTCTTGTACACCTACACCTTATATTAGTCATCTTATGTATAATTATACCATTAATTCAAATATTATACACATCATCTCTTATATTATTTCTTTAATAATATTTTTGCCAACATGTTGGAAGTCTTCCAACATTCCATTCAAACCAAATCTTGCCCATACCTTTGACCTTCAAATTGTCTCCCATGCATGAGGCAAAATGCAAGACACAAATTTGAACAAAAATTCCTCTCTCCCTCTATCACTTGGATGGCCAAATGGCCATTTTTGTGTCAAAAATCCATCTCATTTTTCATCTAACACATTTACTCTCAAGCAAAAATCCTCCTCCTTTCTCTCTAAAAACTCCCAACTTATCTCTATTCTTCCTCTCACTTTCTTCTTCAATACTTAGAAAATTTTCAAGATTTTTCCTCCCTATTCTTCAAAAAAAAAAAATCGAACCAACCATACTACAAGGTAAGAAATTTTATCTTCAATCCATCTTTGATATCACATTGTTCATCTCTTCCACCTTCTTAACTTAAGTTTGAATTTGGTTTGGAGGTATATATAGAAGACCTTGAAGATTAGAGCTTGACAACATTTTTGAAGAAGGACTTCAAACTTGAAGAACAACTAGTAGAACAATTTGGACTACAAGGTAAGAATTGAGTACTAGACCCCTTCTTCCCTATTCTTTCTATTTTTTTCAAATTTTAACACCCCTTTTTCATTTTTGAGAAATAGGGGCTGACCTTAGGTGATTTTGGAGTTGAGCCAAAATTTCCAAATTTTAAGCTTCAACTAGTCTCAAAACACCTACTACACAAGGTAAAGTGTAGTCCTTCTCATTTCCTTATTTCCTTCTTTTTCTCCTTAATTTTTCTCTCATTTTTCTAACTTCAAATTTTTGATATTTTTTGAACTAGGGGCTGACCTAAGAAGCCTCATCCAAAAATTGTGAAATTACCCCTTTTATTTCACAATTTCCAATTTTAAGGTGGGTGGAAAAATATTTTCCAACTTTTAGGTGTTTTGATTAAATGCATGTAGAAAATTTGATCATGAGCCTTGAGATATATATGATCTATGTATTGCATGTCAATTTTATGTATCAAGTCATGAAAATTCTCAAGAGTTGCTCAAATTTGCTATTTATTGAATTTTAGGTGCATGCATGTGCAATTTAATGTTTTAATTGATGAATTCTTGTATGTATTGGACATGCATGTGTATGATCTTTAAATTCTATGTTTTGGATGCCTTATAACCTGGAAAAGTCGAGCATAATTGATTAAATTTCAATTTTGGACTTAAAAATGTAAAAATAGAAAGTTGGTGGACTAAATTGCAAGAAAATAAAAGTTAAAGGACCCTCTGCAAATTTCGAAATTTGGGACTGTACTCAGGTTCAAAAAGACTTTTGGACATTTTAATAAAGTTTTAAGAGTTTTAAGATAAATAAAATCAAACTTTAAAAGCCCGAGTACTAGATTGTAAAATTTTGAAAGTTTAAGGGCTACTTTGCAATTTTTAAAACTGTACCAGACCTAAACTTTAAAATTTGAAATTTTTACTCTTAAGGTACTGGGAATTTCATATTTTAAAATTATTCCAAAAATCCAAGTGTTTAGGGCTTGGAAAGTAATTTTACTAAAATTGAGGGACTAATGTGTAAAATACTAAACTTAAGGACCCAAATGCAATTTCCAGGACTTATGCAGCCCATGCACCTGAAAATACTAAATTAACTATAACTTAATTATATTTTGGACCCAAGGTTCAAATTTCATGACAATTGGACCCCTAAAAGCCTTAAAGGCAATTATTTCAAAATGGGACAAAAATGATATTTTCAAAAGTTAAAGGACCTACACATATTTATTTTAAACACAGCTTTTGTCCCAATATCCCACTAACCTTAATGACATTTTCCAACTGGAATCACATTAAAATCCCTTCCGGTTTGTGAGTTCCGATTATTTTAAACTTAAGGTCCGAATTGGCAATTTTTACAAATTGGGGGCCAATGTGAGAATTTTTACAAACTCTAGACCTCAAAATTTTAAAAACCTGAATCTCTGGACAATTTGGAGAATTTAGGAACTGACCTCTTAATTTTTCAAGGTCGGGATATTTATTTATTCAATTTTTAACCCCAAAAGTGTTGGTTTTACAAAACGGGGCTAAATTACAATTTTTCTTTATAAAGGACCTAACTCAAATTATTTTCTCTTTTACTAAAATAGCCCTGGACCCTCTGACTTGGAGATTTAACTAAAGTATTTTACTTTCCCAAAAACCCTTGATTTATCGGATCAATTTGACCGATTAATACCAGATCGCGGAGCGACTTCCTAGCCTTGCGATTTTGAATCTATAACGGGACCTATGTTCCACCTAATCTTTCAAGATATCGAAGGTTGCTTATCCTTCCGATAACCATCTTCATCCAAAACTCCACCAACGCCATAATTTCCACTCACGTTTTTCAAAAATTTTCGAATCGCTTCCCTGAATCAATAATACTCATTGCTGGTTGATTACTGAACTTGTTTTTACTTTCTGCTGAGTCAACTTGGTGTGTCGAGCTCACACCGGAATAGATACGTCGGGGATGGAACCGTGCAGCTCGGCTGCTATTCCACTCTCCCGGCCCCATCGCCCTAATCCCGCAATCGAGGGACGGAGTGTCCAAGGGAAGCGGGTTGTAGACTTGAGGTATAATCATGATTATGACAGATCCGAGCCTTGCAAGCTCCACTGTGGATTTTGTCTTTGCCTATGGAGCGATAAGGTGCCGGTCTTGGACCATCCTGCCTGGGGAGTTACAAGGAAGAACGAAGGAATCGCTGTCTGATCCACACGATTCCGGAGTTATCGGACCCGTTTGGTTGGCGCTACAAATCCTGCACGCAACCGCTACTTGTTTTGCATTGGTTGGCGTTACATTTCCGTACGCAACCATTATTTGCCTTGCATGGGATTGGCGTTACATTTCCGTACGCAATCCTACCTGTCTTGACTGAATCACATAGTGCCTGTGTGACCATGAACTGTTTTCTTGAACTGTATAAGTATATTATTTAAATATTTTTATCACGACGCTTGTGAACTGTGTGTGAATTCATGCATCATACTCACGGGTTTTTCATATAATGTTTTTTCACATTAACTATATTGCGCCACACTTGCACACGATCACCCCATCCATCGAGATTTTGTCTCATCCCCACCTATTTTCTAACCTTAGATGAGGATTTCGTTGAAGATGCGGAACCGGCCCTGGATTGAGACCTTGTATTCTCGCGTGTTGGATTTACTACTTCTTGTTGTTGATTGGACTCTTTTCTTATGTTGTTGTCGGACTTTTGTATTTCTTTCCATTCCAGTTTTGTAAACAAGGGCGTAGGACCCTTTGACTTTAAGTTGCTATATTTTGTTGATTTTCGGGATGTAATATGGATTATGGATTGTAGATCGTAAGTTGTATTCGTATTTGTTATTTTATTTCCGCTACTATTTAGACTCTGTTTCATTGGGTTGTCGTTGATATTTGTCTCGGATTTGTTTGGTTATTGTATTTAAGTTGTGGATCGCTCGTCGCGTCCCGTTTGGGCGTGATGATTCAACTCCTGTTGCATTTCTAAAACCAATCCTCATCTTCAATAGCTTCCTTAGCATTTTTAGTCATTTTTGAGATATAAGAGCTTTCTCGGCAAATTTTCTTCTAGTCATCACTTTATCAAGGGGATCACCAATAATGAGCTCTTTTGGGTGATCTCCTTAAATTTCAACGCCATGGGAAGATCCAAAGTATCACCTTTGTTTTCTTGAGGAACATTTGAGGTTGAAGGTTGATCATTTGAAGTTGAAGGTTGATCATGTTGAGCATCATCTTGAACAATTGGTTCAATAACATTCTCTTCATCACTATCATCATTGGGTATCCTTTCAACACTCGAAGCTTCATTGAATTTGACATGGATAGATTCTTCAACAACCATACTAGTCTTATTGTAAACCCGATATGCCTTGCTCTTGATAGAGTACCCTATATATATTCCTTCATCGACCTTAGGATCAAGTTTGTCCAATTGATCCTTAGTATTCAATATAAAACACTTACATCCAAATATTTTGAAATAACTAATATTTGGAGTTCTTTCTTTCCAAAGCTCATACGGTGTTTTATTCAATTTAGGACAAAGATAAACACGATTAAAAAAAAACATAGCATGCGGTACTTACGGCTTCAGCCTAAAAATATTTTGGAAGTGAAAACTCATTGAGCATAGACCGACTCATTTCTTGAAGTGTTTGATTCTTTCTTTCGGCTACTCCATTTTGTTGAGGTGTTCTTGGAGCCGAAAAATTATGAGCATATCCTTTGGTTTCACAAAAGACTCTAAATTATCCATCAAATTCACCACCTTTATCACTTGAATAGACTTGATAGTATCTCCTTTTCATTTTCAATAAGTCTACACAACTTAACAAACTCTTTAATGGCATCTCTTTTATTTGCAAGAAAAATAGCCCAAGTATATCTATAAAAATCATCGACTATAACAAAGGTGTAATGTTTTCCACTTAAACTAGTCGTACCAATATCCCCATACAAATCAAGGTGATGTAATTGTAGGGGTTTGGTTGTGGAAATTTCATTTTGGGCTTAAAACTACTTTTAACTAATTTGTTCTTTTGACAAGTGTCACATAAGCCAAGATTTTAAAAATTCAATTTGGGTAGTCCTTTTACATGTAGGTTTTTGTAAATAGTTTGCAAATTTTTGTATCCAATGTGTCCAAGTCGCCTATGCCATAGACTAGTTAAATCATTATTGGCGACAAGACAAAAATATTTTGACTAACCAAATCACTTGTGCAAATTTTGTAAAGATTGTTTTTTCTATTTGCTTCACAAATAATTTCATCATTTTAACACTAAGGCATTTTTCTTTATTGAAAATAACATTATAATTTGAATTACAAAGTTGGCTAACACTTATCAAATTAAACTTAAGCCCTTCAACATAAAGAACATTACTAAGAGAGAAAAGAAGAGTTACCAATTTCTCCATTTCCAAGAATTCTTCCTTTGCCATTCCCGAACATGACCATACCCTCTTCTTGGAGCTTGATGTTGGTAAAAAGTTCTCTTCTTCCAGCCATATGGCACGAACACCCGTTGTCCATGAGCCATTTTAAATCCTCCATTGTTGTTATAGCCCCTATTACCTATAAATGAATTATTTTTAGGTACCCTATAATTTTGGGGTCCATGGGGGTTAGCCTTGAGACCTTTGGGTCTCCATAATAGCTAAACTTATTCTTCAATTTACAATTACTAGCATAGTATCCAATTTTACCACAATAAAAGCAAATAAGATTGTTGGAACTACTAAAGACGTATGAAAGTCGGACCTTGGTCATTTTTCTTAGAAGCATTTTGAAAGGGTTTATAACCAAGTCCTAATTTTGAATGCTCGCCTCTTTGCGCATCTAAAATTTTTGTAACTTTATCCGTACTTAAATTAAATCAATGCACATCCTTTTTCAAATTTTCAATATCATTTGTGAGCGTTTGTTTTTCAGTTTCAAGAGTACTGATTTTTGTAAGAGTAATAGCATGAGCATGATCAAGAGATTCATAAGTAAACAATTTATCCTTTTCTAATTTAAGCTCTTTATACTCCTTTTTCAAAGTCTTGTATTTAACAATCAAATTTTGAAACTCATTTTGCAATTCATCAAAATCACATTGTAATTCATCAACTAAGGAAGAAGTTGAAGAGTTAGAGCGTACCTTGTTATTTTCATCGCCTGGCCATAAGACCATGTTCGGTTTCTCCTTCCTCATCGGATGTGGCGAGTAGTTCATCCCAAGTTTTGACATCCGCATTTATAGTCTTCTTTTGAGTAAAAGACTTTTCTTCTTTTGCTCCTCCTCCGCTAGTTTTGGGCAATCGGCTATGAAGTGCCCGGATTTTTTGCATTTGAAATACGAGTTGTCTCTCGGTTTTCTTGCCTTATTTTTATTCACAAACTTTGCAAATTTTCGGACAAGTGTGGCCGTCTCCTCATCATCTTCGTCACTAGCATAATATGAATTATTAGAAGAAGATGCTAAACCTTTAGGAATATTTTGCATACCCGATTGAGTGGTGGATGGTTTAGATATTTTTCCTCTCCTTGAGATAGACTTCATAAATGAGGAGGTTCCCAATTAGCTCATCGAACTTGAATGCTTCGAGATTTTGTGCTTTCGTGATAGCCGTCACCTTTTCGGACCATGAGCGGGAAGAGCGGTCAATACCTTAGTCACCTTGTCTTCTTCGGAAATAACCTTCCCGAGAGCCACAAGAGGATTGACAATGTTGTCAAGCCTTTCCACTATTTTTGGTATGCTTTCACCATCATGCATATTGAAATTTTCAAAGTCTTTCACAAGCGTTGTTTGTTGGGAAATTTATTGTTTAGATTTTGTTAAATGTCATGTAAAACTTAGACTAGAAAGTTGGTACCCCATTTTCGTCGTAATTTGTATTTTAATAGATAGGGGATGTACTAGCCGAGTCGGTCGCCTACGCCGGACATACAAGAAGTCAACTAATGATCGGGATGAAGACTCCACCGTGTGAAGCGGTGAGTATAGCAAGGAAAAGAAGACAAGAACTCGATCAAGGAGTAGCGTAGCTATGATACAACTGTGTGAAGTGTCAGTCAAGCCAACTCAAGATAGCCAAGTCTCAAGTTGAAGTGATGATGAGTCATCCAATGATTGGGAGTTGACTCAAGTCACCTGGGGAAGTTAAGGAACTGCAGTCAAGTCAAGACAATCAAAAGAATCCGTTGTACGAAGTTAAGAAGGTTATTTAAATAAGTAATACTTTCATGCCGCAATATCTTAAAGTGCTCACCCCGATCCCGAAGCGTGCAAAAGGAATAAACCAATGGGAAGCTCGCACCCGTGTCGACTCAAAAGTCAAGGTTTATTTAATACGAGGAAATGTCAATATCAAGGATCGCAACAAGACAAGCCAACGAACATAAGTGACTTTTGAAATCACCTATCTCTTCAACGGGGTTTTTTGAAAGCTCACTTTAAAAGGTGAGGAATCACTTTGAGAAAAGGATACCCGAACCACAAACATTCAAGTGTAACCGCAAAAATATTCTCAAGTTATTCAAGCAAATCTCAAGCCTAAATTTGAAGGAAATCAATCCAACACCAAGTTGTGAAGGAAAGATAACTTCAAATTATTGAAGAGGAAACTTTTGAAGAAACAAAAGGGGTCTACATTCTAAGGAGGATTGTAGAAAGGTTCAAGGTCGAACCAGTCTCACGTTATTGGAGGGCTTCCCGATCAAATCCAAGAAGCTTGAGCAAGTGAGCTGTAGTAGCAAGGCACACCGCCCTATGAAGAAGCTGAGTCGCATTTAAAAGCCATTTGTGTGAACAAGGCATCTCCAGATCGAGTCCTGAAGGATCAAGTCATTTGTGTGATCAAGACTTGCATCCGGGTGATAACCACTTTGTACGATCAATACTTAGTGGATTCCTCCAGGAGTTGGAGAAGAGAGGAGTAGAAGAATTACCCCATCTTCGAACCTCTATAAAATTTATTGTGTCATTTACATTTCAAAGATTTACTTTTCGCACATCATTTAATATCTGATTATTTGCTATCCAATCGACAATTAACAAAGTGATAAAACCTAGTGTTAAAACAAACGTAATTCAAATTCAAGGGTGTTAAGTCTTCCGCTGAAAATCTCATCACAGCCAAGTTAAGGTTTAGACTAAACAAGTGAGTTATTCTATCAACACTCAATCGAGTGCATTTGAGTGACTAACTCTATTTGGTTAACTAACTTAGTTGTCCATCAAGAACATAAAAAGGACTAAAATCAAAAAATTGGTAAGGTTTATTCAACCCCCTTTTTAAACCTTACTCACACCCCTTGGGACCTACAAGTGGTATCGGAGCGGTTGGTTCATTGAGCCTTCCGCACTAGTTCTCGAACTAGATCTCCAATCTTTCAAAGAAGTTTTTTTTAACACTTGTTCTTTCAAAAGCCATTTTTTAAGTTATTATCATGGAAGCAAATTTGACACGCATTCCTATGTTTACCATTGAAGAATTTGATGACTGGAAAATACGTATGTGCTCATCTATCGCCTTTACATGATGAGATGTGGATAGTGATAGAGGATGGACTCTCGCAAATAATGAAGGTGAACACAAACTGCAAGGAGAGTCTGCGGTGAGGAAAGGAGGAAGAGGAGGTCGCTCCTCCTGCGGACCTATGGTTGAAAAACCAAGAGTGAATGGAGAAATGATGACAAAAACGATACAACTTGGACAATGTGGCCAAGGATATACTTTACAAGACTTTGGACATGAGCCATGTTCAACAAAGTCAAATCTTGCAAGATGACCCAAAGAAATCGGGATAAACTAACCCTAATTTGTGAAGGATCCGAGCAAATCAAGGAAAACAAATTATCCGTTGTTGTTCAAAAATTTGAAAACTTTAAAATGCTTGCGGGTGAAACGATGGACCAACCGGATGCTAGATTCACTGAAATTACAAATGAGCTCTCAAAGACTTGGGAAAGAATACACGAGAATGAGATGTGTATGAAGATATTAAGGAGCCTCCCGGTGAGTGGGAAATGTAGACCATGGCTCTAAGGCACTCGATGGACCTATCAAAAACATCTAATCATGAACTATTCTCGGACCTCAAAGCCTATGAGTTTGAGGTGAGAAGAAAGGATCAAGAGAAGATAGATGTACCCAAAACATTTTGACACTCATAGTCAAGGGAAGGGAGAGAGCCGAGACCAAATAAGTCATTGACCAGGAAGAGATTTCCTTGATGGTTAAAAGATTCAACAAGTTCTTCAACAAGAACTACAAAAGAAACAAAGGTGAATCCTCCGTAAGGCATTGGCTCCCTACAAGTCAAGGAAGATAGGCCACCAAAGAGAGCCGACTATCAAAAGGTCGAATATCAAAGAGCTAACAACCCAAGAAATGAGAGAGCGATCAAAAAGTTGAAAACTTATGTTGGAATTGCGAACAACCAGGACACTTTGCCATTGATGTCCATATCCTCGTAGTCAATAAATACGGGGAATGAAGAAGAAAGAAAAGTCTTGAGAGAAAGAATGCGAGAAAAAAAAAGAGCAATGTTAGGCCGAGATCACTGATACAAACTAAGTCAAAAGAAAGCAGACTCGAGAGAGTAGTGAAGGCGACTACTCAAGTGACTGAAGAAGAAGCCTTAATATGTCTAATGGCTAAAGAACAAGATCAATCGACCAAGAAGATGAGGTACACTCTAACTAATCTCACTTAGATTCTAGTGATAGTGATTGTGACACACACACTTCATCACCCACTCGATCTTTATGATTCATTAGGCAAAATGATGAAAGACTTTGAGCACATTAAATCCTCACATACACTATTTAATGACGAAAACAGCCACTCAAAAGCCAACATTCACGGTGACTAAAGAGCTGAGTACTCTAAGTCACATAGCCGATGAGAATAAAGAGTCAAGGCCGAGAATGTTAAACTAATAGCAGAGATAGCTACTATAGAAAAGAGAGAAAATGATCTCAAAAATGTGATTGCTTCATTCACTAAGGCATCTAAATCATTGGATGACCTTATTATGAGCCAAAAAGAGTGTGGAGACAAGACAGGCATATGATTCAATTCATTTTGTGTACAGTCAAACTCCCGAGTAATCCCTGGAAAAAGGATCTTCAAGTAATGGAGCATCTCAAAACCCAAACGGCCAGTTGAGTATCTTTGAGAGACAAATGAGAAGAAATCCAGCAGAGTGCCCTCAAGCAAACTCCAAACAGAAATACTACTGTGAAGAAGAAACAGAGCTACTAAACCCCAGGATGTTCTATAAAAGGAACACATATGATGGGAATGGTAGAAATTACCCAAGCCAAGCTTGTGATTGGAATAATGTGAAATATCAAAGAAAGACCTATGGAATATATGCCAAAATGGCAAAGGCCTAGAACTCAAAGAAAGGTCATTCCAAAGGCAAAAGAGCTATCATCAAAGCACACATATGTACCCCAACACTACACTCACAAATATCACAACTACCCAAAGAAGGCAATTGCTAAAACTCACACACAGCATACAGACAAAATAGACAGTTCTATGAACCTAAAGCTCCCAAGCAATTTGCCAAAGTGAATTATGATTATGACACGAGATAGATGGCAACCTCCTAGAGTCAAATTATTTGGCTATAGGCTGGTTGGATCATCTTACAAGATTAACCCTTAGGACCCGCACAAGTATGGGTACCTAAAAACTAATTTCCTTGATTGCGGAGTTCGAATACCGAAAGTGCCAAGGAACCTGGTACATGGATAGTGGTTGTTCCGCACATACATGACAGAAACAAGAAAAATCTATCAAAATTCAAGGAAATTAGAGCGCAAAAGTCATATTTGGAGGAAATGAAGCTCCAGGGAAATAAGAGGCAATCGGATCTTTCAAGAAAAATGGAGTAGAAATCACAGATGTTGCATACGTTGAAGGCCTCAACTTTAACTTGTTAAGCATCGAGCAAATTATGTGGCAAGGGCTATAATGTTGGATTCAATATGGGAGTGTGCCAAATCAAAGACATTGAATCAAATGAAGTAGTGTTGCAAGGATCCGCACAAAAGAATATGTATGTGGTAGATTGGTCGATCGCCACACCAAGCACTTGTCTGGCAGCTAGCAAAGAGTAGAATCAAGTTGGTTGTGGCACAAGAAGTCGAGTCAATCGAACTTCAAGACAATTAACAAGCTTACAAGGAGTAATCTTGTAGAAGGACGCGCGACTCGGTGTACAAGAAGGAAAGTAATTGTGATGCATGCCAAATGGGAAAGCAGATCAAATTATCATTCAAAGAGAAGTCAAGTCCATCTTCAACAAGGATATGCATCTATTGCATATGGACTTATTTGGTCCGATTGAGCCCGGCTTAAGCGGAAAGAAATACACTCTAGTAGTAGTGGATGATTATTCAAGATATACATGGACAATCTTCATGTATAAAAAGAAGGAAACTTTGCGAAGTTACCTCAACCGATGAGAAGAGTTCAAAATGAGAAGAGTCAAACCATTATAAAGTTAAGGTCGATAGAGGAACCGAGTTTGTCAATGGGATAATAACTCGATTGTGTTGAAAATGGTATAGCTCATGAACTATCTCGGCAAGGACTCCTTGTGAGAATGGAGAGCGAGAAAGAAGAAGAACAGAACTCTCAAGGAAGTTCGCAAGAACCATGTTAGTCAAGTGGATTGCCAAAAAGATTTCGGGGTCAAGCCATCAATACCGCATGCTATACTCAAAATAGATGCATGATTAATAGACAATTTGAAAAAAGACTCCCTATGAAATTTGGACGGGAGAAAGCCAAATGTTGATACTTTAGAACATTTGGATGTAAATGCTTCATCCACAACAATGGGAAGGATAATCTAAAGGCGTTTGATGCTAAAGGCGATGAAGTTATCTTCTTGGGATACTCAACTGAAAGCAAAGCCTATAGAGTCTTTGAACAAAAGGACAATGGTCACGAAGAGTCTATCCATGTGGTGTTTGATGAACCTAATGTAAATGGAGAAGATATTGAGGACTTAGTGATAATTTGAATCAATCACCCAATCGTGCGTAAGAGTCCCTATGTTGAAGTCAAGCCGGAGCAATTAATCAAGGTGAAGATGAGATAGTTGAATCTCAAAGAAAGACGGTGGAAAATCTGCGGACTAAGTGATGATGAAGGAGCGCTCAAGAAAACACAAACCGCAAGACGATCAACCCAACCTAACTTACTCCAACTTTGATGTGAGATGGCCGAGAGACCATCCACCGAGCTAGTCATTGGAGATGTAAGAGATGGTGTAAGAACCAGATCCGAGCTCAACAAGAAGCAATGTTCACTTGTTTTATTTCCCAAATAGAACCTAAAGATGTGTCCCAAGCAACCGGATGACGACATTGGATTCAAGCCATGCAAGAAGAGCTGAATCAATTTGAGAGAAATAAAGTATGGGAATGGTACAAAGACCAACCCATCAAAATGTCATTGGCACAAAATGGGTGTTTAGAAACAAGATGAATGAAGATGGTTCGTGGTAAGAAACAAAGCAAGATTGGTAGCCAAAGGGTATTGCCATGAAGAAGGTATAGATTTTGATGAAACATTTGCTCTGTTGCAAAATTAGAAGCAATAAGGATGTTTCTTGCCTATGCCGCACACAAGAACTTCATTGTATATCAAATGGATGTAAAAAGTGCATTGAATGGATTATTAGAAGAAGAAGTCTATGTTGAACAACCTCCAGGATTTGAGCGGAAGACTCTTGGAGATAAAGTGTACAAGCTCAAGAAAGCTCTATATGGATTGAAACAGGCACCTAGAGCATGGTATGATGCATTATCTCAATTTCGACCGATAATGATTCACCAAAGGCAAAGTGGATAGAACACTCTTGAGAATTCAAGATGGAGAGAGTATCTTTGCTTATTCAAATATATGTGGATGACATTATTTTTGGATCCACAAACAAAGAGTTGTGTGAAAAATTCTCAAACCTCATGCAAAGCAAATTTGAAATAAGCATGATGGGAGAGTCGACATTCGTTCTAGGACTTCAAGTTAAGCAGTGAAGGATGGAACCTTCATAAGTCAAACAAAGTATACCACATATTTAATGAAGAAATTTGGTATGGAAGAGAAGTCTTCTCGTAAAAATACCAATGAATACATCAATTAAGATGGATATGGATGTAGATGGAAAGCCGTGGATCAAACAAGATACTGAGCACTCATTGGATCACCGCTCTATCTCACAAAGCAAGTAGGCCAAACATCACCTTTGCAAAGTAGGTGTATGTGCAAGATTTCAATCTGCACCAAAAGAAAGCCATATGACCGGCCAAGAGAATCCTAAGATATTTGAAGGGATGCCGGGGAAGTTGGCTTATGGTATCCAAAGGAAGGAGGATTCAACCTTATTGGTTACTCGGACTCGACTATGATGGATGTAGAGTTGGCGGAAGAGTACTTCGGTACATGTCAAATGCTTGAAACAGATTAGTTTTCTGGTTTAGCAAGAAGCAAAATTCAATAGCCGCATCCACAAAAGCCGAGTACATAGTTGCGGTAGTTGCAGCCCAAGTCTTATGGATGAGACAGTTAGATAAATGTTTTTATCATGATTTTGATGATTATGTTCGACTTTGTTCAAATATGTTTTCAAACCAAAACTATGTCCCTAAATGTTGTCTAAATATTTCCGATCAACTTAAAATGTTTTTACTATTGTTGGAGTATTTCTTGAAGTTTATTTTCAATAAAACATTGGACAACACATTTGTTTCAGCTCGACCGGCCGCCCTATATAGGGCAACCCGCACTGAGTTGAGCTAAGAAACGAGAAAATGGGACGTAAGAAAAATAGGGCGATGACGGGTCGACCTGGTGTGGGCGGCCGGTGTGGTCGGCCGGTCGGCCGTGGCGACTGCACTGCAAGTTGGATTTTTGTTCCAGACTTCTCTGTTTCAGAAAAACGTCAAGCGGCAAGTCCTGACTAAGCGGCGGTGGCCGCACTCCCCTTCGACCGGTCCCCCTGTGTAAAAATTCGCAGAATTCAATTTCAATCTTATCTCTCTTGTGACCGGCCGAACCCCTGTTATTCTTGTGAGTATTCTTGTGGTAAGAATACACTTGGGTGATCTAGGTGATAGGTGTTTGAAGGTTGTGGTAATCTTCAAAGGTGTTGTAAGAGGTTGTAGTAATCCTCAAGGTGGTGTAAGAGGGTTGTGGTAATCCTCAAGGTGGTGTAAGAGGATTGTGGTAATCCTCAAAGTGGTGAAAGAGGGTTGTGGTAATCCTCAAGGTGTTGTATTAATTTTTGGTAAATTAATAAAATCTTTTTCTTTTTGAAATCCATCCTGAGGAGATCTTGGGGTGGTAGAGGATTAGCCCTAGGTGGGTTGAACCTCTTTAAATCAACGAGTGTTGTTTATTTTCCGCATTTACATTTTTGTTATTTACTCGTTGTTTCGAAAAAGAGGGTGATTTGCGAAAAATCGGCATAATCTATTCACCCCCTCTAGATTATTGTAGCACTTGGACTAACAAGTGGTATCAAAGCCAAACTCTTTGGCTAGCTCGTTCGAGTAAAGAGGAAAGATCCATGGCTACAAATGATGCTCATCTCACCACCGGCGCCTCTACCAATAAGCCACCACTATTCGACGCCAACAACTATGCATTTTGGAAAGACCGCATGGAGTGCTTCCTACAAGGGTGCGGGTTCGACATTTGGAATGTGGTCATTGAAGGAGTTGATCAACCAACAAAGAAATCGGAGGATGGCACCTTGGCTCCTAAACCTTTCAAGGAGTTTGATGAAAACGACAAGAAGGCTTTTTTTGTAAACGGTAAGGCCTTAAATATTTTGCATTTTTCTCTTACCGCCACCGAGTACAATCGCATAAGAGGCATAAGGTCGGCACATGAGGTTTGGGAAAAATTGGAGACAATCTATGAAGGGACTAAGAAAGTCAAGCAAGCAAGAAAGACCATGCTTGTTAAAGACTTCAAAACTTTAACATGTATGATGGCGAAAGCATCTCAAAATGGTGGAAAGGCTTGACAATATTGTCAATCCTCTTTGGCCCTCGGCAAAGTCATCTCCGAAGAAGACAAGGTGACCAAGGTACTAAATGCACTTCCCGGCTCATGGTCCGAAAAAGTAACGGCAATCACGGAGGCACAAAATCTTGAGACACTCAAGTTTGATGAGCTTATTGGAAACCTACTCATCTATGAAGTCTATCTCAAGGAGAGGAAAAATTCCAAACCATCCACAAATCAATCGGGTATGCAAATTATTCCTAAAGGTCTTGCTTCTTATTCTAATAATGCATACTATGATAATGATGATGATGATGAGGAGACGGCCGCACTTGTTCGAAAATTTGCAAAATTTGTGAATAAAAATAAAGCAAGAAAACCAAGAGATAATGCTTGCTTTAAATGCGGAAAACCGGGCACTTCATTGCCGATTGCCCAAAGCTCGATGAAGAGGAGCAAAAGAAAAGGAAGCCTTTCACAAAAAAGAAGGCTCTAAATGCGGAAGTCAAAACATGGGATGAACTACTCGAAACAACCGATGAGGAAGGAGAAACCGAACACGGTCTCATGGCTATAGACGATGAAAATAATGAGGTACACTCAAATTCTTCTACTTACTCCATAGTTGATGACTTGCAATGTGATTTTGATGAATTGCAAATTGAGTTTCAAAATTTAATCGTTAAATACAAAAATTTGAAAAAGGAGCATAAGGAGATTAAGGTTGAAAAGGAAAAATTATTTACCTCTTATGAATCTTTAGACAAAGCTCATGCTCTTACTCTTACTAGAATTCATTCTCTTGAAACCGAAAAGGAATCGCTCACAAAAGATATTGAATGTTTGAAAAATGACGTGCATCGTTTCAACATAAGTACGGATAAAGTCACAAAAATTTTAGATGCACAAAGAGGTGAGCATTCCAAATCGGGACTTGGTTATAAGCCATTTCAAAGTGTTTTTAAGAAAAATAACCAAGGTCCGACTTTTGTACGTGCTAATAATTATAATACTCCTACTTATTTTTATTGTGGCAAAGTTGGACATTATGCTAATAATTGCAAATTGAGAAATAGCTCAAGACATGTTTGGAGACCCAAAGGTCTCAAGACTAACCCCATGGACCCCAAAATTATAGGGTACCTAAAAGAAATTCTTTTGTAGATATAGGGGCCATAACCACAATGGAAGATTCAAAATGGCTCGTGGACAGCGGATGTTCACGCCATATGACCGGGAGGAGAGAACTTTTACCAACATCAAGCTCCAAGAAGAGGGTATGGTCATGTTCGGCAATGGCAAAGGAAAAATTCTTGGAAATGGAGAAATTGGTAACTCTTCTTCTCTCTTAGTAATGTTCTATTAGTTGAAGGGCTTAAGTTTAATTTGATAAGTGTTAGCCAACTCGTGATTCAAAATATGATGTTTCCTTTAATAAAGAAAAATGCCTTATTCTTAAAAATGGTGAAATTATTTGTGAAGCAAATAGAAAAGGCAATCTTTACAAAATTTGTACAAGTGATTTGGTTAGTCAAAATGTTTCTTGTTTAGTCGCCAATAATGATTTAACTAGTTTATGGCATAGGCGACTTGGACATGTTGGATACAAGAATTTGAAAAATATTTACAAAAACCAACATGTGAAAGGACTACCCAAATTGAATTTTGAAAATCTTGGCTTATGTGACACTTGTCAAAAAGAACAAATTAGTTAAAAGTAGTTTTAAGCCCAAAAATGAAATTTCCACAACCAAACCCCTACAAATGCTTCACCTTGATTTGTACGGGGATATTGGTACGGCTAGTCTAAGTGGAAAACATTACACTTTTGTTATAGTCGATGATTATTCGAGATATACTTGGGCTCTTTTTCTTACCAATAAAAACGATGCCGTTAATGAGTTTGTTAAGTTGTGTAGACTTATTGAGAATGAAAAAGAAGATACTATCAAGTCTATTCAAGCGATCGAGGTGGAGAATTTGACGGTGAATTTAGAGTATTTTGTGAAACCAAAGGATATGCTCATAATTTCTCGGCTCCAAGGACACCTCAACAAAATGGAGTAGCGAACGGAAAAATCGAACATTACAAGAAATGAGTCGGTCCATGCTCAATGAATTTTCACTTCCAAAGTATTTTTGGGCGAAGCCGTAAGTACCGCTTGCTATGTCATTAACCGAGTTTATATTCGTCTAAAATGAATAAAACTCCATATGAGCTTTGGAAAGGTAGAACTCCAAATATTAGTTATTTCAAAATATTTGGTTGCAAATGCTTTATTTTGAATACCAAGGATCAATTGGACAAACTTGATCCTAAGGCCGATGAAGGGATATTTATGGGATATTCAACAAAAAGCAAAGCATATCGGGTTTACAATAAGACTAGTGGAGTTGTTGAAGAATCCATCCATGTTAAATTCAATGAAGCTTCAGGAGTTGAAAGAATTCCTAATGATGAAAGTGATGAGGAAGATATTATTGCTCAAATTGATAATCAACCGTCTACATCAAATGATCAACCGTCCACTTCAAATGGTCCTCAAGAAGATAGAGGTGATATCTCGGATCTTCCGTTGCATTAAAATTTAAGGAGATCACCCAAAAGATCTTATTATTGGTGATCCCCTTGATAAAGTAATGACTCGAAGAAACTTTGCGAGAAAGCTCTTATTTCTCAAAAAGAGCCTAAAATGCTAAAAAAGCTATTGAGGATGAGGATTGGTTTCTAGAGATGCAAGAGGAGTTGAATCAATTTGAAAGAAATGATGTATGGGAATTGGTACCTTGTCCTCCTTCTCAAACCATTATTGGCACAAAATGGGTTTTCCCGGAACAAACTTGATGATCAAGGCAACATTGTTCGAAATAAGGCAAGGTTAGTAGCTCAAGGGTATTGTCAAGAAGAAGGTATTGACTATGATGAAACTTTTGCACCGTAGCACGTTTAGAAGCTATTCGTATTTTGCTTGCCTATTCTTGCTTTAAAAATTTCAAACTTTACCAAATGGATGTTAAATCCGCCTTCTTAAATGGTATTATTCAAGAAGAAGTCTATGTAAAACAACCTCCGGGGTTTGAAAATTTTTCTAGGCCTAATGATGTTTATAAACTTAAAAAGGCCTTGTATGGTTTAAAACAAGCACCCGTGCATGGTATGATAGACTTAGTTCGTTTCTTTTACAAAATGGTTTTATAAGAGGTAAAGTTGATACAACTCTATTTGTTTTTGAAAAAGGGCAAGATTGTTTACTTGTGCAAATATATGTTGATGATATTATCTTTGGTGCTACTAATGATTCTTTGTGCAAGAAATTTTCTAAGTTAATGCAAGGAGAATTCGAGATGAGTATGATGGGGAGCTTAACTTCTTCCTTGGACTTCAAATTAAGCAATGCCAAGAAGGTATTTATATTTCGCAATCAAAGTATACAAAAGAACTTTTGAAGAAGTTCGGCATTGAAGAAGGAAGAACCGTCTCGACTCCTATGGCAACCAATGTCAAAATTGACAAAGATGAAAAAGGCAAGACGGTTGATGAATCTAAGTATCGAGGTATGATTGGTAGTTTACTTTATTTAACCGCTAGTAGACCGGACATTCTTCATGCCGTATGCCTATGTGCTCGTTTTCAAAGCAATCCAAAAGAATCTCATATGAGTGCCGTTAAACGGATTTTTCGATATTTGAAAAGCACTATTCAATATGGTTTATTTTATCCAAAGAATGAAAATTTTTCTCTTAAAAGTTATAGTGATTGACTATGCGGGTAATATTGATGATTGGAAAAGTACTTAGGATCATGTCAATTTTTAGGCGATTGCCTAGTTTCGTGGTTTTCAAAGAAGCAAAAGCGTGTTTCTCTTTCAACGGCCGAAGCGAATATATTTCCGCCGCATTTTGTTGTACTCAACTTCTTTGGATGAAACAAACCTTAGCGGATTACAAATGCTCTTTTGAAAACGTACCTATCTTTTGCGATAATATATCCGCTATTAATATTGCTCAAAACCCGGTTCATCATAACGCAAGTACTAAACATATTGAGATTCGACATCATTTTCTAAGGGATTGTGTTTCAAAACGAAAAATTGAGATATCGTTTGTGCCATCTCAAGATCAATTAGCGGACATTTTTACAAAACCACTAACTTCCGAGACTTTTTGCGTCAATACGAGCTCGGTTAGGCATAATGCATATTGAATGAGGTCTACGTTTGCATTTTGCATGTTTTTAAAACTTAGGGGCGAAAAATCGGATTTTTGGTTGAAAATTCGGATTTTGAAAAATTTGACAAAACAAATGGTGAAGAGGTTGAGGGCGGCGGTCGCCCTCAACGTTGACCTGTCGCCCTCAACCACGACCAGGTCGCCTCCTAGGCAAATTTTTGGTTTAAGTTCGATCTTCAAAGATTCGTTATTTTCACTTCTTTTTGCCATTTTTCGTCCCCTTTGACAAATGCACACAATTTTCACTCAAAATTGATTTTCATGCCTTCAATTCATATCTTGGACCTTATATAGCATGTTTATCATCATCATTGCTCATCTTTTCCGATCAAATGGTAAGAATTTTCCTTACTTTGCTCAAATGGGTTGAACCCTTGAGTTTATGGCTTTCTTGTATATTTCTTGATATTTTTTGCTTATAATCTTGATGAGCTTAATTATTATGTTGTATTGTATGATGTTTGATGTGAATTGGTGATGAAATTTTTGGCTTGGATCATTTACAAGGGCTATATACAACTCTTTTTATTTTTCATGCCCACATTGTGTTCGATGAAATGTCACAATGAAAATTTCAACTTATACATGATTCTCTTGCTTTCAAAAGTTTTCTATACTTATTGGGATCACGTTTTGCCAATCAAAACAAGTGTATAACTTCTTTATATTACATTTCTCCGATTTTTCTTGGATTATGATGCTTTAATTGATCAACGGTTCATAAACCGTCCCTTTGGCGCACTTTGATATTATTGTATGGTGTTTTCACCATTCTAACATTCTTTTTGATGATTCCAAAGGGGAGAAACAGGATATTGGCTCGCTAGCTCAAGAGAAGCTAATAAAAGCTCGTAATAAGTATTGTGGACTCTAATACCTAGTCCATGGCTTGAACCTTGGACTCGCATGACATTGATTATAAGTCTTGTGATAGGGGAGCTTCTTAGCTCATGATGCAATCTATATAAGCTTGTTATAGCTTGTGATTCTTACTTATAATTATCGTTTGTTGATATGCTCATAAATAGGGGAGCTTTGTATGAAATACTTCTAACGGATAGTTTACTTGTAAAACCGAAAATTTTATTTGGTTTTAAAATCGTCCTCAAGAAAATTGTTTTGGTTTGTAATCATCAAAAAGGGGAGTTTGTTAGATAAATGTTTTTATCATGATTTTGATGATTATGTTCGACTTTGTTCAAATATGTTTTCAAACCAAAACTATGTCCCTAAATGTTGTCTAAATATTTCCGATCAACTTAAAATGTTTTTACTATTTTTTGAGTATTTCTTGAAGTTTATTTTCAATAAAACATTGGACAACACATTTGTTTCAGCTCGACCGGCCCCTATAGGGCAACCCGTACTGAGTTGAGCTAAGAAACAGAAAATGGGACGTAAGAAAAACAGCGGATGACGGCCGACGGTGGGCGACCGATGTGGTCGGCCGTCGGCCTGGGCGAAGCGACTGCACTGCAAGTTGGATTTTGTTCGGACTTCTCTGTTTTCGTAAAAACGTCAAAGAGGGCAACCGGTCACACTAAAGCGACCGGTCGCACCCCCTTCGATCGGTCCCCTGTGTAAAAATTCACAGAATTCAATTTCAATCTTATCTCTCTGCGACCGGTCGAACCCCCGCTGTTTATCGACAAACTATCCGTTGCGTTTTGCATGACTTTTCCCTATTTTGTGGGATTGATTTCTAACAGCTATATTGATGATTTTAAATGGTTTCTTTTGCAGCAAATCACTCCCCAAGGAGGAGCCAATGTCCGGAAATCAAAGCCAAGACCTCTCCTATAAATAGAGGCTTCATTCAAGCAACAAGATACAACACACAATATACAAGCAAAGAGCAATTGAGCAAACACTTTCATATATCTTGTTGTATTAGCTAAGCACTTTCACTTGCACTTATTTGAGGTCTAGGCTTTCAATTCTTGATTACACTTGTACTCATATTGTATCAATCATTATTGAGTTGTAATCTTGATTTTAGTCATCATTCAACACAAGACATCCTTGTGAGTATTCTTGTGGTAAGAATACACTTGTGTGATCTAGGTGATAGGTGTTTGAAGGTTGTGGTAATCTTCAAAGGTGTTGTAAGAGGGTTGTGGTAATCCTCAAGGTGGTGTAAGAGGGTTGTGGTAATCCTCAAGGTGGTGTAAGAGGATTGTGGTAATCCTCAAAGTGGTGAAAGAGGGTTGTGGTAATCCTCAAGGTGTTGTATTAATTTTTGGTAAATTAATAAAATCTTTTTCTTTTTGAAATCCATCCCTGAGATATTTGGGGTGGTAGAGGATTAGGCCCTAGGTGGGTTGAACCTCTTTAAATCAACGAGTGTTGTTTATTTTTCGCATTTACATTTTTGTTATTTACTCGTTGTTTGAAAAAGAGGGTGATTTGCGAAAAATCGGCATAATCTATTCACCCCCTCTAGATTATTGTAGCCACTTGGACTAACAGAGACAACAATCGAGAGATTATGAAATTGAAAAAAAGAGATTCCAATTATGTGTGATAACACAAGTGCTATTGCAATCACTCAAAATCTGTGTTGCACTCAAGAACAAAGCACATTGATGTCGATATTATTTTATAAGAGATCATGTTGAAAAGAAGGACATCACCTTGAATACATCTCAACCGATAAATGATTAATGACATATTCACAAAGCCATTATGTGAATCAAGATTTGAAGAGCTTAAGCATGAGCTAGGGTTAATTGAGTGAATTGACACTTTAAGACTCAAGGAGAAGAGATGGAACGAGAAAAGATGAAAATAGAGTTGAGGTCATAAACCACTAAGTAAATCGGTCAGATCGGAAAATCACCGCATCGAGTTAGTGAGGTTGAGTACCTATGTGAAAAGAGAGAAGAAGAATTGAATCGGCTAAGAAGTAAGTTTCGAGTCATTTATGAGCTAAGTGACAAAAATGCGGTCGTTTTTATTAAGCGGGAATATTTTAAGAATGACGTCAAAGATAATAATGATAGGTGATCAAAAAGTCGCACGACCAGGCCTATGATTGGATATAAATGTGCCGCATTAAATGTGATAAATTAAATGCTAATCGGCGTGCTAAACCGAGCCGTTGATCTTGATCAAATTTCAAAAAAGCGTATGCACGCGTCCTTTCATAACCCATACATATACCATTCCGTCCATTTTCTCTCTCACATTACTCAAACGGTTCATCTCTCCAAAAGCAAAGAAAGCTATTTTCTCTCAAAAATCCTACAAATATTCTAAGCAAATTTCTAAGGTTTCGTTCGGTAAAATTCAAAAATGGCCACTACCCATGATTTCGCTAAGTTGGGAAAGCAAATCCACACTGGTTCTACCGTGGATTTTGAAGAAATGATCAAACAGGTTCGATGAAACCTCGTGAAGAAGATAGCCGGCAAAATCGAGAAGTCCGGATCAAACCCTTTCTCACAATGGAGTTTCGGATGACTTACGTTGAGGAGGTAGCACGAGTTTCTACGTGAACATTGAGGTTCACGATGAGGGCATCAAGTCCTCTGTTCATGGAAAGCGTTTAATCAATCAGCCGAAGACCTTGCGGAGCATTATTTTGCCGTCGAAAGGAGTGCCGGAAATACTCGAAAGCCGATGTAAACTTGGTCACATTGCATGGAAGGAAGTGGCCAAACCAGAGAGTCTTTGCTAAAGTTGTCTCACACAGACAATGAAGAAGGCGATGAAGGAAGATTACCATAAGGCTGGATATTGTTGCCAAATGTGTAGACATAAAGTTTGGTAGCTTTAATCGATTGTCCAAAACCAAGCCGATCGTCATGGTCGCGATCATGGAGGAAGAAGAAGTAAATGGGCTGAGTTTGTATACAAATGATTTCTGCGAGAATATTGGAAATAAGTCCTTCAAGGAATATGGGTCGTTCGGAGGATCCTTAGGGTATGGCCTTGTGATTGGCCGGTTGATGGAAGTGAAAGGAGTTTCACTCCGACATGGAAAGGCGTTCCATGTCAATAAGAAAATGTTCCAATCAAATCTTTCCGGAGCTCAGAAGAGAGCTTACGCCAAGAGAGCGGATACAAGTGAGGGGGAATCAGCGGTGACGGAAGGAAGAAACAACTGTCTCTCCTCCAAAGAAAGAAAGTTGCTACCGCAGCTGCAACAAAGAAGATCGCTCCTGCGGCAAAGAAAACAATCGCACTGCCCCTGCAGCCGAGTCACCTACCCTCGCAACCGTGTCTCTTCCCTGCAGCCGCAATCGAGAAGGAACCTCAAATACCTTCTCCGCTTGTCAAAAAGAAGAGAACTGACAAGCCAAGAAAGCCAGCTCCTCGGACCAAGAAAGAGCACGGCCCCCGCCGCCCGAGATTCCGAGAAAACTATATCCGAACCAGAAATTTCTCCGGTAAGGACAAAAGAAGAAGACTCTTCAAGCGTTGAGCTTGAGAAAATATCTGGAAAAGATCGCTAAAACATTTGAGAAGTGGAGTCTCCGGATATCATTGATGAAACCGCCAAGTCACTTGGGCCGATCAAGAGAGGCAAGTCAAAGACCCAATGTGGATAGAACAGATTGAAGAACAAGTAACAAATGGTAAAAATTAACCCTCCTGTCCGCTGTGGTTGTGTCTCCACCCACGAGGATGCTCATCGAGGATGTTGAGCAACAAAGTTTGCTAGTCTCTATTCCCGAGAAAGAAACAGCGGGAAGATGATGACGATGATGTGATCATGCTATCTCCACCATATCCGGACATCCAAAATCGTCTCACGAGAATGGAGGAAGTAGAAGCCGAGTCGCTCAAGGAACAGTTCCAAAGACTGAATTTGTTGAAGAAGAAGAAGAAATCTTTGAATTTCCTTGGGTTGACAATAGTGGTTCAAGCTAATCGGATGAAGAGAATCGCATAGATATCTTGAATATCTTCAAAGAAAATGAGAAGGAAAGGTTGGCGAAGAAGAGGTCAAGCACGTGAGAAGGCCAACATCTGTCCCTTCACCGAACCATCGATCACACTCATCCACACTTCGATGTTCTCTCGAAAGTGATGAGGACTTGGACCCCGTCGCCGAGACAGAAAAATTAGAAATGCAAAGCAAGCCATGCGGGAATCCAAGATGATGCATGAGCAATGTGATGGAAGGACCAGGAGAGTCTTCCAAATCTTAGTGAAATTGATCCATTGGAGTGGTGCACCAAATGCCATGTCATTGCCGCCACCACCTCCCGGCTCATTCAGGAGAGGATGGTTCTAGGGGACATGGCGATGAAACCGGGAACTTGGGGACCCAAGTCGAGCCTACCCCTATTGAAGGTGTCTTACCACCGCCCACGGCATTTGAACACTCAAAGGACACAGGGAGTTTGGAGAAGAGTGACCCCAACCCAAGTCACTCGGTTGGTGTCCCAGTGAGAGGGAAACTCCCTCCACTGCAGCCTAGGTCGGAGGTTCTTCGCAGATGACTCCACAAAGAATCAGGAGGCGAAGTGGAGAAGAAACAACAAAAGGCAAAACAACAAAGTTGTCCGATGAAGCTCGGACAGTTGAGACTATCTCAATCGAAGTGCCAATCGCTCTGCAGGGCCGAGGACGCGCCGATGCGGTCGAGGCACATGATGGTTCCGCCCCGGGACTGGCAATGAAAGTGCAATCCACGAGTTGATACCTGTGGATGCCACCGTAGAAGACCCCAAGACACTGAGTGTCGAAGGGAATGTTCAAGGCCCATCTTGTAGTTGAGACCGCAGGGAGGTACTAAAGGCCTACGGGAGGTTGAGACTTCCCCGAGGTAAAGAGGCGGAAATCTGCAGAACATCCCTCATGTTATCATTGATGCAACCGAGAAGGAGATAAGTGCCTTTCACGATTCCCAAGACAACCTTGACGTAACTTTTCCGGGATACGAAGGTGAAGATGAAGGCTGAGTCATCCCCCCTGTTGCAAGTCCAAAAGACTCGGTGAGGATGTTCTTCCTAGCACGAGTAAGCCGTAATTCGGGCGTCGCTTTCGTTAAAAGTTCAATTTCGATGATGAGCCAAGCCTTCAAGACTCATCATCGTCCGATGACGTTGATGGTGCAGTGAGGACACGCAAATTCATTTAGAAGCAACCATCGAGCGGAAGAAGGCTCGCATACAGTGAGCTCCGGCCACCGCCAACCCCACACCAAGGCCCGGTGAGACCGAGTCATCTGCGAGGCTCCCAAAGTCGCAGCAGAATTGACTCAACCAGGAACATCACGGCCACGAGTCACTCAATTGAACACATTCCCTATGTCCGTGATGATACATTTGAAGAATCGTTCCCCTTCTCACCTTTGGAGCCGCCGCGCCGGATGAAGAATCGCCTAGAGATCGAGACGTTTCCACAAACCTAATCCGGTCATTCCCACGAGATACTATCGTCTCAAATTTTGATTTTGATGTTGCTTGCCGCCACCGGTGAGACAGAGGTGACAAGCGAGGTTCGAGAAGTATTCAAGGCAATCTTTGCAGAGATCGAGAAGATGGAAAGGCACCAGGCCTCACCTTTGGATATGCGGTGGATAACGAGAGATGCAAATCTTACACCTGATCTGCGTGGAATAATAGTCGAATCCGGGAATGGTGGCAACAAAGAAGCAGATGTGTGTGTGGAACGGGTTCGATATTTCAAAGCATTATACAATAAAATGCTAGTCCGGAGCGCGATAATGCCGACATGAAGACGAGGATGCAAGAAAATATTGATAGGATGCATGCCTCTCATACCACTGAAATGGAATCGCATGAGAATTTCACGCAAAGAACCTCGCGTGGAGGAAAACATGAATGAAAAGTTCAGCCTCCTTATTTGAAATGAAGTCGTGGCGTACGAATCCAAAGCCACCCGCTCGAATTCCGTGGCAAAGATACTCCGCCGGACTCAAGCAAAACTCGCCTATCATCGCTAGACTTCATGCTTGCCGGCATGTTTCAAGGGTTCTCTCTCCTTTGATGATGCCAAAAAGGGGGAAGAGGAATACCTAAAGACATTGAAAGGATCGATCTTTGAGAGAAGAAGGACGTTGTTGAGAAGCAGAAGAAAACAACAACCAAGAGCAAAAGAAAGAGAAAGGAAAAGCGATTTGGGGAAGGTTCAAAAGACATGACTTTAATGATTGCTAGAACCCCTCAACAAGGACTTGTCATAGGTGAAGAGCAAAAAAAGAGAAGGAAAAGCGAGTTGAGGGGAAGGTTCAAAAGACATGACTTTAATAATTGCTAGAACCCCTCAACAAGGACTTGTCACGGTGACATCATCAAACAAACTCCCGGTGACTCTGCCGCTCCAACACTGTTGTGCCCATGTCCGAGAAAAGAAAAATAGTGGAAGCAGGGATGAAGGAGGTCGAGCGAAAGATGGATGCCCACGTGATGGACATATTGAAACAATACGGAGGCATTCTGCAGGAAGAGACATAGATGCCATTTCGACGCAGAGAAACGAGCTAGATCTGTTGATGAATTCAAAATGCTCGAATCAGGGATACTTGAAGGCATGTCCATAGCCCAAGCCTGGGATTTGTATTGGGAAAAAGGCCTCAAGCTATGCGAAGAAGGCGACAGACATGCCAGACCATCGGTAGTCACTCTGCCGGGTCACTCATTTGGGAAGAAGAAGGCCCAGATAACACGCGCCTGAGGAAGAGGAAAAAGAAGTGAGGGAAGAAGTTTTAGCCTAGACCTCTACCCAAAAACATTGAATATATAGATCCAGGAAAGAAAAGAGGGATCTCTTTTGGTGGATATGATGAAGTAGCAACCGGGAAGTGGCTAGGAAGAATCGACTATGTCAAAAGGACCGAAGAGGAAAATAAAAGACAAACTCACTTTGTGGGAAGAAAGACAAGAAAGAAGAAGAAAAGATGAAGTCATCGGAAGAGCCTACGAGAAAAAAAAGCGCTAAAGAAGAAGAAAAAGAAAGAAAGAGACCAAGACGACAGAGTCAAGAGGAAATAAGGAGGAATAAGACGATGAAGTGTTGTTGTCCACCCCTTCATGTATTTTACTATTGTAAATGCATTTATTTGTAAGTCTTCTTTTGTATGATGAATAAAAGTTATGCAATTTCTATATTTTTGCTTATGTTAGGAAATTTATTGTTTAGATTTTGATGAATGCCATGTAAAACTTAGAATAGGAAGTTGGCACCCCAATTCTTGTTGTAATATGCATTGTAAAAATTAGAGTAGCCAAGCCGAGTTAAGTCGACTACGACCTAACATACAAGAAGACAATCAAGACTAGAGGAAGACTCGCTGCGAGACACAGTGAGTATGGCAAAGAAGAGTAGATGGGAACTCTATGAAGAAGGTTGTGAGATGCGGTGAGTGGAGTATCATCAAGTCAACTCAAGAAAAGCTAAGTCTCAAGTTGAAGTGAGGAAGAGTCATCCAATGATTGGAAGTCGACTCTAAGTCACCGGGGAAAGCAAGGAAATGCAGTCAAGTCGAGATAACTATAAAAGATCCGTTGCACGTAAATCAAGAGAATTACTTAAACAAGTAATATCTCCATACCACCTTTCTCGGAGTGCTCATCCCGGAAGCGTGCAAAAGGAATAAACCAATGGGAAGCACTACACCGTGTCGAACTCGAAAAGGTGAAAGAACAATTCATACGAGAAAATGGCAATTCCAAGGATCGCAACAAGACAAGCCAACGACGCAATGACTTTCAAAAATAAGCCTATCTCTTCAACGGGCAAATTTTTGAAAGATCACTATAAAAGGTGAGGAGTTTAAATTGAGAAAAGAGAGACACAAGTGACACAAGAGATAGATCTCGAACCAAAACGTTCAAGCAATTATTAGAAAATCTGAAATATTCTCAATCCTCAAGCCTACACTACGAATGACATCAATCCAACACTCACCGTGAAGGAAAGATAACTTCAATCGGTTGAAGAGGAAAATATCGAAAATCAAGGGTCTACATTCCATGAAGGATTGTAGGAAGGTTCAAGGTCGAACCAAGTCTTAAGCTTTGGAGGGCTTCGTGATCAAATCCAAAGAGCTTGAGCAAGTGAGTCATGTAGTAGCAAGGCATTTGCCCTCGTGAAGAAGCCGAGTCGTCGAGAAGCCACGGTGAGTGATCAAGGCGTCTCAGATCGAGTCCCAAAGGATCAAGTTTGTGTGATCAAGACTTGTATCCGGATCGTTACCACTTTGTATATCGATCATTGCCTAGTGGATTCCTCCGAAGTTGGAGAAGAGAGGAGTAGAAGAATTACCCCATCTTCGAACCTCTATAAAAATTTCATTGTGTCATTTACATTTCAAAGACTTTAATTCTCGCATTTTTAACCGCTTATATCTCACGATAAATTTGCTATCCACTTGATAATTTATAAGTACTAAACCAAGCACTAAATTCTTGCTTAATCAAACTTAAGGGTGTTAAGTCTTCGAAAAACAAAACCATAGTTGAGTTAATTTAGAGTCAACAAATGAGTTATTCCATCAATGCTCGATTGAGTGTTGAGAGACTAACTCTACTTGATTGACTAAATTGACCGTCCATCAAGGACACGGTTGTGTGTAAAGCATCAACTCGTATATTTAAAAGGACTAAATCGAAAATTTGGTAAGGTTTATTCAACCCCCCTTCTAAACCTTACACCTACACCCCTTGGGACCTACAAGTGGTATCGTGAGCCGTTGGTTCATTGAACCCTCCGCACCGGTTCCGAACTAGATCTCCAAACTTTTCAAAGTCCGCTTTAGTACTTAAACTTTCAAAACTCTTTTATCATTAAAAATTATTATCATGGAAGCAAATTTGACACGCATCCCTATGTTCACAATTGAAGAATTTGATGATTGGAAAATTCGTATGTGTGCTCATCTATCAAAGATTACATGATGAGATGTGGATAGTAATAGAAAGATGGGCCACCGCAAATCTTAAAGGTGAACATGATTGTAAGAAGAGTGCGAAATTTGAAGGAGAAGAGGATGTTGCTCCCGGACGTCATGGTTGAAAAACCAAGAATCGAATGGACAAATGATGACAGAAAAAGATATAACCTGGACAATGTAGCCAAGGACATCCTTTACAAGACCTTGGACAAAGCCATGTTCAATAAAGTCAAATCATGCAAAACGGCAAAAGAAATGGGACAAGTCGACATTAATTTGTGAAGGCTCGTGAGCAAATCAAAGAAAACAAATTATCGGTGGTCTGAGAATTTTGAGAACTTCAAAATGATCTCGTGAGGAGAAACCTGGATCAACTGGATGCTCGGTTCACGTAAATCACAAATGAGTTATGCACTTGGAAAGGAATATACACAGAATGAAATGTGTATGAAGATCCTAAAAAGTCTTCCGGTGAATGGAAAATGAAGGTCATGGCACCTCGGTGAGACACTCCATGGACCTATCAAAGACATCCAATCATGAATTATTCTCGGACCTCAAAGCCTACGAGTTTGGCCGAGAAGAAAAGACCAGGAAGAGACAGGTTGTACCCAAAACAGTTTGCTCTAATTGTTAAATATGGGAAGAGAGCCGAGGTCAAAGAAGTCATTGATCCGGAAAAAATAGCCCCGATGGTTAAAAGGTTCAACAAGTTCTTCAATAAGAACTACAAGAGAGGAAAGGGTGAATCTTCCGGAAGACACTCGGCTCCTCCAAATCAAGGGAAGATAGGCCAACCAAGAGAACAGATCATCAAAAGTCTGAATATCAAAGGGTCGACAATCCAAGAATGGAAAGACCTGATCAAAAGGTTGAATATCTATCTTTGAATCAGAGACAACCAGGTCACTATGCCATTGATTTGTCCATATCCTCGTAGTCAACAAATACGAGGGATGAAGAAGAAAGGAAGGTCTTGAGAAAGAAGACAAGAAAAGAAAAAGGCAATGATGGCTGCAGAGATCTTTGAAATAGCCAAGTCAAGAAAGACAGTGACTTAGAGAGCAAAGTGGTCGACTACTCAAGTGACTCGAAGAAGAAACCCCGATCCGCTTGATGGCCAAAGAACAAGATCAACTTGACCAAGAAGATGAGGTACACTCTAACTCATCAAACTCGGACTCGATGATAGTGATCGTGACACACACACTTCATCACCCACTGATCTTTATGATTCATTAGGCAAAATGATGAAAGATTTTGAACACATTAAATCCTCACACACACTATTGAATGAGGAAAACAAACCTACTCAAGAGTCAAAACTCAAAGCCGACTAAGGAGCCGAGTACTCTAAGTCAAATAGTGATGAGAATGAAAGTTTAAAGGTGCAAATGCTAAATTAATAGCGTAAATTGCTGCTATAGAGAAGAGGAGAATGACCTCAAAAATGTTATTGCCTCATTCACTAAGGCATCTAAATCATTGGATGATCTTATTATGAGTCAAAGAGAATGTAGAGACAAGACAAGGCTTAGGATTTAATTCCTCGTGCTATGTCAAACCTCAAAAGTAATTTTGGAAAAAGGATCTTCAAGCCATGAAGAGACGAAAAATCCAAAACTCTAAATGTTGCACACACATTCACTCCAAAACACAATAACAAGCAAACTGGCCTTGGTTACAAAGGAAAAGGAAAATGGCCGGTTGAGTTGAGTTTGAAAAGGAAGGTGAGAAGAGATTCAATGAGTTCCTCGGCAAACTCCAAACAAAAATATACTGTAAAGAAGAAGCGAGCTACCAAAAACCCAGAAAATCTATAAGAGAAATACATATGATGGGAATGGTAGAAAATATCCAAGCCAAGCTGATTGGAATAATGTGAACTATCAAAGATAAACTTAAGGAATATAAGCCCAAATGGCAAAGGCCTAGAACTCAAAGAAAGGCCATTCTAAAAGTATAAGAGCTTTCATCAAAGACACACATATGCACCTAGGCACTACACTCAAAGACACCACAATTACCCAAGAAAGGCAATTGCTAAAACACATATGCAGCATACAGACAAAAGAGACAAAGGTTGTATGAACCTAAAATCCCCAAGCAATTTGCCAGGATTAATTATGATTATGGCATCGATAGATGGCAACCCCTTAGAGTCAAATCATTTGGCTATAGGTTGGTTGGATCATCTTACAATTCTAACCCCTCGGGACCCGGACAAGTATGGGAACCTAAAACTTAATTTCCTTGATCGCAGTTCAAGGAGCAAATTGAGTGCCAAGGAACCTGGTACATGGATAGTGGTCATTCCGGACATATGACAGAAATAAGAAAAATCTGTCAAAATTCAAGGAAGTTAAAGGAGCAAAAGTCATATTTGGAGGAAATGAAGCTCCTGGTGAAATAAGAGGCATTGGATCCATCAAGAGGAATGGATTAGAAATCACAGATGTTGCATATGTTGAAGGACTCAACTTCAACTTATCGAGCATCATCAACTCGTGACAAGGGTTACAATGTTGGATTCAACATGGGTGTATGCCAAATCAAGGATATTGAATCAAATGAAGTTGTTGCAAGGATGTAGAGAAGAAGAATATGTATGTCGTGGATTGGTCAATCGCAACACCCATCACCTGTCTACTAGCAAAGAGCACATTTGAATCAAGTTGGTTGTGGCACAAAAAGCCGAGTCACCTAAATTTCAAAACGATTAACAATGCTTACAAGAAGTAATCTTGTGGAAGGACTTCGACTCAAGATACAAGAAGGAAAGTATATGTGATGCATGTCGAAGGGTAAACAAATCAAATCTTCATTCAAAGAAAAGACATGTTCATCTTCAACAAGAATATTGCATCCCCGTATGGATCTATTTGGTGAGTGGAACCAGCCAAAGATAAGTGGAAAGAAATACACCTTGGTGGTAGTAGATGACTACTCAAGATATACATGGACAATATTCATGTGCAAGAAGAAAGAAACTCTACAAAAACTACCACGGTGATGAAGAGGATTCAAAACGAGAAGAGTCAAACCATTATCAAAATAAGATCGACAGAGGAATCGAGTTTGTCAATGGAATAATAACTCGTATTGTATTGAGAATGGTATTGGTCATGAACTATCAGCAGCAAGAACTCCACAATGAGAATGGAGTTGCAGAAAAGAAGGAACGAGAACCCTCAAAGAAGCAGAAGCAAGGACCATGTTAGTCAAGCAGGGGTTACCAAAAAGATTTTTGGCTGAAGCAATCAACAACACACTTGCTACACTCAAAACGGATGTATGATAAAACGGTGACAAAGACTCCCTATGAGATCTGGTGGAAGAAAACCAAATGTTGCATATTTCGAATATTTGGATGTAAATGCTTCATCCACAACAATGGCAAGGACAATCTAAAGGCTTTTGATGCTAAAGTCGATGAAGGTATCTTCTTAGGATACTCGGTGAAAGAAAAGCCTACAGAGTACTCAATAAAAGGACTATGGTTGCGGAAGAATCCATTCATGTGGTATTCGATGAGCCAAATGTAAATGGAGAAGACATTGAAGAGTCACCGATAAGTTTGAATCATCCAACCATACTGTAAGAGTCCTATCTTTGTCAAGTTTGCCGAATTATCAATTCGAAGAAGATGAGATAGTGAATCTCAAAACAAGTGGAAAATTTGCGGCTAAGTGATTGATTACGAGAGAGCCGACCACACAACAACACGTACCGCAAGTCGATCAATCCAGCCTAACTTACTCCAACCCGATGTAAGATGGGTGAGAGACCATCCATTTAACTTGTCATTGGAGATATAAGAGAAGGTGTCAAAACAAGATCCAGAACTCAACAAGAAGCCATGTTCACATGCTTCATCTCGCAAATAGAGCCCAAAGACGTGTCACAAGCTTTGGACGACACACATTGGATTCAAGCTATGCAAGAAGAGTCAATCGGTTTGAAAGAAATAAAGTATGGGAATTAGTGCAAAGACCCATACATCAAAATGTTATTGGCACCAAATGGGTGTTCGAAATAAGATGAACGAGGAAGGTTCGTGGGGTAAGAAACAAAGCAAGGTTAGTAGCCAAAGGATATTGCCAAGAAGAAGGGATAGATTTTGATGAAACATTTGCCCCTCGTGAGCAAGATTGGAAGCTATAAGGATGTTTCTTGCCTATGCGACTCACAAGGATTTCATTGTATATCGATGGATGTAAAAAGTGCATTCCTAAATGGTTTATTGGAAGAAGAAGTGTATGTTGAACAACCTCCAGGATTTGAGCGGAAGACTCTTGGAGATAAGGTATACAAACTCAAGAAAGCTCTATATGGATTGAAACAGCACCCGTGAGCATGGTATGATACCTTGTCACAATTCCTAACCGAAAATGGATTCACAAAAGGAAAAGTAGATAGAACACTTTTCTTTTAATTCAAGACAAAAAGAGTATCTTTGCTTGTTCAAATATATGTGGATGACATCATTTTTGGATCCACAAACAAAGAGTTTGTGTGAAAAGTTTTCAAACCTCATGCAAAGTAAATTTGAAATGAGCATGATGGGAGAGTCGACATTCTTCCTTGGACTCCAAGTGAAACAAATTCAAGGATGGAACCTTCATAAGTCAAACAAAATACACCGAGATTTAATGAAGAAGTTTGGTATGGAGGAGAAGTCCTCTCGTAAAAATACCAATGAATACATCATCAAAATGGACATGGATGCGGATGGCAAGCTTGTAGATCAAACAAGATCTGAGCACTTATTGGATCATTGCTCTATCTCACAAAGAATGTGCCGTAGACACATCACCTTTGTAGGTGTATGTGCAAGATTTCAATCGCTCCAAAAGAGAGCCATATGACAAAGATAGCTAAGAGAATATTGAGATACTTGAAAGGAAGCCAAGAAGTAGGCCTATGGTATCCAAAGGAAGGTGGATTCAAGCTAATTGGCTATTGGATCCCGACTATCTTTGGATGCAGAGAGTGGACAGGAAGAGCACTTCAGGCACATGTCAAATGCTAGGAAACAGTGATTTCTAGTTTAGCAAGAAGCAAAATTCAATAGCCACCTCTACACCTGAAGGCAGAATACATAGCTGCGGGCATTGCAGCCCAAGTCCTATGGATAAGACAAAGGTGAGAGACTATGAAGTTGAGGAAAAAGAAATTCAATTGATAACACAAGTGCAATTGCCATTACTCAAAATCTGTGTTGCACTCAAGAACAAAGCATATCGATGTCGATATCACTTCATAAGAGATCATGTTGAAAGGAAGGACATCATCTTGGAATATATCTCAACCGATAAACAATCGGCCGACATCTTCACAAAACCATTATGTGAGTCAAGATTTGAAGAACTCAAGCATGAGTTGGGGTTAATTGAGTGAGTTAACATTGAGAAGACTCAAAGAAAAGAAATGGAACAAAAAAGGAGGAAAAAGAGTGAACGTAAAAATCGGCTAAGTAAATTAGTCGCATCGGAAAGACAGACTATACCAAGTCACCGTTAGTGAGTCACTAAGAGAAGCGTGAGAAGAAGAGTTAAATCGGCTAAGGGATGTTCGAGTCACTTATGAGCAAAGTGACAAAAACGCAAATCGTTTTGACTAAGCGGGAATGTTTTAAGGAATACGTCAAAGATAATGATGATGTGTACGGACATAAAGTTGCACACCAAGCTTATGATTGGATATAAATGTTGCCGCATTAAATACGAGACATTAAATGCTAAATAGGCGTGCAAAATCTAAGCCGTTGATTTCGATCACATTTTAAAAACCACCCGCACGCCCTTTCATAAACCATATTTAAACCATTTTCGCCGCGTTTCTCTCTCACACTTCCAAAACTGTTCATTTCTTTCTCTCAAAAGCAAAGGCAAAAATTCTCTCGAAACCCTATCTATCTTCAAATCAATCTCTCGAGTTTTTCTTTGATAAAATCCCGCAAAATGGCACCAACGTATGATTTCACCAAGTTAGGAAAGCAAATCCACACCGGGTCTCTTGTGGATTTCGACGGAATGGTGAAACAGGGTCCGACGTCACCCTAGTGAAAAAATCGAGAAATTGGAAACGACCAGGGCTAAAACCATTTTCGCGTTAGAATATCCGATGACCTATGTGGAGGAGGTCGCGATTCTACGTGAATGTTGAGATTCACGATGAAGGAATAAAGTCATCATTCACGGAAGCGGTGACTATCTACGCCAAGGATTTGGCGACCACCGCTCACTACGGCAGAAGGAGCATCGAGATTAATGAAGTGATGTAAACCTGGTGATGCCTGGAGAGAAATAGCCAAGCCCGACTATCTTTGATAAAATAGTATACACAAAGAAACAAGAGATTTGAAGGAGGATTATCACAAGATGTTGGACATAGTTGCCAAATGTATTGACATCAAATTTGGCGGCTTTGACAATAATCAAAAGCAAAGCTGATTGTAATGGTTGCAATCATCGCGAGAAAAGAAGATAAACGGGTTGAGTTTGTCTACAAGCAGACTCTCGCGAACGTGGGAACAAATCCTTCAAGGAAGATGGCACATTTGGAGGATCCCAGGATATGGCCTAGTGATTGGCGGTGATGGAGGTGAAAGGAGTCCCTCTTAGACATGGGAAGGCATTCCATGTTAACAAGAGGATGTTTAGAGCAAACCTCTGGCGCACGAGAAGAGAGCCTATGCCAAGAGAGCGACACAAGTGAGGGGAATCGGTGACCCTGAAGATACGATTGTTTCCTCTCCACCAAGAAGAAAGTCGCCCCTGCGGCTACTAAGAAGACCTGTTGCCCCCTGAGAAAGAAAGTCAAACATGCTCTCGCCCGCAGCCAGAGTCACCCGCCCCTCGTAGCCGTGTCTCCGCCCCGCAGCAATGCGGTCGAGAAGGACTCACAAATACCTTCTCCGATCGTCAAAAGGAGGAGAAGCGATAAGCCAAGACGGCCAGCCTCCTCGGGAAGACCTAAGACACACACCTTTGTCGAAAGGGAGGACAAGGCCTCGCCGCAAAGAGAGATCGCTTTGGAGGTAATGAAGGCCCACGGGAGGTTGAGACTTCCGGGGTAAAGAAGTCAAGTAGAGAACATCCCTCCCGCTATCATCGACCCATCCGAGAAGGAGATAAGCGCACTTCATGATTCCCGAGAATAATCCTCGATGTAACCTTTCGGGATCGGAAGGCGAAGAAGAAGTCGAGTCATCCCCGTGATGAGATCCAAAAGACTCGGTGCGGATGTTCCAAGCATGAGCAAGTTCGATCCCAAGACTACTCGTCAAACCTTTAATTTTGATGATGAGCCAACAATGGAAATCTCATCATCGTCCGATGACGCTTGTGATAAGGCCGAGGACCAGTCTACTCAATTGGAGAAATCACCGAGACCAACGAAGGTGTTGAGACAATGAGGCTCGGCAAAAAGTCGGGTCCACTTCACAACAAAACCCAGTGAACCAGAGTCCATCGCGCGGGCTCCTCAAGTGCGCAGCAGGTCGATTCCTACAAGAACTTCACGCGCACCGCTCATCATCGAAGCAGATCCGGTTGGCGGTGATGAATCCTTTATAGAATCTTTTCCTTTTTTCCCTGGAGTACCCGACCTCCATGAAGAGTCGAGAAAACGCGCACGCTACCACGACCAGCTCAGCTTTTTCCATCAGGCACCATTATTCCGGTGATTATGATTTTGACGCCGCATGGCCATCACCGCAATGCAGAAGAAGAATCACCAAGTCCGCGAAGTGTTCAAGGCATTATTATTTGAAATTGAATGGATGGAGAGGCATCAGCCTCTATGGACATGCGATCGACGACAGAGATGCCAATCTCACTATTGATTTAAGAGGCATAACAAATCGGGATCGGGGAATGGTGGCAACAAAGAAGAAACAATGCATGTGGAACAAGTTAGATACTTCAGGACATTGTTCAACAAGTTCTTTGGTATGGAGAGTGAAAATGCCGATGCAAAAACGGTTCGAGAGAGCATATTGAGCACATGCATGAAGCTCACATTGCCGAGATAAAGGCAGCTGCGTGAGCAAAACAAGAGTGATCTACGGCGTTTGGAAGAGACCATGAATACAAAATTCACCTTCTCATGGCTGAGATGAAGTGATTTGCAGAGTCCAACGCTACTCGATCCGAATTTCGTGTTGCATACTCTGCAGCCAGACTCGAGACAAAACTCAACTATCGCAGCTCGACTTCCGCTTGCAAGTCTGTTTCAGTGTCTCTCTCTCTTTTGATGATGCCAAAAAGGGGGAAGAGGAATACCTAAAAAGGCGCAAGGGGGATCCAAGTTGAGAAGGAAGGAAATTTGCGAAGGGAAAATTTGAGGAAGTGTTGAGACAAAAGAAAGGAAAGCTTGTTGAGGGGGAAGGATCGACGGATGTGACCTTGATGATTGCACAAACCCCAACAAGGTCTTGTCACACACCGACATTATCAAACTCCCCGTGACTCGCCACTCCAACACTCTGCTATATCTATGCCGAAAAGAGAAAAACAATTGAAGCGGGGATGAAGGAAGTGGAAGGAAGAATGGATGCCCGGGTTATGAACATCTTGAAAGAACATGGAGGCATTCCAAGAGACAGAGACACTTATGCCATTTCGGATGTCGGGAGAGCCACGATCAGTTGATGAATTTAAAATGCTCGCATCTCAAGGATACTTTGCAAAAATGTCTATGGCTCAAGCTTGGGACTTTATCTTGGGAAAAGGGTCTCACGTTATGTGAAAGCCGACAGCAGAGACTACGGCGATCATCGCTCTGCTGTTGGTCACTCCGCCTGGTCACTCGGCCTAGAAAGAAGACCCCAGATACAATACACGCCCAGAGGTAGAGGAAAACTCTTGATTGACTAAATTGACCGTCCATCAAGGACACAAATGTAGCATCAACTCTGTATATTTAAAAGGACTAAATCGAAAATTTGGTAAGGTTTATTCAATCCCCCCTTCTAAACCTTACACCTACACCCCTTGGGACCTACTGACTTAGATATAGAATACCATGTTGCTCGATACACCTTGTAAATGCTTGATTTGTGTAAAGGACAAGAATGTTATGATCAATAAAATGATCAATTCTACGCATACATTCTCTGTTTCTACATTGCATGTATGTATCTTTGCTATTTACATTTTGTATGAATGCTTTAAGTTTTGGCATCATCAAAAAGGAGAAATTGTTGGGAAATTTATTGTTTAGATTTTGATGAATGCCATGTAAAACTTAGACTAGAAAGTTGGCACCCCATTTTCTTTGAAATTTGTATTGTAATAGATAGGGGTTGTACTACTTGAGTCAAGTCGCCTACGCTGGACATACAAGAAGTCAATCAAGATCGGGATGAAGACTCCACCTGTGAAGCGGTGAGTATAGCAAGGAAAAGAAGACAAGAACTCGATCATTGAAGGAGTAAGAAATGACTATAATCTGGTGTGTGAAGTGTCGGTCAAGTCAACTCAAGATAGCCAAGTCTCAAGTTGAAGTGACGGATAAGTCATCCAATGATTGGGAGCCGACTCAAGTCACACAGGGGAAGTTAAGAAGGCTGATCAAGTCAAGACAATCAAAAGAATCCGCACGAGAAGTCAAGAAGGTTACTTAAATAAGTAATACTTCCATGTTGCAATATCTTAAAGTGCTCGATCCCGGAAGCGTGCAAAAGGAATAAACCAATGGGAAGCTGCACGACCGTGTCGACGAAAAGTGAAGGTTTATTTAATACGAGGAAATGTCAATATCAAGGATTGCAACAAGATAAGCCAACGAACACAAGTGACTTTTGAAATCAAATTTATCTCTTCAACGGCGATTTTTGAAAGCTCGCTATAAAAGGTTGAGGAATCACTTTGAGAAAAGGACACGAACCACGAACATTCAAGCTATCATTCAAATTGTAGTAACCTGCAAAAATATTCTCAAGTTATTCAAGCAAATCCTCAAGCCTAAATTTTGAAGGAAATCAATCCAACACCAAGATGTGAAGGAAAGACAACTTCAAATGTTGAAGAGGAAACTTTTGAAGAAACAAAAGGGGTCTACATTCCAAGGAGGATTGTAGAAAGGTTCAAGGTCGAACCAGTCTCAAGTTATTGGAGGGCTTCGTGATCAAATCCAAGAAGCTTGAGCAAGTGAGTTGAGTAGCAAAGCGGTACCGCCTGTGAAGAAGTTGAGTCGCACGAGAAGCCGTTTGTGTGACCAAGGCATCTCTAGACTAAGTCCGAAGGATCAAGTCAGTTGTGTGATCAAGACTTCCATCCGGGTGATAACCACTTTGTACTCGATCAATGCTTAGTGGATTCCTCCAGGAGTTGGAGAAGAGAGGAGTAGAAGAATTACCCCATCTTCGAACCTCTATAAAATTTATTGTGTCATTTACATTTCAAAGCATTTACTTTACGCACATCATTTAATATATGTTGATTATTTGATATCCAACTGACAATTAACAAAGTGATAAAACCAAGTGTTAAAACAAACCTAATTCAAATCCAAGGGTGTTAAGTCTTCCAATGAAAATCTCATCACAACCAAGTTAAGGTTTAGACTAAAGCAATTTGAGTTATTCTATCAACACTCAATCGAAAGTCGTTGAGTGGCTAACTCTCTTGGTTAACTAACTTATCATGTCCATCAAGGACATAGCTGTGTGTATTAACTCTATAATAATTTTAAAAGGACTAAAATCGAAAAATTGGTAAGGTTTATTCAACCCCTTCTAAACCTTACTCACACCCCTTGGGACCTATATTGTTTTTCTTGCTTGCTTTACTTTCTTTGTGCCCTCATAGATGGTTTCTAATTTTTCCCATACTTCATGTACGGACATTATTCCTCGAATACGGTTGTACTCGGTGGAGGTGAGTGAGCAATGTAAAATATTCAAGGCCTTACCGTTTAGAGAATGACTTCTTGTCGTTGTCATCAAATTCCTTGAAGGTCTTTGGGGCCATGGTACCATCTTCCAATTTCTTGGTTGGTTGATATACCCCTTCAATAAACGCATACCAAATATCGAACCCGCACCAGAGAAAGCACTCCATTTGGTCTTTCCAAAATGCGTAGTTGTTGGCGTCGGAATAATGGTGGCTTGTTGCTTGAGGGCGTGAGTTAGGCCGTTCGTAGCCATGGATCTTTCCTCTTTACTCGCGATGTGAAACGAGCTAGCCAAAGAGTTTGGCTTTGATACCACCTGTTAGTCCAAGTGGCTACGATAATCTATGAGGGTGAATAGATTATGCCGATTTTCCGAGTTTTGCCCTCTTTTTCGAATATGAAGATGATAGCAAAAATATAAATGCAAAAAATAAACAACACACAATGATTTATAGGCGTCACCCCACCCCAAAGTATCTCAGGATGGACGGAAAAAAAAAGAATTTTATTAATAGTTACCACAACTATTACACCACCACTTTGAAGATCACCACAATCTTCTTACAACACCTTCAAGGAGATTACCACAATCTTCTTTCACCTATGAAGAGTACCACACTCTTCAACACCTAAGATCACCCAAGTGTGCTCTTACCACAAGAACAACAACAAGGATATCTTGTTTTGGATGATTGACAAAATTCGAGATTACAACTCGATAATGAAGTATACAACCTTTGAGTGCAAGTGTAATCAAGAATAAAAGCCTAGACCTCAAAAATGTGCAAGTGCAAGAGCTTAAAATTTTATTACAACGGGAATTATGACAATGAAGAACAAAGTGTTTGCTTGTATGTATTTGCTTGTGTTGTGTCGTGTTGCTTCAATGCTTCCTCTATTTATAGGAGAGGTTTTGGATTGATTTCCAGACATAGGCTCCTTCTTGGAGATTGATTTCTACAAAAAAAAATGCAATTAAAATCAAGATTATAGTCATTAGAAATCAACCCCTTAAAATGAGGAAACGTTGTTCCAAAACTCAATGGATAGTTTGTCAAAAAATAAGGCGGCCGGTCGAATAGAAATAAGAGTTTGAAAATAATCGCACAAAATAACTCAGGGTGACCGGTCGACATGGGGTCCGACCGGTCGAACCCTACCTGGACCGGTTGGCCCTATCAAAAAATCAATACAGAGAGTTTGCAAAGTTTACACCAATCTTGAGACACGGAGGTCGCACTGGGTCGACCCTTGCAAAAGTTCGACCTTCAAGTTTTTGTTTCAAAAATCAACTTCGGACGGGTTGCCCTATAGATGGCGGTCGAATACGAGATAGAAGTGTCGCCCAATTTTTGTCGAAAATAAACTTCAAGAAATACTACGAAAAATTAGTAAAAATATTTTAAATCGATTGGAGTATTTGGACAACATTTAGGAATATTGTTTTGGTGTAAAAACATAGTTAAACAAAATCATCAAAATCATGATAAAAATATTTATCTAACGAGATGTTGGGACGTAGTCGTAATCGTATTCACGCTATTTGACTGTCTTATTTAGGTTTATGTTTAATGTTTGACTAGATTTTTTGGTTTATTTCCGTTTAAGTTGTTGATCATCGTCACGTTCCCGTTTGGGCGTCACACGAATGGCCCGACCAGGCCAGCTAGCAGACTTGAACTTTTGGGCCGACCGAATTTTTTCTCATTGAATGTATACATGGGTCAATGAGCAGGTAATTTTGTGACGGCCTAGCCCGACCCGACCATAAATTTCGTAAAAACCCGATGGGCTTGGGCGGTAGCTCGGCCCCGATTCTAAGTAGGGTGGAAATAATAGGGTTCGGTCAAGGTATTATGGATCTAGACTATAATCCATTGACACGATAAGGCACATTAAAAATCAAGCCGTAATCGGTGACCCAATAAACCCGATAAAGCACGATAACTTTTAAGTATCACAACTTATTATTTGTATTGATAATTTATGGTAATAAACTATTTGCATTTGACTATTTGTATTGGTAATTTATTAGAATATGTGTTCTATGTATCAAATATAAAATAAAAATTAAAAAAAATCATATATTTTATTAGTTAATAGGCTAATGGGCCTAACGGGCCTAATTATATAAATTTATCGCTTTTGTTCATGTTGAATTATTGTGTCATGTCGTGCTTTGGTGTTTGTATTGTGGTCGTGTTTAGATTTAAATATTAGGCCCGATATAGTTATGTGTGGCGTTCAGGCTTGAACTTATCATGTCAGGTTGTTATCGTGCATTTCGGCACAAACGATTTGCCACCCCAAGGACATCGCTAATAATTCATCCGATATGATGGTTTGTAAAACTTTATTTTGGAGATATTTCTACCTAACTCCATACATAGAACAATATCAGGAATTTCATGACAACAACTAATCAAGAGTCCTTTTGTGAATATTCACTTCAGAAAACATAAATGGAAAAATAGCAACAAGTCAATGTCCCTGCCAAAAATAAATAAATAAATAAACAAAAGATCTCAGCTCATACAAAAATGATATATGTATGCGTTTCAGTAATTTTTTTAGAGATATGCGTTTCAGTAATAATACATCTTTAGCTTTCTAAATGTGGTATATGTCGCTTCATCGCTAATTCATCTAAACTGGATGAAAAGGCGGTTCTTTCAGACAAATGCCTCTATCCTGACAAAAACTACCCCAAAATTTAGCCTAATTACCAAAAAAAAAAAAAATCAAGTTATCTTTTAAAACTACAAATATTCTCTTCAAATTTGTATTTGTTTACAAGTTACCCCTCGATGGGAGCAATTTGCAAAATGGAAACATATGTGAATGGGGATATTTAAAATTTTGAAAGATAATTGTTTTTTTTTTTAATTAGGCTAAACTCAAGGATAATATTTGTAATTATCCCTATCTATTTTAGCAAAGAAATCTGCCATTATTCACAGGCAACTTTCAGTAGCTCTTCCCACGTAGTAAGCTTTTCTCTGGGTTTGTTTTTCAAATTTCCGCGCCGTCTCTCTTCAAGGTCAATTTTTTCCCAGCCATCAAAGGATACAACTCTGGTATTCCGACTGTTTAATAAATGCAGGAGTCCTTCTCTCCCAGGCTTCGGTGAGTTAGACGTTAATACTCCTTTGTGGATGTCGTCTGAGACGCATGCGAGCTGCAAATATGTTTGTGGTGATCAACAAACCACATTTTGAAAATTTCTAAGGGATAATTACTAATAAACTCTTGAGGTTCGGGCTAATTACTTAAAAACCCGGAAGTTTCTTGAAAATAAAAATAAATCTTATGAAATTTGATTTCATCTTACATTTCATTTTGCTTATGAAGCAGAACACATTTCAAATACCCCCACTGACTGACTTTTATAGAAATATAACAGTGGGGTTTTTTGTGTAATTTTCAAAACCTCCGGGTTTTTCTTAATTAGTCCAAACCTCAGGGTTTCATTTTTGTTATTATCCCAAACTTTAAGGCAACAAGAGTAGTACATTGCATCCCTAAACATGCCTCGACTTCAACACTCCCTTGTCACATACCTAGGGTTATTACAAAAAGTACCCTTGAGATTTAGTGTAATTATTAAAAAGAAATACAGCTATCTTCCAAAATTACAAAGTCACCCTTGGTATTTGTTTCAATTTGACAAACTGCAACCTCAATAGAAGGATTTTTCTTAAGAACATACAAACCTCGATAGGGTATTTGTAACTTTTAAATTCAGACATGGGTTTGATTCACACTCCATGTTCTAAGAAATATTACTATCCGAAAAGAGGAAAAAACGGAGTCTTTGTCTAAAGAAATGCGTTGAGAAAGGGCAGATGAATAGAACCTTTCAACGAGATAGTGCTTTTTCAACTCTCTCAAAATGGAATCTATTCCAAACCTATATGCCATGGTGGTATTTGTAAATTTTAGGTTGCATTTGGATGGAAGGACTTGGATTTGAAGAGAGGATTTAGGGAAAGATTTCAAATGACTTAGGACGGATTTGAAATCCACCAAAATGACTCCAAAAATAGTTTTCAATGATTTGAAATCCATTATAGAATGATTTCATCCAAACAACCTCAAATGGAAATGGATTTGTTATTATGGACTTGAAATCCATAGTTCAAATCCTTTCATCCAAATGGAGCCTTAAGGATATCATTGATTTATTTTTTATTAGGCCAAACCTCAACGGAAGTTTTTGTGAGTATACCTCATACTTGTAAAAAGCTATTGTCAGTGAGTATAAACAACCATCATTTTCATATTCTGAATTGAGTTAGTTCACTCACAGTTTCTTCGGCACAATAAAGGTTTGTAGCAATAATTCCAGTTGATCCTCTCTTCAACCACCCACACACATATAAGCCTGTTTCGTATTGCGTATGATCTTGTGAAGCATCAGCCAAGACACGTCCTCCATGATTTGGAACAATTCCTTGAAAAGAAACCCAGATAAAGCATTAATTAAGATAGCAAAATGGTCTTTCATTAATAACTAAAATTACAAAACTTACCCCTGAGGTTAGCCTAATTACAGAAAAATCCAACTATCTTCTAAAATTACAAATACCCCTTGAAATTTGTATTTGTTTTACAAATACCCCCACCAATAGATGCAATTTACAAACACAACTTTTGGGTAATTACAAAAACTACCCCTGAGGTTTGGTGTATACAAAAAAAAACCCACATAAGTTCCAAAATTACAGAACCCCTTGAGGTTTAATTTCGTCTATATGTTTACCCCAACCGTTAGTTGAACTGACAGAATTTGCTGACTTCATCATATATTTTATAATTACATCCTTCAATTTTTCTAAATATTACAAAAAATCCTAACTTTTCGTAAGACTATTTGTAATATTTAGAAAAGTCGAGAATGTAATTATAAACTGTAAGACGAGAAATTTGGGCTTTTTAAAAAATTGAGGGATGTAATTGTAAAGTATTTGATGACATCAGTGAATTCAATGAGGTCAACCAACAATTGGGGTAAAATGTAATACGGAATCATACCTGTAATTTGAAACTTCTCGGGTTCTTTTATAATCACCACAAACCTTAGGGGCACCACTTGTAATTATCCCTACAACTATTTTAAAGCCTAGCAAATAACATATATACTGCTTTGACCAGGTTCTTTGATCGGGACAAAGAAAATTGGACAAAAATTCGATTAGGCAATACATTGGAAAACAAATCAAAACTTCAAACTCCAGTGTTGCAAATTTACAATATACCTTTGTCGTTATCAAAGGGTAAACCATCAATCGCTACTGATTTGTAACCAATACTCTTCAGTGCTAACCTGCAAAACACCGGAGAAATAAACAATGCGATAAACTTCAGGATCTTTGCATGCATTTTTCATATGGAGTTCAAAGAACTTGCCCGCATGATATGTCCTCATATACTCCTGTACCAACCGCAACCTGCTTCACCAATTCATTATCGCCTACAAAAGCTAGCAAATTTTAGACAATATACAACATTGATATGTGAGCTCTCAGGACTTTGATCATTCAACAAGTGATGAGGCCCTGTTTAACTGAAGTTGAAAAAACCTCGTCTTTTTCCAGATTGATATCCATCCATATATATGTCAAAAATAAAATCGGCATCCTCCCATTGCCGGAAACTAATTCCAAAAAAGAAAATCAACAGTACCAAAAATGGAACACATGGAAAACTTTCAGCTTTATAAATATAATCTAACCAATACAAAAACACTGTTCCTACTGTAACAAACAAGGATTTTTTTTACATATGGATGCATGTCAAAAAGTTTCTAATACTATTTTAGAAAATCTTAAGGTTGCATTTGGATGGAGGGATTTGAGAGTGGATTTGGGACGAAGGATTTGAAATCCTTAGCAAATCCACCCCTTGTTTGGTTTATAACTCCAAATCTGGATTTGAAATCCCTCTTTAAGTTTTAGTCCATTTTTAAAGGATATAAAATCTTTTTCAAAACCTAGTCGTTTGAAATTCATTTTTTTCTCTTCTTTGTGCATACTTGCCAATTTAAATAAATGAAAATATGGCTCTAGACCTTAAACAATGGCATGATATGATCCATATAGCCGACCCCACATAGTGGGATTAAGTTATGATGCTCGAGACTCTTCATTTCAGAAGTACCCGTGTCGACACGACATGACACTTTGGAGACGACATCGGACACGTGTCCGATCCTCCAAAAAAAAAATTTGGACACTCCACTTTCACACTACTAAGTACTAAGAGTAAAGCACATATGAAAGCTTATTTTTTTTTCACATAACTTTTTCAAGTTATAATTAGTTTTTTCAAATTATATCAAACATAAATTGTTTATAAATGTCGTATTAAAAAGTGTAATATAATATATACTATATATTAAAAAAATCTAAAGTTGTCGGCGTGTCCCCGTGTCAATATCCAAATTTTGGATCATATTTAGCCGTGTCTATGTATCCTAGATTTTAGAAAGAAAAAAAAAAGGTACAACATTCGGATATGTACCAATGTCCGACATCCGTGTCCGAGTCCGAGCAGCATACGAATCAAGGCTTAGTTGTTGTTGTGCATACTTGCACATTCATGCACAGACATACACACTGCATCACACACTCTCTCTCTCTCTCTCACACACACACACTACACTCTCTCACACACACTGCACGCGCACACATATTTTCTCTCTCACACACACATTCACACATAATAAAATTTATAAATTTCATATTTTTATTGGTGTATAAATATAAATTATAATTATTTAAAAAAATAATAAGATTATATCTTTTATTTCTATTTGTTAAATACCAATTAAGAAAATAATTAAAACTTTTACATTTTTTTATCAAAACTTTACGAAGGATTTGAAATTCTTACACAAACCCACATCATCCAAGTAAGATATGGATTTCAAATCAATGTATTTGAAATCTATTTGTTTTTCAAATATGGATGTAAAATCCCTCAGTCCAAACACACCGCAAATGAAAGCATATCCCTTTCTTCATTACCAAAAAGCTCCATTAAATGGACAAAATATTAACAATTCTTCTCACATACTTTTTCTTCCCCTTACTCGAAAGATAAGCATTATATGAACAAAAAATGCGAACTTCAGATTGAAAAGTTTATGTGTTTTGCATGCATACCAACCCTATATACTAAAAGAAAAAACAACAATAACACATGTCAGCACCTCATGATTTCGAGACATGTGTCAACTTATCATTCTCCCAATTATACTTGGCGACTTTACATTTATCAATGGTTAACGTTTTTACATATTTTTTCCATATAAAATCTAAATGGTAAAAAATAATATAAAGGGTTAAACATAATCTAAACATCTATCTATATAATTTAAACAAGTAAACTACTCTAAAAAATGGAAGATATATTATTGGATCTTTTGATTAATAAATTAGCACAATTAACTAAATTATTATCCAAAAAATTAAATATCATTCATTGCAATATATAGTTCATTTGCAGGAAACTAATGTGAAAATGGTTGAAAAATTATAATTAAGAATTAAAAATTCACGTCATTTTGACAAACCAAAACACAAAAAAAAAAAAATTATCAATAATAAATTTGTTTGTCGCTTACCAAATATTATGTGAATTTAATTGAAGTGATTTACCCGGATACATGTGTGCAAGCTAAATAAATGGTATTTGTCGACCTATTTAAATCTTATAGAAATTAAAAAATATGGAAGATATTTTTATTGGATACTTTTAATTAATAAATTTAGGACAATTAACTAAGTGAATCTTTAAACGTCAAAACATAATGATGGAACATTTGGAAATAAAACAAATAGTGTAGTTTAAGAAGAAGCATTTCAGATTTTGAAGTGAACGACTTGTATGATACTCTTCCAATGTTTGAATTTCTTTTTAAGTATTTCTAATTAGTATTTTAGATAACTATAAATTTGCGACACCAAAATTTTATATTTTGATAAAACAGTGTGTTACACAGGAATTGTTCTAATTGTCTATTGAATGAACAAAACCAAACATAAGAAATGCATAAAACCACAAAAATAAAAGCTAAGAACAAAGATCCCTATAGCCTAATCCAATGCAAGTTTCTATGGAGCACAATTACCTTTAAGAGTAGTCTTCTCAAGCCGAACACCACCAAGATGACCACTTCTATCATCTGACTCTATAAACCTGTCTGGCTTGCGAAAGAAGACAAAGTGGAGCTCCTGTTGACCCGAAACAGGAGCATGCGCTGGTGTCACAGCATTAGAGAGCAATTCGTACACCCGCCTCCTGGTCCTATTATTCTTCATTTCTATCTTTGCCAAATTAATGATGTCAAGAACAATGAATCAATTCTGTGGATAATTTAAGGTTCTTGTCTCTATGTTAGTAAGTGCATGTCATAATAGAAAGGTGTATTACGAAAATACCCTATGGTCTAGCGTATTTACGAAAAAACACCCAGTTATCGTTCAAAAATTACAAATACCCTTAAGATATTACAAACACCCTTTAAGGTTTGTATTTATTAACAAATATCACCTCTTGACTCTTGAGGTGCAATTTGTAAAAAAACAAATATCAAGGGGTAATTGTAATTTTGAAAGATAATTGGGTCTTTTTGTAATTACACAGAACCTCATGGGTACTTTTGTTATTTACCCTAATAGAAATATACCTCATCGGCAGTTGTTGCAACCAAATCAGCTTGTTGGATATGAATTCCCAAATCCTTAATTCCTGCAACGAGTATATCCAATTTATTGCACATGTTTTCATGATTCTCTTACTCCTTTCAATTAAAGAGATCTGAATGAAAATCTCAGGTTTAATGCAAACAGATCACGGTTATGACAACAACATTACATTACATTGACCTACAACTGCAGACACCTACACCCATCAATTGTGAAAAGCCAAAATATGGTAGATAACAATATGATAGAATGAATCATTTTGTTCCTACATCTAAAGTACACATGAAATCAATATCTCAAACCTGAAGCCTCGTTTGACCTAACATATCATCCACACAAATATAATCAGTTTGTCAGTTAACTGCAGAAAATAGATTAGGTTCCACTAAATTAATACTAGAATAAGATAGAAAAATCCGATCAACATAAAAACAAGGATACAAGGGCATAGGAGAGATCACAAGGCAAAATCGTACAAACTAATTTGCAGATTGAAAAAGACAATACTAACCCAAAATTTCTCAAGTTCTTTTGCAGTACAGGCTGCTTGTACCGGTCCACGTCTTCCAACCAAATAAACTTTCCTGAAAATTGTAATTGTTAATTCATATATAGATCTGAAGATTATATGGATCTTTGCTTTCAAAAATATCATATGGCAAATCACAAACCTTATAGAGCTCTCTTCTAAAGCACCCAATACATGGGATGGAATATCTGTTTTCGCCAATTCCGCTGTTGGCCGTAAAAGAATCCGAGCAACATCAAGAGCCACATTTCCCTAAAAGCAAGTGCAATATGCATTCAATGCATTTGAATCCTAGGATTTTGGAATTGTTTTTTGCATGTGGGAAATGCCTTAACTTCTATTTACACAATGAAACATTTTTACTAAAACTAACTCAGTTAATTAAAACTGGCTCTTTGCTTCTGTGGAACACAATGTAAAGTAGAGTAGAGGAGACTAGTTACACAACCATAGGAGGAAGTTATTCATACACTTTGTACAAGTACAAGTTAGACATCACTACTCAATTTAGATATGACAATACACAGCATGTTTTGACAGGGGAGATATTTCAATTTTTCGAGTCAATATTTGGAGGTAGAAGAAAATATAAAACACAAAATATGAAGGAAAAATACTGTTTAAACTAGAAAACCTTAAACTATATTGAGCAAATACAGTTGCATCAGAAGATTCCATTAGACTTCAGGAGTACAAGGCAAGGACTTAGATGTTATCCAACAAAATTATCCATGATAAGACTTGTACCTTTGCTTTTAAGATATCTTCCACTGCGTTTTATATGTTCTTGAAGGTATGGAGATTCATGTGAACAAGTAAATACTCTCTTCATCCCAAGTTTATCAGCTTCAATTCCTTCTTGGGAATAAAACTCCATTTCACGAAAAAAAACATTTTTTATTATAAAACTACATCCGTTATGACACACCAGTAACTCTCAGCCACCACTTTTTAAGCGTGATAGTGCAAAACCACACAAAACTTATAGCCGCGATTGGATGTCAATGAGAATCCATTTTCATTCCGCTGGAGAATGTTTTTTTACCAAACATGCGATTGTTTATGAAAATTTTCAGAAAATATACTATTCTCTCACTTTCATTTTTTCTCATTTTTTCTCTTATCAATCACATCTACATTTTTTCACAAAAAACTAATCATTATTACACATTCTCCCACAAATTTTACTATTCACATACTCACACATTTCTAACTACCAATCACATTCAATCATTATTTTACTATTTTTACATCAAATCAACTCACATCATTACTTTTTCATCTCACATCCAAACACACTCTCAAAATTCAACATTTTTTTTCCAAAGTGTTTTTCACCACTATTCTCTAGCAAAATGAAAATTTTCAAAATGAAAGTATATCCAATCGCGCCCTATACTTTTCAACTCTCATCTAAAACTCTATGCCGGATTACACTAGACAAAATTTCGGGATGGAGGGTGTACAAGTTTCAAATCGAACAAATAATTTGATAATAATGAGCATAACAGCATCAGTTACATGCTTTCTGCAACCAGCTGATTTGGTCAATCTGAGGCAAGGTCCATTACTATTATCTATTTTCAGTCCTAATGTCCAAGTATCACATATTTACTATGATATATGGTTCAATTGGATCATCAACACCACCACCGCGAGAATGAATCAAAGATACCTGACCAAGAATAACAGCAGTATCAGTGTTTTCCAAGTTTGGAGCAAGATTTCTGCAGTCTGGGTGCCCATTATACCACCAAACAAACTCTCTGGCAGCATATGTACCAGGCAACTCCTGCATTAAATAATACACACAAGAAAGCTACTTATATATTGTATTGTAAATATAGAAATAGTTGGAAAAAAAGAATGTAACATCTTAATCCACAAGCGAATAAAGCAAATAGCATTAAAAGACAATCACGCAAACCTCCCCAGGAATTCCAAGAGATCTATCACTTTCAGCGCCATATGCAAGCATCACCTGGCGCAATATGCACATTTAATGTCACACATATAAGAGACTAAATACTAACAACAAAATAATGTTGGTCAAACATTCTCCCGCAGAGCCAGTATCTTACCGCATTATACATCTCACGTAATTCAGACAATGTAATGGAGGAACCAAGAGACACATTCCCAAAGAATGAACAACGATCATTTTGTGCAACCCGAGAAAACTGATTGGTCACTATCTGTGACAATTATTCTGAGCAACTAAGTCCATAAGATAATTATAAGAAATATCAAAAAGCACAGAAAGGATTTATAATTGAAATAACAAAAGCATATATATCCATTGATCTTCTTTCATTGGATCAAAAATTGGAAAAAATGCAAACTGGCTGACATATCTATCACCAGCAATGAATCATCCATTTACTTCAACGATGTATATTTCGAATATCCCACTTGAAAAAATCGATTCCAAACAACCACACTACCTATGTTAGTTGTCTATAGAACTAAACACCAAATGCATTTGAAATTTCTTTCAAACTTCAAAACCATAAGACCATATTAGCACTAAAACCTCATTTTGCTCAAACACACATTTTCATAGAGTAATTAAAAAAATAAAAACAAAAATAAACGACCTTTGTTTCTGGATGATCAGGTGCAACACCGGACCGTACTAAGCCAAAGGGCGTTGGCGATCGATCGATTATATCAACTTCTACTCTTTCATGTGTCTTCAAAAGCTATCAAAATTCAAGGATTCAACAAAAAGAAAACGGATTCAAGGAATCATTCAGCAAAAGATTCAGAGATAATATTTCATGGTAAAATCCAAAACCTATGTATACCTTCTCAGCCGTATAAAATCCTGCAGGCCCACTACCAACAACACAAATGCGCAAAGGGGTTGAAGATAGAGTGCCAAAGCTTCTTGAGATAGACCTCAATTTTTCAAAACTCGCCATTTTGGACTGAATAAAAATGTGTAATTTCACTTTAGAAAAGACGAAGCAAATCCACTAACAAAAAGAAGTACCTATTAATGGTGCTTTTGCTGTTCTCTTACAATTAACATAGCAGTGGTGATAACTATTGTAATTGACAGTCGGTGGATGGTGGCGCTGGCGACGCTCACCTGCGGGAATGAAGTAACCTGTCAAAAAGTATGGAGAATGGAGAACAAACTTACGGGTAATGGATGCATTTCGGGTAATGGACCAACCCAGGCCCATTTACTAGCTTTAAAGTATAGGTTACGGTTGTGAGCCCGAGTATTATTTATACCTAGGGGTGGCCAAATGGAACTGAAACTAGGTTTCAAATTGGAACCGGAACCGTGGTCAATGGTTCCTAAAGCGTAACCGTGGTCAACAGTTCTAAACCGAACCGAAACCGTGTACACGGTTTCGGTTTTGTTCCGGTTCAGAGGCTCAAAAACCATGGCAACGGGCGGTTTTAACGTCGGTTAGAACCGTCGATGAGAACCGTGATGGAACCATTATTTTTAAGGTTAAAACCAACAATCTTGTTTTGGTACATATATGCTAGAAGAAATGTTAAATGTTTATTATAATATTTTATTTTCGTAACTACATGAGACACGTTTTAGACCAAATATTGTAAGCGAACTACATGAAGTTTGATTTTTCTATATTGTAATAGTATATGTAGATAGTTTAATATTATTATTAATATTAAGTATAAAACTTTATTGGATATTAAGTCCAAGTTTTTTTCTTGATCTTTCTTTTTTTTTTTTTTAATCGAAATTGATAAACAATTTTAAGAAATCAAAAAATTATCAAGAGATAAACAAACGGTTTCGTTAAAACCGGAACCGGACGAAGGAGGAACCGGGTTTTGAACCGGGCCGGAATCGCTGTCTTTTTGTTTTGGAACCGGGAATCGTGAGGCAACGGTTCGATTCCGAACCGTGGCCACCCCTAATTGCACAAGGATGCAACTGGCATATTGAGCTTGTGCCTGGATAGAATCACCAATGAGAGTAGGAGGCCAAAAAAATTAAGACAACATGCATATGCGGGAGTTTTTGGAGATTGCTGAAATTTGATGTAATTAGAATGTGGAACTACAATTGTATTTTATATGCAGAAAAAGACATGTCCACATTGGCCATTAAATCCAAAAATAGGCTTGAGCAAACCCCATTTTTATAGACACAAGAAAAAATGGCTTTGGCCATTTTGCCGCTAATTAATTAGTAATTTTAAAATAAATAAAGAGAACATTCAATCAATGATGAACAAGTCTATGCAGCATCATATACCCATTATAGAAGCAGTTATAATATTCAAGCTTCTAAAGTGAAAAGTTGTAATACAAACGGGTGAGCAGATCAATGATTAAAATGAAGTGACATTAGATAACTCCTTTGGTCCTCATTCTAGTTATATTATTCTCTAAACAGCCGACTGCGACTAACAACAACCTAACAGAGCATAAGTATTGAATTGTACTTTCTAATTTTTCTTAATCCATCTACTTCATCATACATCCTTCATTCACACAGTTCTTGCCACTTCCATTTCATATTCTCCTTCCTTTTCGTAAACAAAGCATAAGTGACATTTGAATACAGAAATTGAACAATGAACAAAACACAATAATTGCAAATGCAAATGCAACTGCAAACACAATAGTTAAGAAAACACAATTCATCACCATAACAACAGGAAGCCTCAAAAAGAAACTTACTGCTCGATTATAAAATTCTATATCAACCTCCAGCGACGGCAAGTGAAAAACGACCTGAGCCAAAACAGACGAAGTCACAATAACTTCCCAACTGCACACGATATGTCGATATGTATTTTGAAGCTCTTCTACTATTTATCTTCATCAAAGAGCCATGACTAGGATAAAACAATTCAACAATGATCCTTTATTGCAACTGATTAGAGTTAGCTACTACATATTATCAACTATCAAATGCTTTATTAACTAATACATTTCCTATCGCATTTACAACCTTGCTAATTCAAAAAAACAAAATCACGCTTCTTTTAGGTATTATTACATATGAACACTTTGCTACAAAATGAGATTCATAATCAAAATCCATAAAATCTGATATTTAAATCATTTCTAGTCGATACTTTCAGATTTCTTGGTGTAAAACCATAATCAAGATCCATAAAATGTGATTTTAAATCATTTCTCTAATATCAAAGACTGAGATTAAGTGTGACCAGAGTACAGCAGCTGCTATGGAGCAGCATAACAGAACAGATCTGCAATCCCAAGCATACTTGAAGTTTTGCCAAGAAAGTGAATCATAAATACTGAAGATTTTGCCAAGAAAATTATCACATTTTATTAGTCAAAAGCATTATAATAAACATTTTGTAACCGAAAGAAGGATGGCAATCAAAAGCATACTTCAACTCCAATCAGTTGCAATAAAGGATCATGGTTGAATTGTTTTATCCTAAACGATAATAAAATGTTGTCCTGGTTCTAACTTCTAACAGATAATGTCACTGGAGCGCGTTGTAACCGAAAAAGAAATAAAAATGGAAGAAACATACTGCACAGTTAACATAAGGACGGGGTAAATAAACTCAAGTATGGTAGGATCACTTCACTGGTTACAAAATCCCAACCTCTCATTTCCAGAGCAGGAAACATGCATTTTCCAACAGTTAAATTCCATGGCAAGAAGCCAAGAAACATGAATTTTCCAACAGTTCAAAACGCAAAAGACTATTAATCAACTAAAACAAATACAGGTAAGAATTCGGATCGACTCATACCAACAGGAAGCCTGAGAAAGGATACCTGCTGCTCGATTATAGAATTCTAAATCAACCTGTGCCGACCACAACCTCCAGCGGACGGCACCGGCAGAGGCAGACAAAGGAGCGACAGCAAATAGGACAGCAACGATGGTGGAAAAAACGAAGGAAAATAGGGGAAACACAGATAATACACTGGAAAAACAAGGAAAAACAAAATTGAGGAAATAGAGAACGGGTTCCTTTTTCTCTTTCATGAATAATTTCGTTTCTTCTTTTCCTTTTACAGCAACTTTTGTCCTTTTAAACGATTAATTTTCTTTTATCTTGAATAAACTTATATATAAAATAAATGCAAGAATTCAGGAAAATAAATGCAACAATTAATCAGCCATTTGGCCCAGTGGTATCACTCCCTATAATGTGTGAGAGGTCACGAGTTCAATCTCCATTTAAGTGTGTGTAACTCAAAAAAAATGCAAGAATTCCAGTGTTTATAAAAAAGGGATAATGATGCTTACGAAATATGAAAACAAAATTCAGGAAAATATAATTTTGTTGATAAAAGAGATTAATATATGTATTTTCTTTCACTTTTAAATTTCAAATTTTAGAATTGAGACTTTATTAGTACTATTATGTGCTCAAAGAAGTTTAAACTGTACATTTAGTTGGTTATATAAATGTACAAGCACTTACACACACAAAAAGGGTGAATTATAATTACTACCTAAAAATTATTATACATGTCTAACATATCACTGTCATATGAATTACATAATTTTACACCATGTCGACTGGTTAATGTATCCAAAGAATAAGTAATCAGAAAAGAATTTTTGTCCATCTGAAACATCCAATTTCTGACCAAGTATTTGTCAATGTTCTCCTTACTGAATGTGTTCTCAACTAAACGAAATCCAGAGCACAAAATCAATAAAGTCAATTTCAAACACTAGATAATAACAAGCAGCGAACTAAATAAATTCAGATTTAAAACTATGAATTAAATCATTTCATTGGTACTAAGATCTCATAACCAAGCGGACAAACTACGGGGGTTAGGGCTTACAGTGAATGGCGGACCTTGGTTTTGGGATGAAGGGCAAAGGAGCCGGAGTTTTATGGAGCTGCGGTGTTTGGGATGAGCTACGGAGCGCGGGCTGAACAGAGGCGGCGGTGGCTATGAAACTCCGACAATGGTCGAAGTTTAATGGAGCATTGATGACGACGAATGAAGTTTTATGGAGCAGCGATCGACTAGCACAGAGAAATCCTAATTTCACAGCGACGGGTTCAATTTCCGACCATTTTAGTCTGAGAAGGGTTTGAGGAAGAAGGGCTTTTTTTGCTGAGAAGTTCTCAAGTGTCGAATGAGTCTGTGAAGGCAGGGTTCTTTGGGGAAATTCTCTCAAACAAAAATATTATTTTGAGAAAATTAATTTATTTTTATTTTAAAGTGATAAATACTAAGTAATAACATCTAATTTTTTTTTTTTTTTTTTTGAGTTACAGTAATAACATCTAATTTAAACAAAGGGCTTATGACAAAAATACCCCTTTTAAATCGATCAGTGTCACGCCTTTACGCTTCCCTATGCGATTTTACCTAAATTTATGCTTTTCGGTGCAAATTTACCTAAATTTACGCTCATTTCCCGCTCTTTTTTACACAACAATACGCTCCCAAAAATTTAAAAAAATTTACGCTTTGTTTCAAACATGTTTCAAACATGTTTACGTGTGTTTCAATATTGTTTCTAACATGTTTCTTTTATTAAAAATAGGTAAAAAAATGTATTTAAACATCGAAAACTTCATTGAAAACAAAGAAATATCGAACAACATTAAAAGGGTATGGAAACAACCTTAAAAACAACGTAAAAAATATTTAAAACACAACATGAATAAAAAGAGCTTAAAAATAGGTAAAAATTGTATTTACACATTGAATACTACTTGAAAACAACAAAAATAATTATTAGAACAACATTAAAAATATTATAAAACAACACCGAAACAATAGAAACAATGTACAAAATAATATATGAATAAAAAACAAAGATAAAAAGTAGGTTACTGATTATTTTGAAACATCGAAAAAACAAAGAAACAACATAGAAACAATAATGAAACAAATTTAAACAACCTCGAAACAACTTATATAACATATAAAACAATGCGGGAACAAAAAAAAAAAAAAAAATAATCAAAAAATAGCAAGGAACGTAAAAAAAAATTAGGTACAAAAGTAAAAAAATAGGCACAAGAGTAATAGGAGCGTATTGTGTGGTAATGGTACAAAAACAACGTTCTCGTGTAATTTCACCTTAAATAAATAATGTTATAAACCAATGAAGGGGGAGAAAGACATATGTTGGAATAACCGATTTTAAAATTGATGTTATAAAGCAAGAATGGGGTGACCAAAGACATCACTCTTAAAAGCAATGTGTAATACCAAAAAAATCCGCTCATACATATCACTTCACTTAAAACATGATGTTGTATAGTATAAGACATCATCAAATTCGTGAAACAGATGTCTTTTAAGGGATGTCTTTGAGCATTTTTCTTGTAGTGTTGGATCATTATAAGTTCATCCAATGATTTTGATGCTTTTGTAAATGAGACAATCACATTTTTAAGATCATTTTCTCTCTTTTCGTAGAGTGCTACCGCTATGATCTTAGCATTTTCGAGTCTTGACTTAGTGTTCTCATTAGCTATGTGACTTAGAGTACTCAACTCTTTAGTCATTTTGTGAGTTTTGGCATTTAAACTGGTTGTTTTCCTCATTTAAAAGTGTGTGAGGTTTTAATATGGTCAAATTTTTCATCATTTTACCTAATGAATCATAAAGATCCTTGGGTGATGAAGTGTGTGTATCACAAATCACTATCACTGAACGAGTGAGATGAGTTAGATTGTACCTCATCTTCTTGTTCATGTTCCTTGGCCATGAGCAGATCAAAGCCTCTTCTTCCGTATCACTTGAGTAGTCGACTTCACTATTGTCCGAGTCTGTTGGTTCTTTACACTTGGTTGGCTCAAAGAGATCTCAATGTACCAACATGACTTTCTTTCTTTTCTTGTCTTCTTTCTCTCAAGACACTTCTTTCATCTTTATTCCGTATTTGTTGATGGTGGATAGGTGCGATCAATAGTAAAATATCCTAGTTTTACGCAATTCCGACCACGGGTTCTCAACTCTTTGATCAACTCTCTCATATCTCTCGATTATCGGCTCTCGATAATCGGCTCTTTGATGCTCAACTCTCTTGGGTGGCCTATCCTCCTCTTGCTTTGAAAGGTGTTGAGTGTTTCTTTGGAGGACTCTCCTTTGTTCATTTTGTAGTTCTTGTTAAAGAACTTGTTGAATGTTTTGACCATGAGAGCAATTTCCTCCCGATCAATGGTTTCTTTTCGCTCAACTTTCTTTCCTTCGCCGGCCATTAATGCTATTTGTCTTAGGCACAACTATTTCCTCATGTTCTTTCCTTCTCAACTTAAATTCATAAGATTTGAGGTCCGAGAATAGCTTATGATTTGATGTTTTTGAGAGATCCATTGAATGTCTTAGGGCCATGACTTTCATTTCCCATTCAATTTGGGAGGGCTCTTAGTATCTTCATGCATATCTCCTTCTCGAGTGTATTCTTTCTCAAATGTTGTGGGCTCATTGGTGATCTCTCAGTAAATTGGGCATCCGGTGATCCAAACTTTCACCGCAAAACATTTTAAATTTTCAAATTTTTGTACAACAACGTCAGTTTATTCTTCTTTATTTGTTCTTATCCTTCACAAATTAAGGCCACTTGTCCCGCATTTCTTTTTCTTTGATTTACGGACTTGATTTTATTGAACATAGCTTTGTCCAATATTTTGTAGAGAATTCTTTTGCCACATTGTCCAGGTTAAATATTTTTCTATCATCGTTTGTCCATTCTCAATGAGGTTTTTCCACCATGGTGGTCATGGCTCTCTCACAAAGATATCCTCTCCTCCATCTTGAGGTGCTATTCTTATATTAGTGTTAACCTTGAAACTTTGCAGTGGCCCATCTTCTATCACAAACCACATCACATCATGTAGAGCGATAGGTGATCCTACATATGAATCTTCCAATCATCAAATTCTTCAACAAAGTGAACATCGGAATGCGAGTTAGATTGGCTTCCATGATAATAACTTTGCTTTAAGATGGAAGACTTTGAAAAACACAAGTGTTAAATCTTTTGAAAAAGATTGAGATCTAGTTCAAGAACGGTGCGGAGAGAAGGCTCAATGAACCAACCGCTACGATACCCCGGTTGTAGGTCCCAAGAGGTGTGGTGTAAGGTTTAGAAGGGGAGGGAGGGGTTGAATAAACCTTACTAAATTTTCATTTTTAGTCTTTTAAGAAATTCAACAGAGTTGACTCAAATCGCCTAAGTCTGGGGGACAACCTAGTTGTCTATCTTCATCTATGTTACCCACTCAACAAACTCGATTGAATCTTGATAGAACAACTATGTTGTGTCGCCTAACTCTTAACTTTTAGATAATTTGATTTTTAACAAATGGAAGGCTTAACACCTTTCGTTAAATTTTTAAACACAAATTAACATTTTTTTAGCACTTGTTATTATCAATTGGATAACAAATTAACTTATCGTGAGATATGAAAAATATGCAAGAAAGTAAATCTTTGAAAGTAAATGACACAAGTATTTTATAGTGGTTCTAGGATGAGGTAATTCCTCTAATCCACTCTTCTCCTACTCTTGGAGGAATCCACTAAGTAATATATCGTTTACAAAGCGGTTCTTGATCCGGAGATATCCTTGATCACATCGTGGCTTCTCATGCGACTCGGCTTCTTCATAAGACAACCGCCTTGCTACTTGACTCCCTTCAAGTCTTTGAATTTGATCACACAACCCTCCAATATACTTGATTCTTCAAGTTCGAACTTGAACCTCACTCTGACTCCTTCAACCTTGGAGTGTAGACCCCTTTTGTTTTTGAAACTTGTTCCTCTTCAACTAGTTAAGGTAATTTTTCCTTCATAATGAGTGTTGGAATAAATTACTTCGATGTTAAGGCTTGAGGAATTTTCTTTGAAAGCTTAAAGAATATTACGGGTTTTGGATTTTGTTGCTTGTGTACTTTGTTTGCAATCGGTCACTTTTTCTCAAATGCTTCCTCGGCCTTTTGTAGTGACCATTTGAAAATTTGCGATTGAAGAGATAGGCAATTTTCAAATGACACATACTTGATCGTTGGCTTTTCTTGTCTTGATTTGTAGCTTGTGATGGAGACTCTTACTCGTATTTAATGAATTCTTGACTTTTCAAAGTCCGACACATGTATCATTGCTTCCCACGCTTATGGGTTGAGCACTTTAAGACCTAACAACATGGAGGTATTACTAAATTAAGCAATAACCTTGACTTGTTCAATGGATTTATCTCGATCGACTTATTTGGATAAGCGCTTTACCCCTTTGACTTGAGTCGCCTCTCAATCGTTTGAACATGACTCAATCGTTAATTCAAGTGATAGTCTTGACTAATATTTCAACGTCCTTCACTAAGCTATTCCTCGCCTAAATCTTCTTGATCGACTCTCATAGTCTTGTTTTTGACTCTCACGGTGACACTCACCGGGTCTTTATTCTTGCCTTGATTAGCTTCTTGTATTCTTGACATAGCGACTCCACTCGGCTCTTTTGATCTTATCTATTACAACATAGAAAATACAAAGAAAAAAATGGGGTGCCAACTTTGTACTTTAAGTTTTGTATGGTATCATCAAAATCTAAAAATTAAATTCCTAACAATCCCTAATGAGTCCATTCCTAATGTGAGCTAGACGCACCAAGTTGACTCAAGCAAGAATATAATCACATGTACAATATATCAACAAGGAAAATGAGTAAATCAATTCAGGAAGCGGTTGAAGTGTAATTTTGCGAAAATTGCACGTGGCGTTCTCGGCATTGGTGGAGTAATTTTTGGTTGACGTTAATTAACTAGAGGATAACCAATCTTCAATGATTTGGTAATTTGAGTGGGATATAAGTCCCTTTGTAAATTCAAGGTCACAAGACGAGTAAATCGCCCCAAATGGGTATTTTTTGGTGAGGGATCCAGATTACGTTAAGGAAATTTAAGAAAACCAATTTATAAATAATATATATATATATATATATATATAGGTCAGTAATACCAGAGATATAAGAAAAGAAAATAATTAAGTTGAGGTCCTTGCTAAAAGAAAATTTTACAATTAGTCCCGTTTTGTAAAAACTAGTCTTTTCGAGTTTAAAATTGAATATGTTTTTGTGCGGAACTCGGAAAATTATAATGTCTATTTCTAAATTCTACAAATTTTCCAGAGATTCAGGTTTCAAAATTTGGGGTCGATATTTTGGAAAATTCCCATTTGGCCCTAAATTTGTCAAAATTGTCATTTTGGGCCCCGAGTTTAAAATAATCGTATCTTACGACGAGAAGGGCTTTTAATGTGATTCTAATTTTAGAATATCACTAAGGTCGATAGGTTATTGGGACAAAAGCAGTTTTAAAAGGGGTGAGTTCGGTCCCTTAATTTTTAAAATTTTTATTCTAGTCAATTTTTAAGTTTTTGCCTTTAAGGCTTATTAAGGTCCAATTGTTATGAAATTTGAACCATGGGTTAAAAATGTTACAAATTTATAGTTAAAAGTGATTTTCCAGGTACATGGACTGTATAAGTCCTAGAAATTGTATTTTGGTCCTTAAGTTTAGTATTTTACATTGTGGTCCCTCAATTTTGCAAAATTGCTTTTTTAGCTCAGAATATTTTGATTTTTGAAATACATTTTGAAATATGTGTTTTCCAGTGCCTAAAAGTTAAATATTTTTAAAATTTAAAGGTAGAGCTGGTACAATTTTGAAACTTACATTTTAGTCCTTAAACTTTCAAAATTTTACAAACTAGTCATTGGGCTTTCAAGAGTTGATTTTTTTGTTATCCCAAATCCTTTAAAGCTTTAATATAATGTCCAAATATCATTTTTAAGCATAAGTATAGTCCTTAATCAAAAATTTGCATAGGATCCCTTAAGTTTTGTTTTCTTGCAATTAAGTCCACCAATTTGCCATTTTTTACATTTTAAGTCCAAAAATTATAAATAACCAATTATGCTCGAATTTTCCAGTTTATAAGGAAATTAATACATGAATTTTAAAGCATGAATATACATATACATATCATACAAGAATTCATTACATAAAACATCAAATTGTACATCCATGCACCTAATTTGCAATAAATGGAAATTCTAAGCATCATTTGGAGAAATTTTTGGAATTCACCACTTGAAATGTACATGCATTACATCATATATATATATATATATATATCAAGTTTTTCAAAAAAATACAACATGCATTTCAAAATTTGCTAGAAAATTTAAAAAAATTTCCACCCACCTTGTCTAATTGATTGAGTTGGTGAAAAGAGGATAAAATCACAACTTGGTAATAATCTCACTTAGGCCAGCCCCTAAGTCAAGAAATACAAAAAAATGGAGTTAGAAAATGGAGAATTAAGAAGAAAGAAAAAGAAGAAAAGGAAGGGGTCAAATACAACACTTACCTTGTGTAGTGGAAATTGTGTGTCAAGTAGGAGGTCTCAAAATATATTTCTTGTTCACCTTCAAACAAGAGTCTCAAGGTCAGCCCCTATACCTCCAAAAATAAAAATGGAGAAGTCAAAATTCGAAATTAAGGGGGAGAAAGAAAAATGTGCTACAAATCCAATTTCTTACCTTGTAGTCTAATATCTTCAATAAATCTTGAGGTTCTCTTCAAGATGTGTAGGTCCCAAAGGGTGTGGTATAAGGTTTAGAAGGGGGGTTGAATAAACCTTACCAAATTTTTGATTTTAGTCCTTTTAAAATATTCAATGATTTGACTTAAACAGTTGTGTCGATTGACATGTGTTTTGCATATATTTTGGGCTTAATTATGGCTAGAATTAGTTGTTATGCATGCATTACATGAGTAAATAGGGCTTTATTTCTTTTTTGTGGAAAAGGTATTACGTTTTGCTCGTTTTGTAGGAATTTGTTGATAATTGTAGCATTTTGGCAATAATTCGGAGCATTGCGATAAAGAACCCCAATACTTGCGTAATGTACGAAGTTTGGATATGAACTTTCGATTCACTCATTCCATAAGTATCATTTACTTTCGATTAGTTAGATATGAACTTGAATAATTTGTCTATGGATTATTTATTTTCTCGTATCCGGCTAAATATCTTGTGATTAGGGCTTGGGAGTAGGTTAATGAATACTTTTATTTGAGGATTAATTGCAATTGAAGTTATTGTTTTTCAACCCTATTCGAGTACTTGGTTTTAATTCTTGTTTTATCAAAATGCCTTTGGTTTAACTTGTTTGATGTATTGATTCGTAATTCTAACCGATAAGTTTCAATACTAGATCTATGAGTACTTGACATGAATATCTTGCATGATTGAGAAGTCTGTGAATATTCGTGAGAATTTATAATCTTTTAAGCTTTTTGGGAGTTGGATATCTCATGTTGAGTAGAGATGCTAGCATAGATATCTCAATCAACGTTTTTACATACATCTCAAGAGAGAGGGTAAATTACTTTTGTGATCGTTTTATAGGGAAGAATACGTATAATTTTGGTTTGATTAACTGATGATAAAGGGGATATTAATCGAAACCATAACCCAGGAATCCATTCATCTACTTGATCTTTCAATCAACTCTTTGCTTTGTTTCTTTTAGGATAAATTTCTTGTCATAGTATTAATAAAACCAATCCATCTACTTTCGATCGTCTAGATAAAAATAAGGCTATTACAATCAAAGATTACTTAGTACATTAATTTATTAGTCCCCTGTGGATTCAACTTGCTAACCCTATTCTATAAACCGCACCGTACACTTTGCGGTGAAGCTAAAAATAAGGTGAACAAGTTTTTGGCGCCGTTGTCGGGACTAATTAAATTTTAGTACTAATATTACGATACATAGAATTATTTTTAATTTAGACATTTTTTCTTTCTTTTTATTTTGTTGTTTAATTCTACTTCTACTTGTGTTTGACTTATTTTCTTTAGTTGGTTCGGAGTAGCGCATGAACACTCGCTCGAATCAAGGAGAATTAGCACCGTTCATACTGGGAGGTTGAGGCTTTTACTAGGCAAAATAGTGCGGCTACTAAACGGGCGAAAGACAAAGCAAAAAAAGCTAGGCGTATGTAGAAGATAACAACGGAGGCAATAACAGTGGTCGACAATGGAGATAACAATCGGGCCAACAGGTCAACGTTGAGTTACGCAGTACCAAAGGTTCCGCGATCCAAAGCGATTCGCGATTACATTCGCCCTCGAGACCAATCTCAACTATGGTGGAATTGCAAATGTCCCAATCAATGCGAATAACTTTGGTGAAGCCAAAGATCGATCTCGATGGTGTAGCATAATCGGTTTGGAGATTTCCCATCCGAGGATCCCAATTCTCATCTTGCGAACTTCATACAGATTTGCAATACAATCAAGATGAATGGGGTGATTGATGATGATGTACGTCTTCGCCTATTCCCTTTCTCTTTAAGGGATAAGGCTAGAAATCAAGCACCCTAACTCGGGAGTGTGAACAACCGGGATGAGTGAGTCGAGATTTTTGTTTAAATACTTTCCACCAAGTAAAGACACTGACTCAAAAGTGAAATCACGTAGTTTAGGAAGTTTGACTCTAAGCCATTGTATGAGGCCGAGAGAGATTCCGGGATCTATTGAGGAAGTGCCCACAACACGGATTTCTGAGGATCAACGGCTCCGCTTCTTTTACAATGGGTTGATGGGACAGACTAGGTCGTTTGTAGATGCGCAGCCAGAGAGGCACTCTACTTGCAAGATTCCCGGAGGATGCATTCAACTTGTTGGAGAAATGGCCATGAATGGCTATTAGTGGCCCTCCGAGAGGACTAATGTGAAAAGGGTAGCGGGTTCGATTCGGACCCATTAAGGAGTTGATAGCTCGGATATCCGTATTGACAAATCAATTGAGTGCATTGACGAAGGCAAATGAAGGAAACGACGTGCAAGTAATGGGGAGTTCCTCTAGATATGATGGAGGAAGCAAATTATGTTAATAACCGAATTTCAACAATTTCGAAAAAATCGGACTTCCACGCATTACCATCAGGGTTTGAGGAACCACGAAAACTTCTCTGCGCAAATACAAAGAAAGTGATGCAACCACCACCGGGGTTTAATGTGACAAACGGTGTCATAAACTCTGAGGCTAAGCCAACTATGGAGGATATTTTCACCTCGTTTATGAATGAGACGAGGAACAGATTCAATAAGGATGAGGCGAAGCTGGATAAAATTGAAAATCATGTCACACAATTGGCCAACACTATGGGGTCCCAAATGAAAAATCTTGAAACCCAAATTGGCCAATTAGCTACGATTATTAGTGGGCAAAAAGATCGAAAGGCCAATTTCCGAGCAACACCGAGGTTAATCCAAAGGAGCGAGTGTAAAGCCATTCATCCGAGTGTGGAGGGCGGAATACGAGGGGCCGAAAATACCAAAAATACCGAATGACGCAGGGGAGCATGGCATGTGCGCCCTTCGGGGCGATGATTAGTGCCGGGAGACGCGAAATCAAGCAAATGGCGATGTTGAGGCCGATGAAGGAGTTGAGGATCATCGTGTTGAACAAAAAGGGGCCGAGAAGCTTAAATCTTCCTCTAACCCCGATATTTCTAAACTTAATGTTCCTCTTCCTTTTCCCCAACGTTTTCAAAAAAAAAAGTTAGATTCGCAATTTGTTAAATTTTTGGATATATTTAAGAAAGCGCATATTACCATTCCTTTTGCCAGGCACGCATTGGAGCGGATGCCCAATTACGCTAAATTTTTGAAGAATGTTGTGTCAAAGAAGAGAAAGATGACTTGTTTCGAGAGTCAATAACTGTGAGAAGAATGCAGGCACGATAATCCAAAAGGAAACTACCACATAAATTAAATGATCCAGGGAGTTTCACTATCCCTTGTGCTATTGGTGATGTTTTCTTTAAGAAAGCACTTTGTGATTTAGGAGCAAGTATTAACTTAATGCCCTTGTCCATTTCGCACAACTTGGATTAGGAGAGGTGAAGCCATCTACGGTCACCTTACAACTTGCGGATCGATCACTCATATATCCGAAGGGAATCATCGAGAATTTGCTTGTCGAGTTGATAAATTCGTATTCCCTGTGGATTTTTGGTGATGGACATGGAGGAGGACAAAGACGTCCCTTTGATACTTGGGCGTCCATTCCTAGCTACCCGGAAGGTCTTGATAGATGTGCAAAGGAGAGCTCACATTACGGGTTAATGATGAGCATGTTTTATTTACTATCTATAAATGCAATCGCAATTTCATAATGGTGTTAAAAGTTTTAGTTTCATAGACGTAGTTGAGTCTTGCATTGATGAATATGCGGATCATACATTATTTAAGGATGATTTAGAGTTTGGTTTGACACATTCGTGTTCAACATTAAACATGATGATTGATTTTGATAACCAAGACTTGTATGATCGTGTTTGTGCTTTAGATAATATACAGGAGCTACTAAGAAGAGCAAGAGGAGCGCATACACGTAACAATGTGCGGGAGTCTCATGCGCAAGGGCGCACGACCCGTGCTCTGAGCACGCCAAGTCGTGCGCATGGTCGAAGAAAAAGATGAGAAACGAAGAAGAGCGCACGGCTCGCTGTGCATCCGAGCATGGTCGGCCGTGCGTGGGGTCGAAGAAAAGGCAACAATACCGAAAGAGCGCATGACCCGTGCGCCCGAGCACGAGCAGGTTGTGCGTGAGGCCGCAACAAAGGACTCAATAATTGAAGAGGGCACGATCCGTGCGCTTGAGCACGAGCAGCCCGTGCATCAACCCGAAGAACCAATTTTGAACCCGAACTCAAACCCTTGCCCGAGCATCTCAAATATGTATTTCTTGGAGCAAATAACACGAATCCGTAATCGTATCATCCCTTTTAACTTCAGTTTAACTCGATAAATTGCTTATGGTGTTAAGAAAACATAAGTCGGCGATAGGTTGGCCAATCTCCGATTTAAAAGGCATCATCCATCGATTGTAATGCATAAAATTAGAATAGAAGATGTCTATAAACCTTCGGTGCAAAATCAAAGAAGATTAAAACCCTATAATGCAAGAGGTCGTTAGAAAAGAGGTTCTAAAATAGTTAGATGCCGGAATCATATATGATATTTCGATAGTTCTTGGGTAAGTCCTAGACAAGTAGTACCAAAGAAAGGGGGATGATTGTAGTTAGAAATGAAAGTGATGAGCTTATTGCGACTAGAATAGTTCTTGGGTGGCGTATTTCCATTGACTATAGGAAGTTGAATGATGCTACTCGTAAAGATTACTTTCCCTTCCCTTTATTGATATGATGTTAGATCGCTTGGCGGGATATGATTATTATTGTTTTCTCGATGGTTATTAGGGTATAACCAGATCATGATTACCCTGGAAGACCAAGAGAAGACAACATTTACATGCCCTTATGGTACGTTTGCATTTCGCAGAATGCCATTCGACTATGTAATGCACGACTTTTCAAAGAATGCATGATGGCTATATTTCATGATTTTATTGAGAAAATAATGGAGGTGTTCATGGATGATTTTTACGTATTTGCGATTCATTTGATCATTGCTTGGATAATCTTTCTCTAGTTTTGCAGAGATGTGAGGAAACTAACCTTGTTTTAAATTGGGAGAAGTGCCATTTTATGGTACAAGATGGTATTGTATTAGGCCACCGGGTTTCTTCCGCAGTTTAGAAGTTGATAGAGCAACGATCGTCGCAATTGAGAAACTCCCACCTCCAACAAACGAGAAGGCCATTAGAAGATTTTTGGGGCACGCCGGATTCTACAAAAGGTTCATTCGTGACTTTTATAAAATCACTAAACCTTTGAGTCGATTATTAGAAAACGATCATCGCTTTTAATTTTTCCGATGATTGTTTGGAGGCATTTGAGATTCTGAAGAAGGCTTTGGTGACAACACCAATTCTTGTAGTTCGGATTGAGTCACCTTCGAGCCGATGTGCGATGCCGTGACTTTGCGATTGGAGCTATTTTGGGTCGAGAAAAGAGACAAGTTGTTGAGCCATCTACTACGCGAGCGAGAACTTTAGACGAGTGCCCAATAAAACTATACCACCACGGAGAATGAAATGTTGGCAATCGTTTTTGCGTTTGATAAGTTCCGATCATACTTGATTGGAACTAAGACGATAGTCCACACGGACCACGCGACGATTAAATATCTATTCGACAAAAAGGATGCCAAACCGAGACTCGATTCGGTGGATCTTTTTGTTGTAGGAGTTTGATGTGGAAATTCGAGATAAGAAGGGTTGCGAGAACGCGTGGTAGCAGATCACTTGTCCAGGTTAGAGTACAAGAAAGATGAGAAATAAGGCACATATGCGATTAAGGAAGAATTCCCGATGAACAACTTTTAATGTTAGAGGCTACATTCCCATGGTATGCGATTTTGTGAATTATTTGGTTGCGGGGAGTCATGCCTCCGATTTATCCTCCTATAAAAAGAAGAAGTTCCTTCATGATGTCAAGTTATACATGTGGGATGACCCCTTGCTCTTTAAGAGGTGCGCAAACACTATCATCCGACGACGTGTGCCTCAAGAAGAGGGAGGGAGTTATGCAAATGATGCCATTCTTCACCTTTCCTGGGGGACACTTGGTCCGACACGCATGCGGCAAAGGTATTGCAAAATGGTTTATACTAGCCTACGTTATCTAATGATTGGTATCTATATGTGCACCTTGATGATGTGATAGGTGCCAGCGGATGGGGAACATCTCGAGACGATATGAGATGCCCATGACCAATGTGATGGAAGTCGAGCTCTTTGATGTATAGGGGATTAACTTTATGGGTCCCTTTCCATTTTCTTCGGGTTATTAGTACATTCTACTTGCAGTGGAGCACGATCTCGATGGGTTGAGGCAATTCCGGCACAAACCAACGAAGCGCGAGTAGTGCTAAAATTTTTAAAGAAAAATATATTCACTCGGTTTGGAACCCGAGAGCTTTAATTAGCGATGGGGGTCACACTTTGTGAATAAATTGATGAGCACTTTACTTGCAAGTACGAGGTCAAGCACAAGGTGGCATTAGCATATCATCCGCAAGCAAACGGGCAAGCAGAGGTAGCTAATCGCGAGATTAAGCAAATCTTGAGAAGACAAAGTGAATATAAATCGCAAGGATTGGGCTATGAAGTTAGATGATGCGTTGTGGGCATATTGGATCACGACAAGACACCATTGGGCACATCACCGTATCGATTAGTATTCGGGAAATCGTGTCACTTGCCCGTGGAATTAGAGCATAAGGCGTTTTGGGTGTGAAGAAGTTAAAATTTGACTTCCAAGCGGGTGAGAAGAGGTTGTTGCACTTAAATGAGATGGAGGAGTTGCGGGATGAAGCCATGAAAATTCCCGGATCTACAAGGAACGAACCAAAAGATGGCATGATCGAATGATAAAGAAGAGAGAGTTTCTTGGGTGAACAAGTCCTTTTGTTTAACTCGTCTTAAACTCTTTCCAGGAAAACTTAAATCTCGATGGTCGGGGCCGTTTGTGATAAAGAAGGTGTTAAATCCTCCTGGGAATAGTAGAATTGTTGACCGGGATGGGGAGACATTTATGGTGAATGGCCGGAGGATCAAGCACTACCTTCATAGAGACCAAAAGGAGGAGGTGACATACCTCACCTTGCTAGAGCCTTGATCGAGTAAACAGGCATCAAGCTATAGGACGTTAAATTTAGCGCTTGTTGGGAGGTAACCAACGATTTGTATTTTATTTCTTCCCATGTTTTGTTTTCCCTTTTCTAAGTTAGGATTTCTATGCTTTCATAGGTTAGAATTTTTTTCTTGCTTTCCCTATAAAAAAATTAGGAAAAATCGGAGTCAAGTGCGGTACCCAACACGGCGGGGCGTGTGCCATGCGCGCACGGCCCGTGCGAGCACCAGGAATTGGGATTGAAATTTCGGCACCCAAGACGGTAGCCCGTGCGCCATGGGCACGGCTGTGCGGTTCCCAGGTTTTTGTTTTGAAGTCTCGACACCCCGCACGGGCAACAGTGCACTAGACACACGGCCCGTGTATGTGTTGGCCGAGACAGAGATAAGTCGCGCATGGGTCTATTTTTTTCACAAATTTCTCACTCTCCCTCGCGTGCAAGAACACCCACTCAAGCCCTCTCAAATATTTTGCACATTCCACTTGGATTTCAACTACATATTCACCTCCTCACTACCCACACACAAATTACACTCTTAAAATTGCTTTGAAGTGAGGATTTGAGTAGTAGGAGTACCTAGGGTTTCAATTTTCACCTCTTTCCGAATTTTTAGATTTAAGGTATGAACTTTACTTTTTGTTTCAAATTTCTTCTTGATTATGGATTAGAATTAGTATATGGTGCATGTTTGATGAATTTGCCATGATTTAGCTTGATTTTTCTATTGGGCATTTTATCGAACACCTTGTGGGTTGTTGAATTAGGATGTTTGTGGTTGATTGTTTGATAAATTGTACATGAGCTCGATTATTTAGGGTGTTAGTGACTAGGATTCTCTCGCAATTACATTGTTATTTGGGCTTGGAAGCTTAATTGTTGATTAAATTGTAGGGATGAGGCACTATGTCGTAGTTGATTTGTTGTATGAAATTCATCGCTTTCTTGTTATACTTGGCACGCACGTATTCTCAAAATTGTTTTGCCAGGTACTAACTCGAACATATGGTGAACAAAGGAATCGACAAGGTCGACGTGAGACGAGGATGGGGCCGCCATCGCACAATAGGCGCCACACCGAGGCCGGAGGCTTATGGACTCACTCGACGGAGGATGATTTCTTGGAACGCTGAACAGTGATCACTCGCCCTTTCATGCCAACAAGATATGCCGATGATGATTGTACCCAAGCTCTTGGGATACATAAGGAGGTTTGGCAACTGCTCGAACGAGTAGGGTGGACCGCCTTCATGCAAGGGCGGTGGCCAACGTTTAAGACACTAGCGCTCGATTTCGAGCACCTTGGATATTACCGAGACGCGAGCAAACAATGAGCCCTGAGCGATCCATTTTCGATTGGGCAACATGTGGAGGCACGTCACTATCGCCCAACTTAACGAGATTTTTGGGGTACCGTCCGACGCCCCTTTCTCGGACCGCAATGAATTATAGCGTGATGATTTCTGGCGATTGTTGGTTCGCATAATCGAGATCGGCCCGACTTTGGTTGTTGATTTCGCACGCACGTCGAAGGCCTCATCACTCAGAAACCCTATCTTCCGCTACATCCAAAAAGTAATGACTCACTCAAAGTGTATGCTCAACACAACAACGGAGGTGTGTAACCTCGAGAGCTATACCTACTTTGGTGTATGCTCACCCGCACCCTTACAACATGGCGGCTCACTTTGTGGAACACGCCGTGTATGTTTTCCAAGCAGGATACATGGACAATACGATTGGGGAATGCTAACCCCATTGCTCGACATTTTGGGGTTGATATACGCAGAATGGATCCGATATCGGCGATCGGAGCATAAACATTAACGCCCTCGCACGATGAAAATAATACTGACGAAAGAGAACATCCTCTCGTTTCCCAAAGAAAGGATTTGACCGGCCTTCCCACTTCCTAACCCGCAGCTCACAATCGTGGTGGACAATTAAATTAATTAGCTCATGATTTGTGAGGTACATATCGAGTCATGGAAGGTCCGACTTTAAGGAAAAGGAGGAGGGTAGTCGGGTTGCTCGATGAGGAGGATTTGGCAATTGAGGCTAGGGAATATGATCGGCAAGAGAGGGCTTTGATCCAAAGCTTCCAGCAGTAGGCCGAGCGGGGATTCCAACGGGGAGGCCCGAGCATTCGCAGAGCTCCCACCAAGGTGAGGAGCGTGGGGGACAGGACTACGGGGATAGATTCTTTACTTTTGAGGAGAAAACGGCAAAGACCGGACGAGCTCCGACAAAGACCAGGATAAGTTTCGTGCTTTCCGAATGGAGCAAAAGCAGAGGTATTAGGCCCGGGAGCGAGTTATCGAGCCCAAGAGCGGCAGGGAATTGGAGATGTCGCAAATGATGCATCGATTCAAATGTGGCAGATCTCCCAGGGCCACTTTCTCGCCGCCACCCCCACAGTGAGACAGTCCATTTCCACACTTTTCTTTGAAATTCTATCTTCTCTTCTATGCGCTATAATTTCATTCAAGTTTGAGGGAGAGGTAGTAATTTGATTGAAGGGTGTGGCGTTTTTGCATTCATGTAGTTGCATTTAGAGCATGTAGGTTGCATTGGATTAGATGTTTGTTTTTTATTTTTAGCATGTTTATTGCTTTAGCACGTTCATTGCTTTCTTAGTTGTTTAGGGAGTGAGTTGACCACTATTGGGTGCTTGTTCGATCTTGGGAGCATTTGTTGAACAGTTTATGTTGTTTTGAATTGGGTGTTGAGCGTGAGTTAACCAGGTTGATAATACATGATATGGAGCATGTGAATATTGAAATCATAGTTGACATACTTTGAATTACGCAATTACAAGCCTGTGAGCTTTTTGAGCCTTTACCGCTTTCATTATATGCGATCTTGTTTGTTGATTGAGTGTGTCATTCATGTTGATTTGAATTCTAGAACTTGCTCTGGCATCTCCGTCAAGTCACATGTTGTATGCAATTTATGAAAATGATTTTAGGCCATTTTTGTTAAGCCTTTCAAGCCTTGTGCCTACCTTATGATATTTAATTTCTCTAGTTAGCCAATTTGAGCCTATTGCCTAATTTGTGATAGCCACATTTCAAGCCTTAACCTGATATATCCTGTTACCCTAAGCTTGAGCGTATATCATTGAGTAAAGGGAATGAATAAAGGGTTGAATGAAAGGATATCGAGAAGTTAGAAAATGATGTGTATGTTGGGTGATTGAGAATAAAAGAAGAAAATGAGAAAAAGGGAGGATACTCACAAAAGAGTCGGAAAAAAGATGCATAAGTGAGTTGGCCGTAAATGAACATATAGGCTGAAAATTGTGATGTAAGGCGAAGGAGAATAAATTGTATGAAAAAGAAGGGAGAAATAGAGATGTGATAGAATAAAAAAGGTGATTGGGGGTGCATAGTTGATTTGAATGAGAATAATTGTTTGAGAAAAACGATGTGCTTACCAATCTATACGCTGAGTTTGAGTCACTTTATCTATATTTCCCTACCTTAACCAAAGAGCCTTCATTACAACCATAAGCAAAGTCCTTTCGATTTGTGAATTGCATACAATCGAGTGGCAGAGATGTGAGATGATTTGCAAGCATATGGTAATTCTTCAACATTGATATGATTTGAGCGAATACACGTCCCTTATTATCCTAGAGAGTAGTGTATACACTTTATCCATGAGAGGCGTGATTTGAAGTGTTTGCCATGATTTTAGTAGACTTGTGCTCGTGTTAGATATTTGAAGCTTGGTTGTTTTGTTGCTTGATGTCTATGGATAAACAACATGAATTGTGATGCGTTGTTCTTGAGTTGCTCTTCATTATCCCATTTGTGTTTTGTCTTTTTATAAAGTGTTGACCGACTGTCAACAATTTAAGTTTGGGGGTTTGATTAACATGTGTTTTGCATATATTTTGGGCTTAATTATGGCTAGAATTAGTTGCTATGCATGCATCCATAATCGTGGATTCATGTTAATTCTAAATTGATTATTTTTCTTAATTGTTTTGTGTTAGATTTATGAATTCAAGTGCTTGTTTCGTGTAGATGATCCGATCAATAATTTGCATTTCAATAAGAATAACTACTCATTTTGTGTTTTCAAAAGAAATTTGAAGGATTACACTTTATCATGTTCTCTCACCTAGTCACTACTATTAAAAACAATCATATTACTTGTTTACCTACACCATTCTAGAAGATTTCTGTTTTATTTTCTTATGTCCGAGTACAATCAATTTTGCTTTGGGACTTGGACATCTTTTGCTATTGGCATTAATGGTTTTTTTTTTGTTTGAATTTTGTAGGTTGATTCATAGTGAAGATTTCAAGCATGAGTTAGAGAATTGGTACATTTGTACGTGGTATTTGGACTAGGGATGGCAATAGGCGGGTCTAAACCCGGTCAAACGGTCCGGGGCAAGTTAAAAACCCATTTGACTAAAACCCACCGGGTGCAGGATGGGTAACAGGTCCTTAAGGACCCGCCCGTATGTATTAAGTTAAATAATTTATTTATATTTTTATTAAGTTGAGACCTCGTGATTTCGGATCAAAGACACCTTAGTCCTCTTAGACTCTCATATTTTGCACAATTTGTATGTCCGCTTGACTTCATGAATTTTATATTTGTTGCTTGATTGTTGATGGTCAATTTAATTGATCGAAATGGTTGTTATTTTGATATATAATATTATATAAAAGTTGGAACATTTGTCAAATTTGAAAGAAGCACTATTTTGATGTGTAAATACATGTTTGACGCTCCAAGACTTACAAATAATTTTCAATTCAAAGCTAAATTTGAATTTCTCGGGTCTTATGGGTTGAACTCACGGTCCCGTGTCTAATACGGGGCGGGGCGAGGTGGAGCGGATCCCGAGTTTGGCTAAACCCGTCCTGCACTCCGCCCCATTGCCATCCCTAATTTGTACCAAAGAAATTAATTCACTTTTATGGTGCTCATATATTTTTGTACTCAGTGGAGTATAAATTAGAGAATCGTTTAACTATCTATCGAGATGAAACTCATATGTTGGAACAAATTGCTATTGTACATATTTTGTGTAAATGAATCAATATGGACATAGTTGTTCATATTAAACTTTGTTGTTCAAAGATATTCATGTTCTTGAATATTTAGCAATATTCTTTTTTATTAGTACCGACATGTTTTCACGCAATGATCAATTCATATGAAATAAATAATTTTAATTTTCAAAGTAGAATTTTACTTTTAATGAGGGTAATTATTGATTTGCAAGGGATAATAAATTGCTAACGAATTTTTAGTGACGGATTAATAACTAATAATGATGGTAAACTTATAATTAAAAAAATATATATATAGTGAGGGGCAAATGACTATATAATGAGAAAATATTGTCACTAAAGTATTATTTAATGAGGGGCAAATGACAATATTAATGAAGAAAAATGACATCATTAAAAATGATTTTTAATGACAGATAAAACCTCGTCATTAAATATATCAAAGCAATAATGACGGATATACTTCGTCATTATTTAGTTTTACCTAGGAGGGCAATAATGAGGGGTTCATGACGGAAATTTCCATCATTAAAAGTCTTTAATGATGGGTTTTGGATCTATAGTGATGAAATTTCGGTCATTATACATCATTTTTCTTGTAGTAAAACCCCTAAATGCACGTATATTTTACACGTATCAACATGACCCTAAAGAAGGAGGAGTTAAAGTTGTTGGTAGAGATTTGGTTGGTCTATACATTTTTGAGGTATCGAATTTGGTGATAACTATCTTTATAGTGATAATATGGATGCTTTACACATTTGGCACATGAGGTTAGGACATACTTCATTATCTTGTATGCAACACATTGGTTTCTTGAAACCTCTTATAATAAGGATGGTGTGTATGTATGTGACACTTGTCATGAAGCAAAACAAAGGCAAATTAAGCTTTCTACAAAGTTCTATACAAAGTCAAAAGACATTTTTGAGCTAATTCATGTGGATGATTGGTCCCTACCATGAACCATCAATTACAACTACTTCTTATATGCTTAATATTGTAGATTGTTGGGAAATTAATTTTTAGATTTTGATGAATGTCATGTCAAACTTAGAATAGAAAGTTGGCACCCGGTTTTTCATTTGTAAATTGCATTGTAATAGATAGGGTGGTCGAAATTTGAGTCAAGTCGCCTATGCCCGAACATGCAAGAAGACAACTAGAGACTAGAAAAGAAGACTCATTGCAAGGCGGTGAGTGTGGCAAGGAAGAGAAGAATTAAACTCGATCAAGGTGCGGTGAGATACACTGGTGGTGAAGTATCATCAAGTCAACTCAAGACAACCAAGTCTCAAGTTGAAATGATGTAAGAGTCATCCAATGATTGGAAGCTAACTCAAGTCAATCGGGAAGTTAAGAAAATACGATCAAGACGAGATGACCGAAAGAGATCCGTTGCACGTAAGTCAAGAGAATTACTTAATCAAGTAATACCTCCATATGCGCTTTCTTGAAGTGCTCACCCGAAGCGTGCAAAAGGAATAAACCAATGAGAAGATCGCACTGTGTCGAAGAACTCGAAAAGTCAAGAATCATTCATACGAGGAAGTGGCAATTCCAAGGATCGCAACAAGACAAGCCAACGACCACAAGTGTCTTTTAAAAATAAGCCTATCTCTTCAACGGGCAAATTTTTGAAAGATCACTATAAAAGGCGATGAATCACTCGAGAGAAGGTTACTCGAACCATGAACATTCAAGCTACATTCGAATCAGAACCAAAAATATTCTCAAGTCATTCAAATTCAATCCTCAAGCATACATTACGAAGGAAATCAATCCAACACTCACTGTGAAGGAAAGACAACTTCTATCAGTTGAAGAGGAAACATTTGAAGAATCAAGGGGTCTACATTCCACGGAGGATTGTAGGAAGGTTCAAGGTCGAACGGTCTCAAGTTTTTGGAGGGCTTCGTGATCAAATCCAAGAAGCTTGAGCAAGTGGGCTGTAGTAGCACCAATTGCCCTGTGAAGAAGTTGAGTCGTGCGAGAAGCATTTTGTGTGACCAAGGCATCTCGTGATCGAGTCCCAAAGGATCAAGTCACCGTGTGTGATCAAGACTTGTATCTGGACGTTAACCACTATGTATATTGATCAATACTTAGTGGATTCCTCCGGGAGTTGGAGAAGAGAGGAGTAGAAGAATTACCCCATCTTCAAACCTCTATAAAAACTTATTGTGTCATTTACATTTCAAGACTTTAATTTTTGCATATTACTTTTATATCTCACGATAAATTTGCTATCCAATTGATAATCAACCAAGTGCTAAAACCTAGTATTAAAACAAACTTAACCATATTCAAAGGTGTTAAGTCTTCCAATAAAAACATATCACAGTTGAGTTAAGTCTTTAGTCAAAACAAATTGAGTTATTCTATCAATAGCTCATCAGTCGTTGAGTGACTAACTCTCTTTGATTAACTAACTTAGTGTCCATCAAGGACTCAATTTTGTGAAGTATTAACTCGAACATTTTAAAAGGACTAAATCGAAAAGTTGGTAAGGTTTATTCACCCCCTTCTAAACCTTACACTCTCCCTCGGGGACCTACAAGTGGTATCGAGTGGTTGGTTCATTGAGCCTTCCGAGTTCGGTTTGAACTAGATCTCCAAATTTTTCAAAGCTTGTTTTAGTACTCAATCTTTCAAAAATTTTTTATTCAAGCAAAGTTATTATCATGGAAGCAAATTTGACACGCATCCCTATGTTCACAATTGAAGAATTTGATGATTGGAAAATTCAGATGCGAGGCTCATCTATCAAAGATTACATGATGAGATGTGGATAGTGATAGAAGATGGGCCACTTTAAATCTTAAAAGTGAACACAATCAAGCAAGAAGAGCTGCTGCCGAAGAAGGAGAAGAGGATCTTTGCTCCCAGGACGGCGATGGTTGAAAAACCAAGATTTGAATGGACAAATGATGACAGAAAAGATATAACTTGGACAATGTGGGCAAGGACATTCTTTACAAAACTTTGGACAAAGCCATGTTCAACAAAGTCAAATCATGCAAAACGGGAAAAGAAATCGAAAGCTAACCTTGATTTGCGAAGGCTCTGAGCAAATCAAAGAAAATAAACTATCTCGTTGTTGTACAAAAATTTGAAAACTTTAAGATGCTTGCGGGAGAAACCTTGGATCAATCGGATGCTCGGTTTCACGTAAATTACCAATGGCTATCGCACTTGGAAATGAATATACACGAAGGAAATGTGTATGAAGATTCTAAGAAGTCTCCCAACCGAAAGTGGGATATGAAAGTCATGGCCATGAGACATTCCATGGACCTATCGAAGACATCCAATCATGAGCTATTCTCGGATCTCAAAGCCTACGAATTTGAAATGAGAAGAAAAGACCAAGAGGAAACAATTTGTGCCCAAAACAACTCGCACTCTAATTGTTAAGGATGGCAAGAGAGCCGAGGTCAAAGAAGTCATTGACCAAGAGGAAATTGCAGACCGATGGTTAAAAGGTTTAACAAGTTCTTCAATAAGAATTACAAAAGAAGCAAAGGTGAATCCTCCGGAAGACACTCGGCTCCCTCCAAGTCAAGGGAAGAAAAGAACACCCAAGAGAGCAGAGCATAAAAAATTGAATATCAAAGAGCGAGACAATCCAAGGATGGAAAGAATCGATCAAAAAGTTGAAAATCTATGTTGGAACCGCAGCAACCCGGTCACTATGCCATTGAATGCCCATATCCTCGTAGTCAACAAATACAGGAATGAAGAGGAAAAAAAGTCTTGGGGAAAGAAGACAGGAAAAGAGAAAAGCAATGTTGGGCGCAGAGATCTGGCGAATCTGATCAAGTCAAAAGACACAAATGACTTGAGAGTAGTGAAGCTGACTACTCAAGTGACTACGAAGAAGAAGAAGCCTTGATCCGTCTAATGGCTAAAGAACAAAACCAACCCGACCAAGAAGATGAGGTACACTCTAACTCATCACACTCGATACTAGTGATAGTGATTGTGACACACACACTTCATCACCCACTCGATCTTTATGATTCATTAGGCAAAATGATGAAAGATTTTGAACACATTAAATCCTCACACACACTACTAAATGAGGAAAACAGCCTACTTAAGAGCAAAACTCACGGTGACTAAGGAGCCGAGTACTCTAAGTCAAATAGCCGATGAGAATAAAAGTCTAAAAAGGCCGAAAAATGCTAAGTTAATAGCAGAGATAATCGCTATAGAAAAGAGGAGAATGACCTCAAAATGTGATAGCCTCATTCACTAAGGCATCCAAATCATTGGATGATCTTATTATGAGTCAAAGAGAATGTGGAGACAAGACAGGCTTAGGATTTAATTCCTCTATGCTATGTCAAGTTCCAAAAGTGATTTTGGAAAAGGGATCTTCAAGCAATGAAGTATCTCTAAAATCCAAAACTCCAAATGATGCACACACATTTATTCCAAAGCACAATCACAAGCAAACCGGCCTTGGTTATAAAGGAAAAGGAAAACAACTTGATTGAATATCCGAGAGGACAGTGAGAAGAAATCCAGGGAGTTCCTCAAAGCAAACTCCAAACAGGAGATACTCAGAAAGAAGAAACAGAGCTACCAAAAGCCCTTAAATTCTATAAAAGAAACACATATGATGGGAATGGTAGAAAATACCCAAGCCAAGCCGATTGGAATAATGTGAACTATCAAAGAAAGACCTATGAAATATAAGCCTGAAAGTGGCAAAGGCCTAGAACTCAAGAAAGGCCATTCCAAAGGCATAAGAGCTTTCATCAAAGACACATATACACCTAGGCACTACACTCGGAGATATCACAACTACCCAAAGAAGGCAATTGCTAAAACACATACACATGCATACGGACAAAAGAGACAAATTTGTATGAAACTAGAACCCCAAGCAATTTGCCAAAATTAATTATGATTATGGCATCGATAGATGGCAACCCCTTAGAGTCAAATCATTTGGCTAAGTTGGTTGGATCATCTTACAATACTAACCCCTCAGGACCCAGGCAAGTATGGGTACCTAAAACCTAATTTCCTTGATTGGGTTCAAGGAGCGGTGAGTGCCAAGGAACCTGGTACATGGACAAAGTGGGTCGTTCCCGGACACATGACAAGAAACAAGAAAAATTTATCAAAATTCAAGGATGTTAGAGGTGCAAAAGTCATATTTGGAGGAAATGAAGCTCGGGGAGAAATAAGAGGCATTGGATCCATCAAGAAAAATAGATTAGAAATTACAGATGTTGCATATGTTGAAGGCCTCAACTTCAACTTGCTAAGCATAAGTCAACTCGTGACAAAGGCTATAATGTTGGATTCAATATGGGTGTATGCCAAATCAATGATCTTGAAACTAATGAAATAGTGTTACAAGGATGCTGAGACAAAAGAACATGTATGTGGTAGATTGGTCAATCGCAACACCAAGCACTTGTCTGCTAGCAAAGAGCACAACAATGAATCAAGTTGGCTATGGCACAAGAAGCCGAGTCACCCGAATTTTAAAACTATTAACAAACTTGCAAGAAGTAATCTTGTGGAAGGACTTCCGGACTCGAGTATACAAGAAGGAAAGTATATGTGATGCATGTCGGAAGGAAAACAGATCAAATCATCATTCAAAGAAAAGACATGTCCATCTTCAACAAGAATATTGCACCGCTACATATGGATCTATTTGGTCCAGTTGAACCAACAAAGATAAGTGGGAAGAAATACACCTTGGTGGTAGTAGATGACTACTCAAGATATACATGGACAATATTCATGTGTAAGAAGAAAGAAACTCTCGCAAAACTACCACACGGTGATGAAGAGAATACAAAATGAGAAGAGTCAAACCATTATCAAAATAAGATCTGAAGGAACCGAGTTTGTCAATGGTATAATAACTCGATCTTGTATTGAAAATGGTATTAGTCATGAATTATCTGCAGCAAGGACTCCACAAAGATAATGGAGTTGCGTAAACAAGGAATAGAACTCTCAAAGAAGCAAAGGACCATGTTAGTCAAGCAGGTCGCTAAAAGATTTTTGGGTCAAGAATAAACACAAAGATGCTATACTCAAAATAGATGCATGATAAAAAGACAGATGACAAAGACTCCCTATGAGATTTGGACGGGGAGAAAGCCAAATGTTGCATACTTTAGAATATTTGGATACAAATGCTTCATCCATAATAATGGCAAAGATAATTTAAATGCCTTTGATGTTAAAGTCGATGAAGGTATCTTCTTAGATACTTTTGAAAGCAAAGCCTACAAGAGTGCTCAACAAGAGGACAATGGTTACGAAGAATCTATCCATGTGGTGTTTGATGAACCCAACGTAAATGGAGAAGACATTGAAGAGTCACCGATAATTTGAATCAACCAACCATGCGTAAGAGTCCCTATGTTGAAGTCAAGTGGAATTATAAATCCAAATGAAGATGAGATAGCCGAGTCTCAAAGACAATTTGAAATTCTCGCAGCCTAAATGATGATGAGAGAGTGATCAATATAACACAGTGCAAGATGACCAATCCAGCTAACTTACTTCAACCTGATGTAAGATGGCTGAGAGACCATCCACCAGAACTAATCATTGGAGATGTAAGAGAAGGTGTGAAAACTAGATCCAGAACTCAACAAGAAGCAATGTTTACTTGCTTCATCTCACAAATAGAGCCAAAAGATGTGTCACAAGCATTGGATGACACACATTGGATTCAAGCCATGCAAGAAGAGCTAAATCAGTTTGAGAGGAATAAAGTGTGGGAATTGGTTCAAAGACCTACCCATCAAAATGTTATTGGCACTAAATGGGTGTTCAGAAACAAGATGAATGAGGAAGGTTCTGTGGTGAGGAACAAAGCAAGATTTAGCTGACCAAAGGGTATTGCCAAGAAGAATGAATAGATTTTGATGAAACTTTTACTCATGTGGCAAGATTGGAAGCAATAAGAATGTTTCTTGCCTATGCAGCTCACACGAACTTTATTGTATATCAAATGGATGTAAAGAGTGCATTCCTTAACGGGTTATTAGAAGAAGAAGTATATGTTGAACAACCTACAGGATTTGAGAGCGAAGACTCTTGGAGATAAGGTATACAAACTCAAAAAGGCTTTATATGGATTGAAACGAGGGCACCCCAGAGCATGGTATGATACATTATCACAATTCCGATCGAGAACGGATTCACAAAAGGCAAAGTGGGTAGAACACTCTTTTAATTCAAGATGGGAAGAGTATCGCTTGTTCAAATATATGTGGATGACATCATCTTTGGATCCACAAACAAAGAGAGTGTGTGATAAATTCTCAAATCTCATGCAAAGCAAATTCGAAATGAGCATGATGGGAGAGTCGACATTCTTCCTTGACTCCAAGTAAAACAATTTGAAGGATGGAACCTTCATAAGTCGACAAAATACACCACAGATTTAATGAAGAAATTTGGTATAGAAGAGAAGTCTTTACGTGAAAATACCAATGAATACATCGATCAAAATGGATATGGATGCGGATGGCAAACTGTAGATCAAACAAGATCTGAGCACTTATTGGATCATTGCTCTATCTCACAAAGCAAGCGAGGCAAACATCACCTTTGTAGTAGGTGTATGTGCAAGATTTCAATCGCCCCAAAAGAAAGCCACATGATCGCAGCCAAGAGAATCTTGAGATATTTGAAAGGAAGCCAAGAAGTTGGCTTATGGTATCCAAAGGAAGGTGGATTCAAGCTAATTGGCTATTCGGACTCGACTATCTTTGGTTGTAGAGTTGAGGAAGAGTAACTCAGGCACATGTCAAATGCTTGAAATAAGGCTAATTTCTGGTTTAGCAAGAAGCAAAATTCAATAGCTACCTCCACACAAGCATAATACATAGTCATTGGGCGGTGTTGTGCCCAAGTCTTATGGATGAGACAACGGTGAGAGACTATAAGGTTGAGGAAAAGAAAATTCCAATTATGTGTGATAACACAAGTGCAATTGCAATCACTCAAAAATCGTGTTGCATTCAAGAACAAAGCACATTGATGTCGATATCACTTCATAAGAGATCATGTTGAAAAGAAGGACATCACCTTGGAATATATCTCAACCGATAAGCAATTAGTGACATATTCACAAAACCATTATGTGAATCAAGATTTGTAGAACTCAAACATGAATTGGGGTTAATTGGTGAGTTGACACTCGGAAGACTCAAAGAAAAGAGATGAAACACGAAAAGTGAAAAAGAGTGAACTCTTAAATCGACTAAGTGAATCACCAGATCGGAGAATCACCGTTGATCGAGTTAGGCGACGGTGAGTATTTATGTGCAAAGAGAGAAGAGTTAAATCGCCTAAGGAATGTTTGAGTCATTTATGAGCAAAGTGACAAAAACGCATGATCGTCTTTACGAAGTGGGAATGTTTTTAAGAATGACGTCAAGATAATTATGACGCGTGTACTGATCAAAAAAGCGCATACAAAGCTTATGATTGGATATAAATGTTGCCGCATTAAATACGAGAGATTAAAGGTTAATCGGCGTGCAAAATCTAAGCCGTTGATTTTAATCAAAATTTCAAAAACCACCCGCACGTCCTTTCATGACCCATACTTAAACCATTTTAAATCCGATTCTCTCTCACTTTATCAAAACTGTTCATCTCTCTCAAAGGCAAAAGAAAGAAATTTTCTCTTAAAACCCTACAAATCCTCAAGTTCATTTTCTAAGTTTCGTTCGGTAAAACATCTAGAATTTGGCATCTACTCATGATTTCGTCAAGCTAGGAAAGCAAATCCACACTGGGTCTCTTGTGGATTTCAAGACATGCTTAAGCAGGGGTCTAACGACACCCTTGTGAAGAAGATAGCAGAGAAAAGCTGGAAAAATGCGGATTAAAACCATTTTTGACGATGGAGTTTCTAATGACCTATGTGGAAGAGGTCGCACGATTCACGTGAACGCTGAAGTTCACGATGAGGGCATCAAGTCCTCTGTTCATGGAAAAGAGTTCACCATTATCGCCAAGGATCCGGCGAACATCGCTTGTTGCCGGCGGAAGGAGTGCCGGAGATTTATGAAGCGATGTTGACCACAGCTCGCTTGGAAGGAAGTAGCCAAGTCCGATTGTCTTTGCGAAAGTGGTCTATATAGCTAATAAGAAGTTTTGAAAGAGGACTACCACAAATTCTTGGACATTGTTGCCAAATGCATAGACATCAAATTTGGAAACTTTGACCCATTGTCCAAAGCTAAGTTGATCGTGATGGTGCGATCATTGAAGAAAAAGAAGGTGAAATGGTGAGTTTGTATACGGACTCGCGAATATTGGGAATAAATCCTTCAAGGAGGATGGTACGTTTGGAGGTTCCTCGGGATACGGCCTGGTGATTGGCGAATGATGGAAGTAAAAGTAGTCCTCTTCGACATGGAAAGGCGTTCCATGTAAACAAGAGGATGTTTCGATCAAACCTCTCCCACAAGATGAGAAGAGAGCTTACGCTAAGAGGGTTGATACGAGTGAGGGGAATCGGTGACCTCGAAGATACACGGTGTCTCTATCCTCCAAAGAAGAAGGTCGCTCCTGCACCGCTAAGAAGAAGACTGCCCCCCTGACAAAGAAAGAAAAAGAAATCGCACATACCCCTGCCCGGTAAGTCACTGCGCACCGCAGCCGTGTCACACCCCTGCAGCAGGCGAGTCACCCGCCCCAGAGTAGTATCTCCCGCCCTGCAGCCGCATGGAGAAGGAACCGTTAATCCCTTCTTGTTGATCAAGAAAAAGAGGATCGCCACAACAAGGAAAGCATCGCCTCTAAGACAATGTGAAGGCATTTACCTTCAACGAACCGGAGGAAGTGGAACCGGATGTCCCTCGGTGAAAACAAAAAGAAGAAGAAGAATTTCCAAGCTCTCCGAGCTTGAGAAGACATCTAAGTCCGCCACTCAATTTGGAAAAGATACCGAGACGGGCGGGAGAAGTAGAGTCTCCGGGAAGTTATTGATGAAACGCCGTCTGCCGAGGCCGATCATCGTGGCAACTCAAGACCAGTTTACAGAAGATGAACAACCGAGGAACAAGGAATGGCCTGAGACAACCGAATCACCTATTGATAGGGTTGTGTCTCCGCTGTAACAGAGGCTGCGAGGATGTCGAGCGGCCGAAGTCCGCAACCCTTAATCCCCTGGAAACGAGGGCCAACAAGAGAATAATGAAGACGACATAATCATGTACTCTCCATTGTATCCAGACATCCAAAATCGTCTGCGAGAGTGGAGAAAATGGAAGTCGAGCCTATCCAGAGTGCGTTTGAAAGACCGAGTTCATTCTTTGAAGAAGAAGAACTCTTGAGGTTTCTTGAGGTTGACATAAAAGTCTTTGCAAGCCCTTGACGAGGATAATTGTATCAATATACTATAGATTCGGAAAAGAAAAAGAAAACGAGCGGGCTAGAGGGCCTTGAGAGAAGCACGTGAGAAGGCCAAGATCATCGCCTCTCACGGGCACCACCGATCATACACATCCTCACATTGACGCCCTATCGAAAGTAAAGAGGATCGGACCCTTGCCGCCACGCGAAGAGTTGCAATCTGCAGCAAGCAATGCAAGAATCCAGAATCCTACATGAGCGAAGGATGATGGAGGGACCGGGGAGTCCTCCAAATCACGGTGGAGATTGATCCTATGGGAGTGGTGCAAAGATATGCCATCTGTTGTCGCGCCACCACTTCCCATCTCATTCGGAGGAAGGTGTTAAGGGAAATGGCGATGAAACCGGGATTGTGGGGACCCCGATCGAGCCAACCCCTAATGAAGGTGTCTTACCACCGCTCCCAACGGCTGAATACTAAAAGGAAACAACCGGAGTCCGGAGACGAGTGACCCCATTCCAAGTCACTCGGTGGTGTGCCACGGTGAGGGGAAACTCCCTCCTGCGGCAAGGTCGGAGGATCTTTGCGGTGACTCACAACGAATCTCGGAGGCAAAGTGGAGAAGGAACAACAATGAATACACAAAGACAAGTTGCCATTGTGAGGCTCGGCGATTATGATCGTCTTTGAAGTGCCAACCGCTCTCATGAGGCCAATGACGCCGCGATGCATTTGAGGCACATGAAGGGCGCCCGGGAGTTAACACTGGCAATGAAAGTGCAATCCATGGAGTTGAGACTCGGTGGATGCCACCTCGAAAGACCCCAAGACACCGGTGACACGCGTCGAAGGGGATCCCAGTGCCTCGCGCATTGAGACTGCAGGAGATAATGAAGGCCAACGGGAGGTTGAGACTTCCGGGGGTAAAGAAACCAAGCTAGAACATCCCTCCCTGCTATCATTGACCCATCCGAAAAGGAGATAAGTGCTCTTCACGATTCCCAGGATAATCGATGTAACCTTTTTGGGATCCGAAGGTGAAGATGAAGGTCGAGTCATCCCCTATTGCCGATCCAAAAGACTCGGCCGAGGATGTTTTTCCAACCACAAGCAAGTTTGACCTTAAGACTACTCGCCAAACATTTAACTTTGATGATGAGCCACCCATGGAAATCTCATCATCGTCCGATGATGCTTCCGATATGGCCGAGGACCAGTCAACTCATGTGGAAAACCATTTGAGACCGAAGAAGAAGCACATTAAGACAACGAGGCTCGAAGCAAGTCGGGTCAACTTCACAATAGACCACAAGTGAAACAGTCAAGTCTGCGCAGCTCCCAAGCCGCAGCAGGATCGACTCCACCGGAGACTTCACGAGCACAAGTTGTCATTGAGCGATTCCATGGCGTGATGATCCTTTTGTAGAATCATTTCTTCTTCTCCGGAGGTACGACCTTCTTGAAGAATCAACTAGAGATCGAGAGTGCTTCCATAAACCCGATCCTGTTATTCCCACAGACACCATTGTTCCAGAGACTATGACTTTGACTCTTCATGGCCGCCACCGAGAGGCAATGTGAGGTTCGGGAAGTTTTCAAAGCCATATTTGCAGAGATTGAAAAGATGGAGAGGCACCAGCCTCCTTTGGACATGAGGCTGGATAACGAGATGCAAACCTTATCGTGATCTGCGAGGCATAATTGTCGGGATCCGGGAATGGCAACAAAAGCAGACAATGCGCGTCGAACAAGCTCGATATTTCAGGACATTGTTCAACAAGTTGCTAGTCCTGGCGGGCCGAGAATGTCGATGCAAAGACAAGAATGCAAGAGCACATCAAACGAATGCATGAATCTCACACCACGAGATACAATCGCTGCGTGAATATAATAAGAAAGAGCTCATGCGCGAGAGGAGAACATGGATCAAAAGTTCAGCCTTCTCATGGCCGAGATGAAATTGGTAAAGGTGAATCCAACGCCACCCGCTTTGAATTCCGTGCAAAGATACTCCGCAGCAGATTCGAAGCGTAACTCGGCTATCAACCGCTTAGACTTCATGCTTGCTAGCTTGTTTCGGGGTTCCTCTCTCATTTGATGATGCCAAAAAGGGGAAGAGGAATACCAAAAGGTCTTGAAGGGATCCGGTTTGAAAAGGAGGACGAATCTGTGAAGGGAAAGACAAAAGTGAGGAAGTGAGAAGAGAGAAGAAAGGAAAATCTGTTGAGGGGGAAGGTTCGAAAGATGTGACCTTGATGATTGCTAAAACCCCCAACAAGGTCTTGTCACGGTGATATCATCAAGCCAAAATCCCGATGACTCGCCACTCCAACACTGCGCAAAGACATATGGTGAAAAGAGAAAGACAGTTGAAGCGAGGGATGAAGGAAGTGGAAGAAAAGATGGATGCGAGTTATGAACATTCGAAACAACATGAAGGCATTTCAATGACAGACACCTATGCCATTTCGGATGTCGGAACCGAGCCAAGATCTCGTTGATGAATTCAAGACGCTCGCATCTCAAGGTTACTTCGCAAATATGTCCATGGCTCAAGCCTCGGGATTTGTAGTGGGAAAAAGGTCTCAAACTATGTGAAGAAGGCGACGTGCGGCGGACTCACCGGTAGTCACTCTGTTGGTCACTCGCTAGTCACTCAACCGGAAAAAAAGACCCCAAGACAATACACGCCTAGAGGCAGAGGAAGAAGAAAGTGGTGGAGGAAGAGGTTTCAGACCTAGATCTCTCGCCCAAAAACATTTAGTACATAGATCCGGGCAAGAAAGGAGGGATCTATCAATTGATTTGACGAAGTAGCCAATTTGCAAGTGGCTAAGAACAATGCTTGAGTATGTGAAGAGAATTGAAGAGGAAAATAAAAGACAAACTCAACTATGGGAGGAAAGACAAGAAAGACAGAGAAGAGATGAAGTCGCCGAGAAAGGCGTATGAGAAAAAGAAGGCGGTCAAGATGAGAAAAAGAGAAAAAGGTCGAGAAGATGACAGAGTCAAGAAGATGAAAGAAGGAGGCGGCGAAGGAGATGAAGTGTTTCTTTGCCCACCCCTTCATGTATTTTACTATGTAAATACATTTTTATGTAAGTCTTACGTACATCGAATAAAATCGTTCAATTCTATACTTGTGTAGATATAGAACATCATAGTTACTTTAAATTCTGTTTATGCTCGATACACTATGTAAAAAATTGTGTAAAGAACAAGAATGTTATGATCAATAAAAGATTGATTCTACGCATACATTCTATGATTCTCGTATTATCGTGACGTATCTTTTTTGTCATTACTTTATTGTATAAATGTTTTAAGTTTTGGCATCATCAAAAATGGGGAAATTGTTGGGAAATTAATTTTTAAATTTTGATGAATGCCATGTAAAACTTAGAATAGAAAGTTGGCACCCCATTTTTATGTTGTAAATTGCATTGTAATAGATAAAATGGGTCGAGCCGAGTAGTCAAGTCGCCTATGCCGAACATGCAAGAAGACAACTAGAGACTAGAAGGAAGACTCATTTGCAAGGCAACCGAGTGTGGCAAGGAAGAGAAGACAGAACTCGATCAAGGTGCGGTGAGATACAATGGGTGAAGTATCATCAAGTCAACTCAAGACAACCAAGTCTCAAGTTGAAATGACGGAAGAGTCATCCAATGATTGGAAGTCGAGTCAAGTCAATCTGGGAAGTTAAGAAAATACGATCAAGACGAGATGATCGAAAGAGATCCGTTGCACGTAAGTCAAGAGAATTACTTAAACAAGTAATACCTCCATATCGCTTTCTTGAAGTGCTCACCCCGAAGCGTGCAAAAGGAATAAACCAATGGGAAGCACGCACTTTGTGTCGAACTACGAAAAGTGAAGAATCATTCATACGAGGAAGTGGCAATTCCAAGATCGCAACAAGACAAGCCAACGACCACAAGTGTCTTTTAAAAATAAGCCTATCTCTTCAACGGGCAAATTTTTGAAAGATCACTATAAAAGGTGAGGAATCACTGCGAGAGAAGGTTACCCGAACCACGACATTCAAGCTAACATTCGAATCTGTAACCAAAAATATTCTCAAGGCATTCAAATTCAATCCTCAAGCCTACATTACGAAGGAAATCAATCCAACACTCACCTGTGAAGGAAAGACAACTTCTATCGAGTTGAAGAGGAAACATTTGAAGAATCAAGGGGTCTACATTCCACGGAGGATTGTAGGAAGGTTCAAGGTCGAACCAGTCTCAAGTTTTTGGAGGGCTTCGTGATCAAATCCAAGAAGCTTGAGCAAGTGGGTCAGTAGTAAGCAAAGCGCAGTGCCTGCGGAAGAAGCCGAGTCGCACGAGAAGCCACTTTGTGTGACCAAGGCATCTCAGGAGGATCGAGTCCCAAAGGATCAAGTCACTGTGTGATCAAGACTTGTATCTGGACCGTTAACCACTCGTATATTGATCAATACTTAGTGGATTCCTCCAGAGTTGGAGAAGAGAGGAGTAGAAGAATTACCCCATCTTCGAACCTCTATAAAAACTTATTGTGTCATTTACATTTCAAGATTACTTTAATTTCTACATATTACTTTTATATCTCATTTGATAAATTTGCTATCCAATTGATAATCAACCAAGTGCTAAAACCTAGTATTAAAACAAACTTAACCATATTCAAGGTTGTTAAGTCTTCCGCTAAAAACATATCACAATGAGTTAAGTCTTTAGTCAAAACAAATTTGAGTTATTCTATGAAACTCGGTCAGTGTCTGTTGAGTGACTAACTCACGATTAACTAACTTAGTTGTCCATCAAGGACTCAATTGTGAAGTATTAACTCAACATTTTAAAAGGACTAAATCGAAAAGTTGGTAAGGTTTATTCAACCCCCCTTCTAAACCTTACACTCACACTCTTTGGAACCTACATAGATGATAACACAAGAGCAACTTGGATATATCTCATGAAACATAAGTCGAAGTCGCTACACACCTTAATCACTTTGTCAAGTTTGTGAAAAATAAGTTTCGAACTTTCAAGAAAATTAGGACATATAATGGGATGGAGTTTTGGGAAATGAAACACAGGACATTATTCAGCGATGAGGGAATTTTGCATCAACTATCTTGTCCATACACACTACAAAACAGAGAATGGCATTGTAGAAAGGAAGCATAAACACATATGGAGATTGCCCAAGCTTTGATGTTCAGTCTAAAGTTTCAAAGAAGTTTTGGCCTTATACACTACTAACAACAGTTCATATTCTTAATTCTTTGGCATCCCTTGAGATGAAGTTTTCCTTTGAGTTGAGGTCGATAGCCTGTAGCCTTTAACTCAGTGACATATCCAAGAAACACACATGTCAAGCCCGTGGTTCAAATTTTGCTATGTGGTCCCGCCTTGGAAGCATAAATACGTGACAACCAAACACCTTGAATCTATCATATTGTGATGTCTCATTATGTAACAACTCCTAGGGGATTTCCAACCCAAGATCGCACTAGGGTTGTTTTCTATGAAACTCGATTCCCTTTTCACATACACTCAACCTCTATCACTAAAATTCCTCCGCCAATTAACTCACCCGAATATGACTTTGATGAGCGGACACATCTACGGACATTGAACAATGTGACAAGGTACCACCGCATTACTCTCTGAAAAACTTGGAAGAGGCCATAAGGTGAGTTCTTCCATAAGGTGAGGTTACCACCCAGTTGTTGGCTAAGTGATTATGTTACTAACTCGTGCAAGTAGTGCCACACACTCAGTTAGATGTTGCATCTCACAAATTTAAACATCCTACAACCTACAATTTGGATTGCTTTCCTTTCATCAGTCATTCCATGATATCACCTTCCTATAGTGCATTTTTTTGGTTGATTACGAAACAAAGGGTGAACCTAGTAGGTACTTAGAGGCAAAGACAAAAGACAAAGCATGGGTTGAAGCAATGAATAAGGACCTAGCATCACTTGAGGAGAATGAAACATGGTAACTAACCGGTTTGCCATCGGGAAAAGAGAGCTATTGGCTCCAAGTGGGTTTACTAAATAAAAAGCATCTTGATGGAAGCATAAACAAATACAAAGCGAGATTGGTTGCAAAGGAGTATTTGCAAGTTGAAGGGGTTGATTTTATGGATATCTTCTCACTTGTTGACAAACTGGTTTTGATGAGAATGATTATTTCCTTGGCAACTTAAACGAGTTAGTGTTTACATCACATTGACATTACAATGCGTTTTTACATGGCTACTTGGATGAAGAAGTATACATGATGCCTCCAAGAGTGTATTTTAAGGCCAAGAAGAAGAAAGTATGTTTAGTAAAAAGAAGTCTTTACGATTTGAAGCAAGATTCGGCAATGGAACCTCGATTTTTTCGTGAAACTGTTGGCTTTTGGCTTTTGAGCGGTCTTCCAATAACAACCGCTTGTTTGTGAAGAAGGGCATTAGTGAATTCTTGGTCTTACTCATATAAGTGGATGATGTTCTTATTACAGGGAACATCCGAATATAGTATTCAATCACTCAAAACCTACTTGAATGACATATTTACAATCAAGGATCTGGGAATGCCAAGTATTTCTTGGGGTTGGTATTGTTGAGGAGTGAGAAGGGTACACACTTGAGACAGAGAAAATATGTGTTGGACTTGCTCCAAGATGTAGGGTTGTTGGAGTGCAAACCGGTTTCTACCCTGTTTCCTCGGGGGTACAATATTCAAAGTACAAATAGGTCCCCTGTTGATAGATGTGGAAAAATATAGAAGATTAGTTGGGAGGTTGTTGTATATGAACTTGTCTAGACCTGAAATCTCATGTGGTATGCAACAACTTAGTTAATTTGCACATTTTCCTATTCAAGCACATTGGGATGTTACAATTCACTTGCTTAAATACTTGAAAGACACTATTTCATTGGGACTATTCTATCATGTGGGGAGAAAGTGAGGTTTGAAGCTTATTGTGATGCAGATTGAGGTATTTGTTTGGTATCTTGAAAGTCACTCACAGGGTACTGCATTTCCTTTTGTGATTCACTTATTTTCTGGAAGACTAAGAAGCAAAAGACAATTGCAAAATCTTCAGCAGAAGTAGAGTACCATTCTATGGCTGCCACTGTTTGTGAAATCTAGTGGTTGCTTGGTTTAAGTTAGGATTTGCAGATTTCTGTTGCTTTGCCTATTGATTTGTGGTGTGACGACAAGACATCTCTCCACATCACTGCCAATCCGATTTTTCATGAGAGAACGAAACATCTTGATATTGATTGTCATATTGTCAGAAATAAATACAAAGAAGGTGTCATTAATCCTCAAAGACATTTCTACACATCATCACCAGCTGACTTGTTTACAAAAGCACTTGGTGGTCCTCTCTTCCGTAGTTTTTTTACTCAATTTAGGAATGTGTGCTTTCTCCCACATTCCGACTTGAATGGGAGGTGGTAAGCTGTGAATACCAACTCAGCTTACATAGCTTACAAATTTGAGTTCGTTTGATGAGTTAGTTAGCTTACATCTAAATTGTGTTAGTTAGATGTAGTTGCTCATTTCTATTTTACGTTTCTATTAGTAAGGATTCACGTTTTTTTTGTTTTCTTCTTCCATTTTTTTATCCACGTGTTCTTTGTGTCATTGGTTCTTTTGAATCTAGAGGGAAACTCTGTGTATAAGTCTTCGCATCTCTGCAGCCTCATTTATGTTATGATTGAAGGAATACAATATCTCCGGTTTAGATTCTTAGATGGAGCTTTTATCTTCATTTTTTTAGCTTATCTTCATTCCTTTCTCTATATATTTGGCATGCAATGTAGTCTCCTTAATTTAAAGTATTCCATAATATCAACCCCATAAAGTACAAAAATATTTGAGCACCACAAAGGTGGATCACTTTATTGCTTCAAATGATATATACTAATTTCAGACTTGAATTGTTCTTTATGAATTAACCTACAAGAAAATTCAGAAAAAAATTAGTCTCAATAATAACAATGACATTCAAAGACTAAAAAAATTGAGAAATATTATTGACAAAGCATATTCTATATTGTGGTCACCAAATTGGTGAGTTAAACATTTATAGAAAATGAAATTTAACAATCAATATATTAAAGTTGGAATAAAAGCATGTCAATGTACGGGACTCCATAAGAACATAGAAGCATATTAGATGAATTTCATTAGGCTCTTAGAGTTACCTTAAAAAAATCACACTTTTGACCTCGGCTATCCCCGTAGGCCCATAAACTTCCATTCCAATGTTTTTTTTTTATGGAAAAAGAACTTGTAATATTAAAACAAATGAGGGATTACATTACAAGAAGCTTGATCCACAAAGGGATGTCTGCTCCATCCAAATGAATGGATCGAGAAAAAGAAGAAGCCAAATTAGCAACATTATGTGCAACAATATTAGCAGATCTTTTCATGTGAAAGAACTTTCCACTTTAATTCTATCCAACTCGGCTTTTGATGTCTTCCACTCTAATTCCAATATGTCCAGTTCTCCTCTCTCGGTCTTTGATCGCATGCACCGCCATGAGAGAATCAAGCCCGATTAATTGTTTCCATTGTAAGAAATCGAGGCCTTCTTGTATAGCTATCAACTCCCCATTGAGAACTAAGAGCGATCTACTTATCGAACGCCCGAACACCCATATCATACACCCTTGGCTATCTCTAATTAACACCTCCGTTGAGTACCTTCCTTCTCGCGTTCATTGTAGCGACGTCGTGTCAAGACGGAGAACACCAGGTGGTGGTGTTTGTCCATTTCTCCTTAGATTTATTCAATGGCACCTTATTAGTGTTCTTGAGAGATTCTTGAGCTTTTTGGAATTCGGATAAATAAGGAACCACCCAATTAATATCCTGGTTCGGTTCTTAGTTATCCCTTGTGTAGTAGCCGTAATCGAAATTTCCATACGACCCGGTATGAAGTACAAACTCCTCATATTCCTTCTTATTTAATCGAGTTCTCAACCACCAAGCAAAATCAATCATCTCAACATGTTTAAATCCCTTCCTCAACTTCCGCAATTTTGATTGTTTCCATAATGACTTGATCGAGGCGGAGGAATAGGCTATGCATGGTAGAATCCACTCCATAATTGCATAAAGGGCAAAACTCTAAGTACAAGGACATGGTGCCTTTTTAGATTTCTTCAAGTAGGGATAATATCAAGATCGCTCTCCACCAAAACAATTTCAATTTTGTCGAATTGCCAAGCTCCACATGAATTTCCACCACCCGATCATGGAGTTTTCAGACCTATACTCCGGCTATTGGAATAAACGAAGCTCGAGACAAGATATCCATCACGCACGTAATACACCCCTTTCAGATTGAATCCCCATAATCTCCCATCTCACGATATCTTTGTATTAATAGGGATCGCACGATGACATCAACCACAAAGGATTGGTAGGAGGTGCTTATGAGGTTCCGGTTCCATTGATCATGCCTATTATTTCACAAACTCGACTATCCTCTTGAAGGTTATTCTGCCATCAAATGTTATACCATTCACAAGGTTGGGTACCCATTTATCCTTGAAAATATGGATATACCTCCCATTGTGTACTCTCCAAATCGACGGATGACATTATCTCTCTGCTCCAATGAATTGACCTCCAAATGTATGATGGATTAGAGCCAATAGGGACATCCATTATATCGAGTGTTTAAAATATCTTGCTTTTAACACGACTTAACAATAAATCGGGAATCGATAACACGCCAAATCGCTTAGCTAATAGACCTTTATCGATCGCTTCAAGTGTTCGTAAACCCAATCCACCAAGGCATTTTGGCTTGCAAAACCGCAAGTACAACCTTTGTCACATCAAGTCCGAAAATATGCCAATAGTTTTGGTAAAAAGAGTCGTCATGCCATCCGGGCAGGAGCTTTATCCGGTGCATATCAAAAAGAGCCTTTTTCACATCTCCTTCATTGAAAGGGGTGCACAAAATATTATTAACATTTTCATCAATGTTGGGTGAAATGCATTATAGTATTTGTTCGATATCTATGTCGATGGTGCCTCTATAGCAAACATGCTTTTAAAATAATCCATCACAATGCCCGATATAGCATTTAGGTGCATGTAGTCCTCATGAGTGGATATTAATCCCTTTATGTGATTCTTTACTTTTCCGTTTTTGACGACTTCATGAAAATAATTCGTATTGTCGTCTTCCCATGACAACCAATTAGCCGGCTCCTTTGTTTCCAATATATCTCCTCTTTTATAATAAGTTGTTCCACTTTTTTTCCATCTCCGCAACCGGCCATATGATTTTCCCCACTTATCCGTTGTTTTCATCCTCACAAGATTAGCTTGTGCAACCTTTATTTGTTTTGGTAGGCTCTTAAATTTTGAGTCACCAAGCACTTGAGAGCCCTACTCACTACCGAGATTTTTGAGCTAATATTTTCATCTATTGCTCGACATCCAACTTGCCTCGATAATTTTTCCACATTCATCGCCTAACGCCCAATGAGATTCAAAGAAAAACCGTCGACTCTCTTTGATCAACCCATTGTTGTTCCCGGATTCCGCCTCATTTAGATTAAGTTGGATGGTCCGAATGGTAGTATTCCAAAGAGCTAATGTATGTTGTTGGAAAAACTAGCCTCCATCTAATATTTCCCACAAATCGATCCAGTCTCGCAAGAACCAATTCCTCGCCCTTTCGTTTATTGACCCAAGTAAAAATTCTGCGTTGCAATGCAAATCTTATAACTCGCACTCTTCAAAAACCTCTCGGCGAGCATTCCTCTCAGGATTCCTCGGATTCCCACCCCATTTTTCGTCTCCATAATGAGACCTCATTAAAGTCACCACCGACAAGCCATGGCATACCACAAAAGTGTTGCATGGAATTAAGGCGGCTTAAAAGTCGCCATGAAGCATATCCGATGAGAATCCATGGAAGAAGGATCCATTAACAAAGTGCGATTGGTCCGATAACACGGGCTCAAGCAAGAAAGTTTAAGGATGCGCTCAATGGGTTGATTCGAGTCGTACAAAAAGGAGGCCGAGAGTGTATTGCCGACGAGAGAGGAAGAGGTTCCGGTGGTCCATTGATTAGCGTTATCGACATTATGAGTCCACCTCTGATCGGGCGAGCCTAAGGATGCCGAGAATACGAGTCACTTTGTGTCTTCAAGACATTGTAATCAAGTCTCATTAGTGTCTTGTGTTCGATTATCTTATTTAGTTGTAATTTTCAATTATTTTGGAGTTGTTTTGATTTTTGGAGGCCAAGAAAACCTTTAGGGCCACGTCTTAGGTTGTTATTTTGAGTTCGTGACGAAAAAGAGGTCGAAACAGGCGTCGTGCGCAGACAAACACGATGCCTGGCGTGTTCAGCATCGACAAGCACGGCAACCAGCGTGTGTCGGTGAAACACGGCCGTGTCTATATGGTTATGTTAGAGTTCGAGTTCCAGAGCGCAACACGGCCTGGCCGTGTCGGAACACGGCCGTGTCGCGAGAGGAGATTTTTGCCCGTTTGACAATGAGAACACTACTGTTGTGTCCCCGACACGGCCGTGTCGCGGGGCGCCGATTTGACTTTTTCGCGTTTTGTTTTCCGTTTTTGAGTTTTTTTCGGGTTAAGTTGTTTTCTAGTAGGATTAGGGTTGGATCCCTTATAAGGGTGAACACTTGTTATTTTTTTTAATTCAATCAATACAATTAATCTTTTATTCTCAAACTTGAGTGATTCTCCAAGTGCTTCAAGATTTGTGTTCTTGTTGCAATTATCGACTTATCGAGGCAATAATCCATAATTGCTTGTGGCGTCTTCGCATACCGGGTTCTTGCTTTTCTAAGCAACGGGTTGAGGTTTCTACCAATTTAACCGAACTAGTGAAGATCTTGGGTTAACAACACATTGTTGTTGGGTCGTATGCAAAGTCGTTCTTTGCGGTTCACATCGATTGGTAATCGAGCCATCTAGCAAGGTTAAGTCTATCCTTGTTCTTTAATTTTTGCTATTTTCCGAATTCCTCAATAAACCCTAGGTTTTGAAGGGTACAAAAAAAAAAAGAAAATTCGAACTACTCAAAAAAAAAAAATCGGGTAAAGAATCTAAATCGCGTGCAAAAACAAAACTGGAAAATTCAAAAATTTAAGCCCTATTCTTCAATTTCATCTTTTACGATCCATTGGTTGGTTTGGTAATTTTCTTGGTGTGTTGAGGCGCATTTATGATCGCCCGATTAGTTTATAATCATGACAAGTCGCGGTACTTGGGGATTGTGAGTTGGTGATATACGAGCATATACACGTGAGGTGAGTGATTTAAGCATGACATGACGAAAACCGACAACCATTGGAGAAGCTTAATATGGAGGCACTTGCAAGCCTCATGAAGAAAATAATGATCGAAACATACGGGGAATCCGGAGGGCACCGAAAATAGAGGAACTCGCTACTAGGGCGCGGAGGCCGAGGAGGTTCGAGTTAGAGGAGTGGGTAGACGAGATTGATGAGTTTGATTCGAAAGGGAGCAAAATTATAATCCGGGTAGCAGAGGTCGGCGCGGAGATAGGGGTGATCGGGGACGTGAGGATATCAATTTGAGTAACATCAAAATGCAAATCCCCTCGTTCCAAGGGAAAAGTGATTAGGACGCCTATTTGGATTAGGAAAAGAAAATCGAGAATGTGTTCGATTGCCAAAATTATTCGAATTGAAAAAGGTAAAATTGGCATCAAGCGAGTTCTCGATTACGCAAGTGTGTGGTGGGATCAACTAATGGTCTCTAGGAGGAGAAACGGCGAGCGGCGGCGGTTTCTACATGGGAGGAGATGAGGAGTTTGATGCGACGTCGTTTTGTTCCAAATCACTATTATAGGGACGTCTATCAAAGGTTGCGAGAGGTTGACTCGGGGGTTCGAAGAGTGTGGAGGACTACCACAAGGAGATGGAGATGCTTATAGCAAGGGCAAATATCGATGAGGACCCGGAGGAGGTGACTATGGCGGGTTCATCGCGGGTTTGAACACGCCCATTGCGGATGCCGCGTCGACCTACATCATCGTGTCGATCTCGAGGAGATGGTGCATATGGCGGTGAAGGTGGAGCAACAACTCAAGAGAAGCGGTTTCAATGCATCAAAGACCTAACTCTAACTCCAATGCATGGAAGTCAAACACCAACAAAAAGGAGGAGCGGAGTTCGAAGGTGGTGGATCAAACGGGAGGGTGCCCGATCCTAAACCCGTAGGTAAAATTGAACCCCATTGCTCGCACTAGGGATATTAAATGTTTTAAATGTCATGGGTTTGGGCATATAGCGAGTCAATGTCCAAATAAGAGGGTGTTGGTGTTACGCGAGAATGGGGAAATGGATTCGGAGAGTGAGGGAGAGCGGGATTATAGTGATATGCTGGAGTTGGAGGATATTCTGGAGGTGTTAGAGGCGGCGAAGGGGGAGTCATTGTCCCCTGGTGTCTCGAGGGCGCCGAGTATTCAACCTAAGTCGATGAGGAAGTCCAAATGAGAAAACATTTTTCATACAAGGTGTTTTGTCAATGGAAAGGTGTGTAGTGTCATCATAGATGGAGGGAGTTGCACTAATGTAGCAAGTGCAAAGATGGTGGATAGGCTAGGAATTACGACAATAAAACACCCACAACCTTATAAGTTGCAGTGGTTGAGCGACTGTGGGGAGATGCGGATAAGTTGACAGCGAAAGTAGCATTTCAAATAGGGGATATAAAGATGAGGTGTTGTGCGATGTGGTGCCGATGCGGTGCGGGCACATCCTGTTGGGTAGGCCGTGGCAGTTTGATAGGAGGGTGCAACATGACGGCTACACCAACCAGTATACTCTTGTTCACAATCAAAAGCGATTTGTACTTCTTTCTTTAACTCCAAAAGAAATTTATGAGGATCAAGTGAAATCGAGAGTGGGAGAGGTAAAAGAAAAAGAGAGTTCGGCTAATAAGCATAAAAATCAAAATAAAGCCGAGAAAAAGGAGAGCTTGAGAGAAAATAAGAGCGAGGGTCCGGCTAAGGGTAGAAGTGAGGTTCGAGAGATAGCCGGGAAAAAGGAGAGCAATAATTTTGAGAGGGCGGAAGACAAAAGGGGGGAGTGACGGCCATGAGGTAAGAAACGAGGGAAAAATAAATTTGATGGCAAAAATAAGTGACCTTAGGAAAGCCACCACGAGTGGTTGTTCGATGATACTCTTGGTTTACAAGGGCACTTATTTATCTAATTGATCTTAACCCCGATTTGCCTAGTTCTGTCTTGTCTTTGTTGCGGGAGTTCGAGGATGTATTTCCGCACGAGATGTCGGATGGATTACCGCCTATTCGAGGATTGAGCATCGATTGATTTCATTAAAGGGTGCATCACTACCTAACCGGCCGCTTACGTAACTAATCCAGAGGAGACAAAAGAGTTGCGGCGTTGGTTGATGAGTTGCTAAGCAAGAAACTCATCCGGGAAAGCATGAGTCCTTGTGCGGTTCGGTACTACTAGTTAGAAAGAAGGATGGGTCTTGGAGGATGTGTGTGGATTCTTGGGCTATTAATAACACTACTATCAAGTACCGGCATCCCATACCTCGCTTGGATGATATGTTAGACGAGCTCCATGGTTCTAGCATCTTCTCCAAGATAGATTTGAGGAGTGGGTACCATCAGATTCAGATGCGAGAAGGGGATGAGTGGAAAGCGGCCTTTAAGACGAAGCATGGGTTATATGAGTGGTTAGTCATGTCTTTTGGGCTAATCAACACACCTAGCACGTTCATGAGACTCATGAACCATGTTTTGAGGGCTTTCATTGGTAAGTTCGTCGTGGTTTACTGTGATGATATTCTCATTTATAGTAAATCATTGTATGAACACTTGGATCATTTGAGGGTCGTCTAGAGGTATTGAGAAAAGAGAAGTTGTATGCAAACGTCAAGAAGTGCACATTTTGTTCGGAGCAATTAATATTCTTGGGGTTTGTAGTGAGCTCGAAAGGAATTACGGTGGATGAGGAGAAGATTAAAGCTATCCAGGATCGCCTAAACCCACATCGGCCGATCAAGTGCATAGTTTTCATGGATTTGCGAGCTTTTATCGGAGATTTGTGCGGGATTTGAGACTATCGCAACACCATTGACGAAAACTATTAAAAAAGTGTTGCGTTTCAGTGGGGCGAAGCCCAAGACAAGGCATTTGAGTTGTTGAAGGAAAGGCTAACACATGCACCTTTGCTAGCATTGCCGGATTTTACCAAGGTCTTTGAGATCGAGTGTGACGCGTCGGGGTTGGGATTGGCGCCGTACTAATGCAAGAGGGGCAGCCGATCGCATTCTTCAAAAAAACGAGTGGGGCGGCCTTAAACTATCGACGTACGACAAGGAGTTGTATGCTTTGTCGGGCCTTGAAAACGTGGCAGCACTATTTGTGGCCGAAGGAGTTCATAATCCACACCGATCATGAGTCCCTAAAGTATCTTAAGGGGCAGCAAAAGTTGAACAAGCGACATGCCCGTTGGCTCGAATTCATCGAGACATTACCATACATCATCCGATACAAGCAAGGTAAAACTAATATTGTAGTAGACGCATTATCTCGAAGGTACACTCTTATCTCGACTTTAGATGCTAAAATCCTTGGATTTGAACATATTAAAGAGTTGTACTTGCATGATCTTGATTTTTTTAAGTCGTTTGTTGCATGTGAGAAGGGGCAGAGGGTAAATTTTATAAGCATGATGGGTTTTTATTTCGGGAGGATAAATTGTGCATTCTGAGTGTTCTTTAAGAGACTTACTAGTGAGACAATTGCATGGTGGGGTCTTATGGGACATTTTGGGGTGGTCAAAACGTTAGCGATCTTACAAGAGCATTTCTATTGGCCACATATGAAGCGAGATGTTGAGCACATTTGTAGTAGATGTGTTACTTGTAGACAAGCTAAATCCGGTCCAAAATCAAGGATTGTACACGCCCTACCTATTCCGACGGCACCTTGGGTTGATATTTCTTTGGACTTTGTTTTAGGGCTCCGAGAACTAAACATGGGTCCGATTCTATATTTGTTGTCGAGATCGATTCTCAAAGATGGCACATTTTATTCCATGTCATAAAAGCGATAATGCGTCTTTGATTGCCGATTTGTTCTTTAGAGAGGTTGTAAGACTCGCATGGTATGCCTAGGACAATTGTGTCGGATAGGGATTCTAAGTTCTTAAGTTACTTTTGGAAGACCTTGTGGGGGAAGTTGGGAACTAAACTGTTATTTTCTACTACATGTCACCCCCAAACGGATGGTCAAACGGAAGTAGTTAATAGAACTTTATCTACATTGTTAAGGGCTATTATTAAAAAGAACATTAAGACTTGGGAAGAGTGTTTACCGCATGTTGAGTTCACTTATAATCGTCTTTGTGCATTCGTGCATCAAAGTTTTCACCATTTGAACTCGTTTATGGTTTTAATCGCTAACCCTTGGATTTATCACCTTTACATTTTCGAGCATGTTAACTTAGATGGCGAAGAAAGCTGATTTTGTGAAACTTGATTACATGAGAAAGCAAGGCTCAACATCGAAAAAGGCGAAGAGAAAGACACGGCATAGGCTAAAAAGAATCGAAAGAAGGTGGTGTTCGAACCAGGCGATTGGTTTGGGTGCATATGCAGCCGAACGTTTTCGGCACATCAAGTCCAAGTTGCAGCCGAGGGGATGGACCGTTTCAAGTGCTCGGCGAATCACCGATAATGCATACAAGATAGACTTGCCGAGCGACTATGGTGTTAGTGCTTTTTCAATGTTCTTCGATCTTAGTCCTTTTGATGTCAATTCGGATTTGAGGACAAATCCTTCTCAAGAGGAGGGGAATGATGAGAATCCATGGATGAATGATCGAATGATGCAGTTGGTCCGATAACACGGGCTCGAGCAAGGAAGTTTAAGGATGCACTCAATGGGTTGATTCAAGTCGTACAAAAGGAGGCCGAGAGTGCATTGCCGCCGGAGAGGAAGAGGTTCGGGTGGTCTAGTTGATTGGTGTCATCGACATTACTGAGTCCACCTCGGATCGAGCGAGCCTAAGGATGCCGAGAATACGAGTCACTTTGTGTCTTGTGTTCGATTATCTTAGTTAGTTGTAATTTTCAATTATTTTGGAGTTGTTTTGATGTTTGGAGGCTAAGAAAACCTTTAAGGCGCGTCTTAGGTTGTTATTTTGAGTTCGGGATGAAAAGGAGGTCAAAACGGGCGTGTGTAGGACAACACGGTCTGGCCGTGTTCACATCGACACGGGCAGCTTGGCAAAGACGGGCCTAGCCGTGTCGATGAAACACGACCGTGCTACATTGGTTGGGTTAGAGTTCGAGTTCCAGAGCACAACACGGCTGGCCGTGTCGCAACACAACCGTGTCGTGAGAGGATATTTTTGCCCACTTGAGAGCGGAGAACACGGCCTGGCCGTGTCCTGACACGGGCCGTATCGCGGGCGATTTGACTTTTTCGCATTTTTTTCCTTGATTTTGAGTTTCGTTTTTCGGGTTAAGTTGTTTCCTAGTAGGATTAGGGTTGGATCCCTTTATAAGGGTGAACACTTGTTGTTTTTCAGAATTCAATCAATACAATTAATCTTTTACTCTCAAACTTGAGTGATTCTCCAAGTGTTCAAGATTTGTTTTCATGTTGCAATTATCGACTTATCGTGCAATAATCCATAATTTCTTGTGGCGTCTTCGCATACCGAGGTTCTTGCTTTTCTAAGCAACGGGTCGAGGTTTTCACCAATTTAACCGAACTAGTGAAGATCTTGGGTTAACAACACATTGTTGTTGGGTCATATGCACGATCGTTCTTAGTTCACATCAATATCTCGATTGGAATCGGGTTGCCATAAAACACGTAAATCTCCACTCCTTGTCGCCATTCTTAACTATGAAATCGATATGTCCTTTTGAGAAAGATTGGATGTGCACATCAAAAGGTGTTTTCACATAATCATCAAGCCCCGCTCTTCCATACTGATTAACCGTAAAAAAACCATCAAATTGAGTAAGTTTTTCCATCGTCTACACTAGGTCTCTCTCATTCGTGTTTCACTAAGGTATAAGAGAGGGGCCCTTTTCAGCGATGAGGCGCCAAAGTTCACGGCATGCTCGAGGGTTTCCAAGCCTTCGAACATTCCAAACTATGCAACGCATTGTTTTCGGTGGGGTTGCTTTAGCAACCTCTCGTTACATTCTCATCTGTTATCATCTCGTCAAAAAGGTGACATTTTTTTCTTTAGTGGGCTCTGGACTTCACCATTGTGATATACTTCCTGGACATCCATGGCTCTCTTTACCCATTTTTTTTCTTCGGCTTAAAGTTTTTCTAACTTTTTTGCACCGATATTTCGTGCTCGTTTCTTCCATTTTTAGGGCTAAGGGAGAGATCTTAACCAATTAAAATATGGTTGTTGGTAATCGTAATATTGTAGGTTTTCGCCTCTTTACCGTTCTCGTCAAACAACTAAAGCTCCTTGCCCTTGGTCGAGCTATCCATCACAGTCAGGATGTTTGAAACCCGCCTCGCTTAATCATCTTGGTGATAGGATGGCTTCGCTCATATTCTCATGATAATTTTCCTGGCCTGGATTATTCTCGGGATTTTCCTACGCCCTGGTTAGGGGTGTTTGTTCACCCAAACCGAACCGAACCAAAATTTCTGTTGGCCAAAATCACAAATTGAAACCAAACCGAATTTACTAACCAAACCAAACCAAAATTTTGGTTTTTCGGTTAAAAAACCGAACCGACCAAATATTTAGAAAAGCACTTTTGAAAAGCTTTTTGCAAACATGTCTTTTGGATAATCGAAAAGACCAAAAACCTAAAAAATTGCAGACTTTGAAAATTGCACAAAAACATGAACAAAAAACCCGAACACACTCAAATCTCAATATACCCAATACCACGGGTCCAACAAAAGTGCTCACATCATATAGTCCCATATATTACGACCCAATAAAAGTGCTCACATTACAAATCACACCTAAAATGTAAAAACAAAATTACGAATTACAAAATATCAAAAGAAACCACAAGTAAAACTACCCGTCTTGCCTTTATATTCTTGAATCTGTCACCTTGAGAATTAACCACCTATTAAAAGAAGAATTGCAATTACAAAATAATAAAATTTATTTACATAAGAGAAAAACAAATATTATAACCCATGCACAACTTATAAGTTCAAGATATTGAACTCTCTACTAGCTTTTAAAACTACTTCTACAAGAAAATACAAACACAAGGATAAAACATTAGAAAACATAAAATATAGCTAAAGTACATAAATCTATATGCAAACAACAAAATAACTATGCAATTGGTATTAAAATAGTACATTTTTCAATTTTTGAATTGTTTCAAAAATTCCTCTTCTATAGATTTTTTAGGAGCATGGCGAATCCAATCTTGGCAACAAATCAAAGTTTATATCGTTTGAAGAGTCAATGAAGATCTGAATTCATCAATTATACGCCCTCCAAAGTGCTAAAGGCGGACTCAAGGCTATAGTAGAAATAGGCATAACTAAAACGTCACGAGCGATTTGGATAAAACGGGAACCTATGGCTCAACACTTTCCACCAATCAAGGATACTAAAATCTTGAGATGGTTCCTTTAAAGAGTCCTTAAGATACCGATCTAACTCTAAATCAACACCTTTGCTCCCGGCTAGTGTTGCATGATATTTCTTTATCTTAGCCTTGCCACTATCAATACTTGAACTTCTCATATGATCCACATGTGCTTTGATGTAGATGAAGTTGAGGAATACAATTTCTTATATTCTTTAAAGAGATCGTAAAGAGCACTTCCAAGTTCGCTATGTTATTGCCAACGGTTAACCCATGCATATTACACAAAATAAAATGGAAGTAACCAAATTTATGACGAGGATCAATCATAAAAAACATATATAGCATCATGTTCATCTTGTCCATATTCCCCAAAGATTTGTCAAACTTCATTTTCATTAGCAGCGCCATATTTAACAATGCATGATCATTACCCATGAGCCACTCTTTTATAAGATCGTCAATATCACTTATATTTTCCAAAATATTGTTAGATATCATGTAAAAAGAGCCAGAAACTTTGACAGTTAGTTTATAAACATGAGATAACATTTTCACAAACCACTCAGCCACAATCCAATCAAATTTTGTTGGCAAACTTATAGTACCATACGTTCCACTACTCGCAAAATCTCCATAAAAATCGGCGTCGAAACCTCATATCTATCAAAGACATCTTTAAAAATCAAAGCTGTCTCTAGCATTTTGTAAGTAGAGTTCCACCTTGTAGGAACATCTAAACAGATGACTTTTTTGCTATCAGCTTTCTCCTCAATACAAAAATCATTAAACTTTTTCATCCTAACGGGTGACTGGCGCACATATCTCACCACCCCTCGTACACGCTCAACTCGACTCATTCACGTCTTTTAGTCCATCCTTAACAACGAGATTTACAACATGAGCCACGCACCGCATTAGAAGATGCATTATCGACAGTAGTAGCAAAACTATTTTTTTAATCCCCATTCAAGCAAACATTTCTCAATCAAAAGACCAACTTTGTCACCTTATTAGAACAAGGAATTAAATTGAGAATCACCTTGTGCAATTTCCATCCTTCATCAATATAGTGGCCAGTTAAACACAAGTATGTTACTCTTTGAATAGAATTCCATGTATCAGTGGTCAATGAAGTCTTTGTCCAGATGAATTAAAATAATTTTTCAAAGCCTTTCTTTCATCTTCAAACACACTAAGACAATCTCTAGTCATTGTCGTTCTTGAAGGAATAACAAAATGAGGGCATATAGTTTACACAAAGTCCCTAAATCCTTCATCCTCTACATGTGTAAAAGGCAATTCACTAATAATAAGCATGCGAGCTAAAGATTTTCTACCAAACCCTCTTGATCAAACTTCCGGTTATAAGACATGTCTTTCATATACCCAACACTTCGACAAAAAGTTGATATTGTTTGATTACCACCAATGATTTGTTCATCAAAGGTTATTCTTGCAAACTTTCATATGATTATTCATCGTTGAAGTCCCATTTTTAGAAGGATCTACGGCATAAGTTTTGTCGTAATACTTATATTTTGCCCTTTGCTTCCCGTTTTCATCTGAATAAAGAGTGAAGTGATCCCATGCCGAGCTCTCCTACTCATTTCTTTCCTCTTTGGCCTTTGACTCTGTTTTAGTTCCTTTCATTCAAAATCATTTGGTGTATTCAACTCCTCCATTTTTTCTTCTTCAATTGATTCTTCATTATGGATTGGCAATTGACCACATGAAGGAGTCGAACCAGGAGGTGGAGCATTCCTCGATTGTTCACTTTTCATATCTGAGAGTTAAAATATATACTCAAAATAATCAATTTATACACATATAATCAATTTATACCCAATTCAATTTATGAGTTTACAAAACACATATAATCAATTTATACCCAAATAAACAAATTTTTACCCAAATAATCAAATTTATACACAAATATTCACAAATTTATACCCAAATAATCTTCAAATTTATATTTCTACAGATTACAAACCCTAGAAATAGGAGTAATACATATCAATTTATAATTTAGGGTCTGTAGAATACATACCTTAACCTGGTAGAGTCAATCGAGATTCAAAGAGAGAGGCGAGAGCGAGAGAGGCGATAGTGAGAGAGAGGCGGATCGAGGGACCGAGAGAGGCGAGGGATTGAGGGTTCTCTGTTCTCTATTGTGAGATCGAGCGTAAGTTTGAAAAAAACATGATTTTCTTGACAAAAAGAAGTCCATTTTTTTGTCTTATTTTCAAAGCCCCATTCGTTTTTCAAGAAACAAAAATTGCTTTTTTATGAGAGTTGTTATTCAATTTATCAACTTATGATATATATATATATATATAACTTCTAAAAATATTTCGGTTTTTTGGTGAGTTCGGTTAACCGGCGTTCCAAAACCGAAATTCTAAAAATATGAAACCGAAAAACCAAACTAAATTTTTGGTTCGGTTTTGGTTCGAACCGAATTTTTGGTGGTCGGTTGGTTAACCGAACTGCACACCCCTAGTCCCGGTACTGTGTTAGCTGGTTGGTTTGGCGGTCGCAGTTGCTCCTTCGATTGCATAGGCACTAATCCTTTTGATTGCGGCGAAGGGGATTTCCTTTAGCATTGCTCGATCTGCCGAGGCTCTAATCCACGCACCAAATTTTAGGGTCACTCGCCCATCTGTATCATCTTCGCAGTCTTTGTGTATGTGGCCCATTCGTCCGCACGCGCGTAGCAAAAGTCCGGTAGCCTCTCATACACAAGCAGGATGATTGCTTCTTCCTCCCGTTGGCCCACCTCAACTCTAATGTATTTTTTTGGGAACGCTAACCTTCACACTAACTCGGAGTCGGATAAATTTTCCCAAGATGCCTTCTCCTTCGTCAATCTCGATCAGATCTCCTATTTGTTTGCCTATTTTTTCCATTATTGATTTGTGCATAAAGACATCGGGCATGTTATGGCATTGCACCCAGATCGCGACTTATTCAAATTCCATATTATTCGGGGTTTGAAACCCTTCCAACTCCTTGAATATTACAATATTGTTGAAGAGATTCCATGAACCTTCCTCAAGCGCCCTTCGTCCGTCATGGATATGAATTCACAAATGAAGAAATTCTCACCCGCCAATTCTATATTTATATTCTTTATGGCCTGGAGAATTTTGGGCTTTGTTGACAAAAAACAGCTCGGATCATCGCCCGGAAAAAACCATTTCTATCCAAACATTTGGCCCGTTTTTCATCTCCCATGTTCAAAGTCTCCTGATCCAAGATAACCTTTTCCTCATCGGGATGTTAGATAACTTTATCTCTGCTATTAATCTCCAAATTTCAGTTGATCCATATTAAAATGTTGTGAAAATCCTACACTCCGATAAAAAAGTCGATCGAGTGAAGGTCGATTACACAAAGCAAGTTAAGCCTTTGCCCTCACTAAGAGAAACCCTACTAAAACCCTAGGAGAGAATTTTTTCTTTTTCAATACTTGCATTCCAATGTTGTGTCTCTTGCCACCATGAAGGAATTTAGCTCCCCCAAAAAGGCATATTTTTATTGCAATTAGTGGAATTGATAAATACAATAACATGTCATCTTGCATTTTGTTCCTAGGTACTCAACTTCTCAATACATGGACACATAGATATTTCAACAATGCAACACCTAAATATCTAACATCCCGATTCTTACTTTTAAGACCCCATGGTTTATCATTAAGCACACGGGGAAAGATCGGGAAAAATCTTTTCACAAAACTTTCAAGAGAATCCAGAGATAAGCAACTTTAATACAAATATTGAACAAATGAACAAACCTTTGAGATGCCATCTTGCACAAATAAATCCACCGTGAGACAACTTTAAGATGATTAATTACAACTACGATGACGAATTGCATAATGAAAATTGGGAATGTGAACAGAAACTAACCTTGTAAAACCGTAGCATCATTAATCCGAGGGTCCAACATGAAATATCAAAATAAACTATTAGTTATACCATTTGGTAACTACCTTCTAGTAAACAAGAATGGTAATCGTGAACAAGAGAAACATTAGTACATGATCTTTGCAGTAGAATCACCTCATAGTTGTTATTTTGTGAGCAAGAGATGATGCCAAAATGGTGAAATATAATACATTAGACTACACTAACAATACCAAGTCACACACAATGGATATAAAAGAGATTACACTGAGTGGAATTTTCTCCATGGTCGTTCACCAAATCAATTATATGCATTAAGTTGGCCCATCTATTGATCCTACCACGAGGAAGATGGCATCCCAATAATTATATTGTATGAGTATTATGCATCTTTCACAAGAAATTACTCTTACATATACATGTACAATTACAAAAATGTTATTGGAATGTTTTTATAATAATTCACAGCCATGTAAATCAAAAATAAAAAGACATTTCACAATCGTAATGCACATTTCAAAGAGATGTCATAGTTTTAATTTGATAATGCACCTTAGGGACATAAAGATGGGAAGACACCAAAAAGCTAATTTTGATGCAAATGTAGATCGAAGAGATGCATTTGCATTGACCACATTAAAAATATGGATAATTATGAAATACTCCCGAGGTTTGGGCTAATTATAAAAAATCCAAAGATGTTTAAAAATTGCAAAAAAAAAAAAAAAAAAAAAAACTTGAGAATATTTCAAAAAATCCCCTTGATACTTGTAGAATATTACAATTAACCCCTTAAATTTAAGAGAGAACTTGAGGGGCTTTTTATAATTTTGAAACATCTCGTATATTTTTGTAATTAGCCCAAACCTCGGAGAGTTTTTTGTAATTATTCCTAAAGAATAATATAGCGTGGCCATTCAAAAGTTAACCTAATAGCATCTCCACTTACACATTCTCGATTTGAATATAATGAGACCAAAGATCAAATGAAATATTTTAACTTTATCGACATCCCTATGCAAAATTTTATTCGTAATTTGGATAACAACAAATCAATAAAATTCCCATTGACAAGATGTTAACAATAGAGACCCAACACAAAAAGAACTCTTCAATGCAATTCATAAACTGTGTTAGTTCATAGGTTGATATTTGGATCCAATAACTCCAATCAAATAGATAAAAATATATTGTTGTTTAACATTCGAGCTTCTTTCTTTTGACACTCATACTATTAATTTTCATTTAAAGACTACTTATTTCGCAAGCATAAGTATTACTCTAAAAAATTGCAATAGCTTGCAAAGTTTTCCAATCAAACCATTTGATATACAACATCACTTACAATTGAAGTGTGGATAACTACATCAAGCACCCCAACATGATTCAAAGAATCAAATTTACACAATGACAACCAAAATTCATAGAAAATCCCCTAACTCCATAATGTAATAATTCTACAAATAAAAAACAAAAACAACAAAAAAGAAATTAGAAAAGATTTACAGGCCCTCAAAATTTACAAATATTTCGCATACCAAACACTACAAAAAAATAGGTAATTAACAACGGTTTCTATTAAATGTAGTGGCGGTTTAAAAACCGCCGACGAAGCATTTCGCAGCCTAGTTCCAAAACCGTTGTCCAAACACGTGTCGCGATAGAATTTGTGGCGGTTTTTTGGAAACGCTGAAATTGTGTATATTAGCGGTGGTTTTTTTAGCGGTTCAAAACCGCCACTAATTTAAATTTCGCAGTGGTTTTGAAACCGCCACTAAAATAAAATAATATTAAAATATTTAGCATTGATTCAAACCGCCACTAATTTAAATTTCGCATCGGTTTTGAAACCGCCACTAAAATAAAATAATATTAAAATATTTAGCGGCGCTTTCAAACCGCCGCTAATAAAAAAAAATGTTTTTGCAAAAGTTCCTATATAATCCATTTGTTAATTGAAAACCATTTTTTAACAATAGCTAAATTTCTGTCATAAATTTTTATATTTTTGTGACACTTTAATATCTAAGGCATAATATCATTCAACCATAGAAAAGTCAAACTATTCAACATCATAAAAGTCGAGCATTTCGTTAAAGTCATTACAAACCTTCAAATGCGTTATCAAAACAACCTACAAAAGTACATGTTCTTAATACAATAGAAATAGATACAACATCACGAATGAGAATCCTCATTTACATCATGACTAGAGGATGGATATTGTCTTATGTTCCGTGAAGGTTCATGTCCGCTTCCTTCATCTGTTGGTGCCTACAATTGAAACCAAATTATTGATATTATACCTAATAATTTGTACTCAATGCAAAAGTTGTAATTTTAGAAATGTTCATAAATAAAAATAAGCGACTTAAATGTTAATCGTTGAAAAGAGTGTACATCTTTGGTGTAATACGAGAAAAATAGAATTAATATGCAAAAGAACATACCATTTCATGTGTTCGGTTTAGCCAATTAGCAAACTGTTCAGGGACTTTTCCTAATGCGTTCTCAAAAACTGTAACAAGAGCCCCACCAAAAGTCTTTTTCATATCTTCCATTTGAAGATTTTGAGCCTCCATTTGAATATTTTGAGCTTGCAATTGAGATTTAGTTTCGGCTAACTCCTTCTCTAATCTAGCCACGTAGTCCTTCATTTGACTATCATTAGATTGCATCACATTCACTCTTGAATTAGCACTTCCAAATGCTATGGATGGACATGGTCCAAAACCTAAAGCACGAACACGCCGGGGGTGCTCTTTTCCAAAAACCTTAGCAATAGCATCGCCACGTGAAACAAACCGAGACCGGGAAGGTGTGCTTTTTCTCATTTCATGTACAATTCGTTCCTACATTTAAGTGTTCAAATAGACAAAGAAAATAAATGTAACATTTCTCAAACAAAATCATAACTAGTTAATCCTAATATTGTTATTATCCGATTTCACGTGTCCAAATTGGACTTGTTACATCCTAATAAACATATAAACCGAAATTTGTTTGTTTTATTTCGCTTTTTATAGGTAATATCATACATTAAGAAGATTGGTCTGGTATGAATATTATTGGAATCCACTATTGTGGTGTCCTGTTCAAAAACGTATTGGAATTAAATAAATCTTTGAACTGCTTTTATTTGGAATATTCACATTCTAACCCTGATTGTGCACATGAGAAAAGTGTTAAGGAGTAAAAAGTATTTTTAAAAGTCCAATATTTTGCAATATTTTTACCAATATTTTTAAAAGTCCAGTGTTTTGCAATCTCCACATCTTGAAGTGAAACTTTGGCTTTGAAGTATGCATAGTAAATATAATAATTGAAATTATACAGATTAAACCTTTAAAATAGTACAATTGTTCAAATAATCAAGTATTTTTTACCATGATGGTTTTGTTGAACACGTCTTCGTTATATTCATCCGGTATATGTCTCCGATTAGTGTAGTTGATAGGAAATGATGACGTCTCCTGTACAATACCGCTAATACTCCAAAGATATAATGCATTTGCATCACAGATGGGTGCATGAAATTTGTCGAATGGCACCATAACTCGTTCACCCGAAGGAGACTCCAAAGCTCAACTGTTTTTTAGCCTCTTTTTCTTCACAATCCCTTCTTCATCTATAACAATAAAACATATATTGTTATTTTCAATATATTTGAACTTCATTAAGTTATTCAACAAATAATATGTAACCATACTCATCATATCCACTTCCCATGCGGTTCTTGATTTTTTTCCAACATATGAATATTCTTCATGTTCGCATTCCTTCATGCCTTTCACTATGTAATGATGCTTCACTTGGTATTGATTCTTGATTTGCTTCATTGCGAGACCGATCTTCACTTGGTATTGTTTGTTGATTTTCTTCAGTTTCTTCATTGCGAGTCTCGGATGATGCAAAAGATGATTGTGTCCCCACCCTTCTCCGGTTTCTCATCTTCCTTGACCTAGGCATATCTCGCACATCATAGTGGGATTTAATTAGACTAAAAATTATATGGGAACATTTATATATGAATAGAACAGAGAAAGTTAAACGATAAAGATAAAGCTTCACGCTAAATCTGTCTATGATCAATAAAAGATTGCTTTCACAATGAATTATGCTTTAAGCATAAACAAAAACAAACTTTTTGGTCAGTTTACACCATTCAAATGACCAGTTGTTTAAATGCTCAATTAGAACTTAAATAACACAATGAAATAGTTTATATATTTGTATTCTCAGAGTGCCTATTAATGAGCCTTAAATAATTCTTGAAAAATCTTATTTGCCTTTAAAAGTCACATTATTTCACATGCTAATTAAATCGAATTAACTAAGCGAGTGCAAAATTCATTAGAAAAGTCTTCTAATGTAATTTGAATACATTAGAAGTTCCAGGGAGACAATACAGTACAAGAACAAGACCGCAACAACCATTTTTTCCATACGTTGGTTTTGAGAATGGTTGTGACCACCCTTTCCAATCGAAACAATATGACATAACTACCACCAAGTATAACGAGCAACAACAAAGAGGCACGTTTATGCACGCTTTCCTCTCCTACTATGGTGTTTGTTATGGTGATTGTTGTTATGCCAAGTAGTAAAGTGGACTAAACAAAATATTGACCTATTCTTCCAGAATTATAATGGTACAAAACATTTCCATAATCGCAAATAAGGTGATTTATAGGCACAAAACATAATAAACAAAGAGAGCGATATGGGCACATTTGTGTTTTGGGTTGATACACTCTAAGTGTTGCACCATTGTATATAGAGCACAAATGAACCTATTCTTTCAAGTAATATAATGCAAACAGATGTGGCATGAGTTGTTCTTGCATTTGGTAACCCAGCCCAAACATCACATAAGTAAGAACTTCTGAAACAACTTTACTTATCATTTCCTTCAACTTTACTTCAGAATACAACTTCATTGTTTTTCCTGTACGTCGCTAAATTACATTTTTTTAGTGAATTATAATCAAATCTTATATTTGTGATAAAAAGAGACACAAATATGATATATAATATAGCATGCATAGTTATTATATAATAGGGACACAAATATTAACAAACGTACACTATATATAATGGCATAGCAAAAGGTACAATCAATAACATTTCGGGAAGCTTTCAAGTCCGAAATTTAACAAGACACTTCACTTGGTGTGGAAGCAAAGAATTTAGTAGGAGATGTAAGTTCTTGACAATAAGAGAAATCTCTTCTACTCTCCTAGCATATTGAGATGGCCGCTCTACAAGAACATCAACAAATTCCGTAAAACGTAGTTTTAATTTCTGTTAAGTGACCTCGGCTCATCCTTGAAATCTAAAAGAAAAGACTCTAATCACATGTCGGGACAAAACATTCATTCGCAATCGCTTAAGAAGGAATATATCAAACATTTGGCTCGAGGTACATTACACGATCATGAACATGAAACATGGCATATTTCAACTCTTAAACCCCAAACAGGATATTTCATTACTCGGGAAAAAATACTTTCAATTATTTGATCTTATTTTCTATAATAGAAAACTATATATTGGTTAATTTGATTCAATTACTTCCCTAAAATTACATTTCCTAGTTTTAATTAACATTGTTTTCGAGAACTTTATGCTTTTTCAAATTTACATTTGAAACTAATATTTGATTTGAGAATGTTTGTCAATTAACCCGCCACTTACAAGGGTATACAAGCGGATACATGGGCCATTAGGCCACCATCAACTTCTTTAGTCCGGGAATGTGATATTTTAGGGATAAATGGTTTCTCAATTTTGTGGATTAAAGTCTCTAAGATGATATCCAAATCGACAAAGAATTCTTTTCAATTAACAAATTACCAAATTAACAAGATGATAATACTGAAGAATTGACATCTAGATGGTATATCAAATACAATTTAAAGCAGCGCATGTCTAAAATATGCCAATATTTGGCCCTTTTGGGTACAACTGACGAACACCCTGGTTTTCTAGACCTGGAAGCACATCATCAGTCTACAAAATAGGTTAAAACACAAGGTTAGAACAAATATAAAACCTCTCATCCTACCTTTTATTTTCTGAATAGGTGTTAGCAGGTTGTAAACAATTAGAACGAAATAATTCGGGGAAGTATTTTTCATATTAAAATGTGGGCGTTGTGTGTTTTATGTGCCTTTCACATGCATACAAAATCGAAAGCGTCAATAATGTGCGTAAATAGAGACAAATTAGAGAGAAAAATCGACGGACGTTGTTGACATTGTTGTACTGTCGTAGAAGTGAGGCTTTGTCCGTGGGAAATTGGAAGCGAAGGAACAATATCAAGTCCCTAGGGACGACGGTGGGCTAGATACCAACAATAGAGGCGGCGGGTGCGATTGAATCGACGGTGGAAGCGGTGGTGGTGAGTCGATGGGAAGGCGGCGGGTGTGTTGTGCGAGTTTGCGAGGAAGGAAGAATGACGAATGTAAACCCTTTAAGGTTCAAAACCCTTTTTCTAATTCCACTTAGGAAAACAAAAAAGAAAAACCCTTTTTAGCAATAATTAATAATTGTAATTTTATTACCAAAATAGAAAGGATTTCCTTGCGGTTTTTCTTTGAACCGCGCAATAAACCGCTATTATTTTCCAAATTAAATTTATTCCCTCAATTATTGCGGTTGTCCAAACGCCGTTATATAATCGATTAGCGACGGTTTTTTGAACCGCCACTAAATATGTGTCGCTAAATTACTATTTTTTTGTAGTGAAAAGGCAAGATCAACGATTGCACAAGGCCAAATAATTCTTTATTTACTAAGAGACAAATTTGGATCATTACGCCATACAAAAGCATAATACAAAACTATACAACTTAAAAGACACTAAATATAATCAAACTCAAATTAAAATATATATATATATATATATATACAAAAAACGATGTGAAACATGAGATTGTAGTTTCCCAATAGATTTATTCTCTATGACAACTGATCGGTCCAAAAAGAGAACCTCCCAAGATTCCCAACTTGATCCTCTTCGCCTTCCCGCACAAGACAATAGGAAGGATTCCGCGTTAGCACTCCAACGATCAAGTTAGTATTTTCTTAAGAACAAAGATTCACAAGTAAGAAAGTGTGAAAAACTATATATTCTTGTTAGAGAGAAAAAAAAAAAGATCAGCCATAAGGGATACTCCTCCTCTATATTTATATTAGCTCCTTATGGCTTATACTTACACGTGGCACCTCCGGATTGGCTCGAGCCTGTTACCTAGTACTTTCTCAGTCCTCTAGCCAACCTTGTAGTTACTCAAGTCAGGTCGGCTCGGTCACATTTCAGTCATAGTTAATGTGTCTTTGCATACGTACCTATGTAATTAATGCTACCTAGAAGAACCCGCTAACATTCTCCTTGTCTTCGCCACGTGGTGTTTTGTCATTAATATTGCCTTCGGTTGGCTGTGAGGCATTTATTACTGCCTAGGTAGAGTTTCTCCGTATTTAATGCTTCCTCGAATAAGGTGTCCCTTAGTTAATGCGGCCTGGGAATAACCAACTGTCACTTCAAATGCTCTTATCGAGACACTGTTGCTAGGATTGCTGTGTTTGAACTCCTTTTAGGTTTAGACTAAACCTATGTCCTTCCCAGATAGACCTCCTAATTGCCTACAGTTCTGAGCGCCCGATCTATCCTTTCATGACAGACCAAGCCTATATTTTAGGCCGAATCACCTACTCCCCCCTATGCTTGTTGAACTTCCAACAAGCAAAGTGACCGATGACTTCTCATGGAAGGATTAAGCCAACCCTTCGGTTTTTGTGCCCTTCGATATCCGTGTTTAATGATGGCTTGTCCCATCACCGCCACTTGATTGATTTTGAACCATCGATTCACTTCATATCTAAGGGTCTCTGTTTCCCCCATAATTCACCTTTCCTTATAAATACCATACACTTATTCCTCCATTTTCCTCATTCCTTCTTCCAAATTTCTTTAGCTTCTCAGCATTTTCTTCATGGCCAATCAAGCAAGTATTCTCACTCTTCTTCTTTCTAAATTTTACACTCTCTCTTTGGATGCTCCCCTCTTCATCTCACCCTATTCCTTTTAATTTTCCTCCTCGCCATTCACACAAGACCTTGTTCAAGAGTTTAACACTCACTTTGCCCCCGAGACCAAAATGGCATCCTCTAAAGTGCAGACCTGCTTGACCCAACTTCATAAATACCCCGTCGGAGGATAGCTTGGCTAACCTCCATCTTAACGTCGGTATCCCCAAACTTATCGCCTTAAACTCCCCTGGGCCTCTGATCATCTCTATGCCCCTCCCCGAGGCTACACCACCTTTTTGTCAATCAATTAGAAAGCAGGCTCCGTTTTCCCGTGCGACTTTTTATCCCGAATATCACACAACTATGGAATTCCCTCACTCAAATAGTTCGAACTCCATAAGGCTCCTTCTTAGCTTTTATATTATAGTTACCAAATTTAGAGATGATCCCACTCCTCAGCTATGGCGTACATATTACCTAGCCAAGAATGCTAGTCCTCCGGGTTTTTCTACTTTACCACCGAGGCCTAGCTAAATTGTAGATGGTCTCCTTCTTCCAACAAGCTGGAAGAAGAGGTATTTTTTTGTGTCTTCTCCCGATCCTGGTCTTTTCCCACTAATTGGATAGTGGACCTACCTCACCAATGGCAAACTCCAAAGCCTACCCCCTATCATCAAGCCCTAGCTTGCCGTTTAAACAATGATCCTTACAATGCCTAGCCGCTTAATGATTGCGAAACCGTGCTTCACCACTTTCAATTAAGTCCACAAGTTGTTAGCGTATCTCAATCTATAGGTATATACTTATTTTAATTTATTTCGTATCACGATTTCTCTAGCCTGGCCTTATATTGCTTGCTGATTCTTGATCGGCGCATGATGATTGCCTTTCGGTAGCGAGTTCGGTCCGTCACAAATGCCTAACAACCTGCCTCTCAGAGTCGGGCGGCGAGCCGTCCCCTCCGCTTACTAGCCCTCCTCTAGTGGCGATTCTCCATCACTTTGTTGTGCCACCTCAATCAAGCGTCGGCCCAATCTCGCAGACTCTTCTCCACCTCCGTGGTCCGTCCATCCTCGTAAGTGCACGCCTACTTCTACCGCGGGTACTTCTCACCCAAGCAAAGCGGTAAGGATCGATGCTCCCTTCGAGCCTTCCACTCCTCTTCGGTTTCCCCATAGAGGTCTGCATCCCTAATGCCAATGCTACTGGATTGAAAATCTCCGCCCCCGCCGATCTTCGGGCTTTGGGAGATGATGATTTCCAACGTCGGGTTACGAACATGGCCCATTTTGCCTCGACATATGATTTCCACTTCTATCCTTTTGTACTAATATTTTCCTCCTTTCCTTGAGATGATCTTGCGCATGAGCACTATCATGCGTGACACTGTGGCTGGGATAACCTCTTCAGGGAGGTAGAGCTCAGCGAGCCAACGGGATCTTTGGAGCGTCGGTGGAAAGTCTACGGGTCGTGGCCACAAAGTTGAACACCAACTAGCGAGCTCCAACAGCCAATCTACCGCTTTAAATGACAAGTTGGCTGCCCTAACCACCGAGCTCTCCCATGCCCAATCGGAGGTGAGAAAGAAGGAGGAGAAGCTGCGCAGAGCCATGGAGAGCATTTCCCAAGCTCGTAATGAGGGCAAAGTTGTTGGTCTCAAGCGTGGTCGTGATGAATGGGCCACCGAAAGGGGAGAAGTTGATACTGATCGAGGAGATTCAAGAGAATATTGCCGACGAGGCTCTACCCTACTTGGAGCACGGTTTGAATATTATGGCTAGGACACCCTTCCGATGCCCGATCTTAAAGAAGCCATCCAGGAGATTGTAGTGCTCAATGTTGCCCTTAATGCTCCTACTCCCCTCTTCTTTGCTCTTAACACCGCCTCCCTCTCACGCCCTTAATGCTCCTGCTCCCACCACTACTCAAGTTGGCTTTGTTCCGTTGCCCATCGCAGGCGTTTCTCTTCCTCCGCCAACCCTCCGAGCTTCGCAACCTCCACAAACGTTTCAATCCCTGTGAAGGGAGGGCAATGCTACATGGAAATTGAAACCATACCCGACACCGAGGGGATGCCTTTAGGAGAAATGAGACCTCTGTTGGCGTTCTTTGCGCAAAATTATGGTCTCTAATGAAGTTGTTCTCTTCTTGTAAATAACTTAAGAACATTTGCTCTAATTTTAGCCGGAACGATGCTTTGTGTACTCTTTCGGTTTAGCTAATGCTTCTATGCTCTTGATATGAAGTTTGCTTTTTTTATATGTTGTTACTATTTTTCATTTTTTCTTTTGGTTTCATGATCTTTCCTTCTTATCTAAAATATTATTTTTGAAATATTCTAAGGGATCTAGGGTGGAGGCGAGCCGAGCCCCGCCCCAAACCCCAAGATTTTGGGCAATCCCTCGACTTGTCTCGAAATCTCCTAAGGGATCCTGGGGTGGCTCGAGCTCAGCTCTGCCCCCTAGATTTTGGGCAATCCCTTAGATTGCCTCGAAATCTTCTAAGGGACCCAGGGTGGCTCGAGCTCAGCTCTGCCCCCTAGATTTTGGGCAATCCCATAGATTCTCTCGAAATTTTCTAAGGGACCCGGGGTGGCTCGAGCTCAGCTCTGCCCCCTAGATTTTGGGCAATCCTTAAGATTGTCTCGAAATCTTCTAAGGGACCCAGGGTGGCTCGAGCTCAGCTCTGCCCCCCTAGATTTTGGGAAATCCCTTAGATTGTCTCGAAATCTTCTAAGGAATCCAGGGTGGCTCGAGCTCGGCTCCGCCCTAGATTTTGGGCAATCCCCGGGATTGTCTCGAAATCTTCTAAGGGATCCAGGGTGGCTCGAGCTCACTGCCCCCTAGATTTTGGGCAATCCCTAAGATTGCCTCGAAATCTTCTAAGGGATCCAGGGTGGCTCGAGCTCGGCCGCCCCTAAATTTTAGTCTTAAGCTTTAATTTCGATCTCTCGGTTCGTTCTCGAATCGACCCATAGGACCCGTGGCTCGAGCTCGCTCTTACCTCCGGGGGGTTTGATTCACCTGCGGGTTCGTTCTCGAATTGACCCATAGGACCCGTGGCTTGGCTTGAGCTCAACTCTTACCTCCAGGGTTTGATTCAAAAGGAAATGTAATTTGAGCTTAGCTAATATTCATTCAAAACATGATATTCATTGACTTGATAGAAATTACATACAAAAGCGCTTCAAGTGGCATACATTCCGGGGTCGTTGGATTTTTTGCCCTTCCATATCTTCTAACCGATAAGCCCCTAAATGCGACAACTTTAGTTACTTTATAAGGCCCTTCCTAGTTTGCTTCTAGTTTTCCCGGGGGGTTTCAACGCGTCTACTTGCCTCGGGAACATATCTCCTACCTAAAAATTCCTCTTTTTACCCTCTTATCGCATGAAGCTTTCATAGCCCCCTTGCTAACCTCCATTCTTGTGCACGCCCCGACTTCTTTCTTCCACCTCGTCCGGGCTTCTCTCATTAACCCCATTTTTTGCTCCTCTTCGTAAGTATTTATGCGATCGTTTCCATCCCTATCTCCACAGGTATGATGGCCTCCGTTCAGTATACCAAACTAAATGGCGTTTCTCCCGTTGCTTCTTTTGGGGTAGTGTGATAGGCCCACAACAAATGCATCAAGTTCATCCACCCAACTTCCTCCAACTCTGTCTAACCTAGCCTTGATTTCTTTGACTATAGTCCTATTAGTCACCTCCACTTGTCCATTGGCTTGGGGATGGGCAACAAAGGTAAAATATTGCTTTACCTTCATCTCTTGACACCAACTTGATTTTTCTACCTTGGAAGCTGTGTGCCATTGTCCGAGATCAAATCCCTGGGCCATCCGAACTGCGACAATGTTCGTCCATATGAAATCCTTTATGTTCGATTCCCCTATCCTTGCCACAGGCTCAACTTTGACCCATTTCTTGAAGTAATCGGCTGCTACTATCAAAATCTTTTCTTTGCCCTCGACGCTATCGAACGGGCCTACTATATCAATTCCCCATATGGAAAAAGGGCAAGGTGAATTCATAACTCCCAACATTTCCGCAGATTGATGTATTAAAGAGTCGTGCTTTTGGAATTTCTCGCACGTCGAACCGGAGTATTCGCCGCTTCTCCGATCTTGCCAAAAGTAACCCCGCCCGCTAACTTTCCGAGCAAAGCTCTACTTACTCCATGCGCCTCACAAGCCCCTTCGTGTATTTCCTTCAAAGACATAGGCTCCTCTTCCTCGAGATAGGGATCTTAGCGATGGTCTGCAAAGGATTTCTTGTATAGCAACTCCCTATGACACGAAACCTTATTGACCTGGCTTGGACTCAAGCAACTCTCGATTTATCCGTCAGAAAGCGCAGATTGGTTTTACTCAAGTATTAATACATATTGTACCTCCAATCATCCCTTTCCTCAATTTCCCGGACCTTCGCTTCTAAACATGTGGGGCTATGACAAGATGGTAATCTTCGTGGTCTACAATCTTCTCAAGAACTGTCTATTTGGCTAAGTGATCTCGGTTTCATCCTTTTCTCTAGGGATCTGCTCAAGCATGAACTTAGTGAATTGTTTTATCATCCCCACTATTATCCTTACATACCTCTTCATTCGATCTTCCTTTACCTTGAACTCCCCAAGACTTTATTAGTTACCAAAGCATAGAATCGAATATGCTCAAACCAACTTGATTCCTAGGTTGATTGCCATTTTCAACCCCTCACCAATGCCTCATATTCGCCTCGTTATTGGAGGCTCAACCCAAACTTGACAAACAAACTCAGGTCTTCCTCGGGGATTGGTCAACACAATTCTGCCCACTTCCAATGGAAGTTGATGACCCATCTACATGCAAAGAACCACTCCGCCGCCTCTCCTTCAAACATCATCTCTTACGGGGAAGTCGGTCGGGGGCTTGAGCCTTAATGGATGTGCGCGGATGATACTCGATATCAAATTCTCCCATCTCTATGGTCCACTTAATCATCCGACGATACCTTGGGCTTACCCATGATACGCCCTAATTGCAAATTAGTGTAAACCACTATTTTATGTGACGTAAAAATAAGGTCCGAGCCGCCATCTTGACGTAACCAATGCCACACCTCTTTTCTCGACCTCACGAACCTCATCCCCATGCAATAGCTTCGACATAGTAGATATGCATCTGCCGACTGCTCTTCCCTCAATAAGACCGAGCTAATTGTTGCTTCTTCTACCTGATAAATACAAATACAAGGCCTCTCCTTGACAAAGCCGTTAACATAGGTAGCTTAAACAGGGAATGATTTTAATTCCTCAAACGCCTTCTCCCACTCGGTGTCCACTCAAACTTTTTATCCTTTCTTAGAACCTTGAAAAAGGCAAACTTCTTTCAAGCTGATTTAGATATGAACCGGTTCAAAGTCGCTTTATCCTACCCATGAGTGTTGTACTTTGTTTATGCATGTGGGCGACACCATGTCCATGACTGCCTTACCTTCTCCGGATTCACCTCTATACCCCATCGGTTACCAAATAACCTAAAAATTTCCCGACCTTACACCAAAGGAGCACTTGGTTGGGTTGACTTCATCCAAATTTCCTTAGGACACTTTGAAGGTCTCGCTAGGTTGCCACATGTGTTTTGGCTGCGTCTCTTGACCAACATATCATCCACATATACTTCCATGTTGCGCCCCTAACTCGACCCCTTAACCAACATATCATCCACATATACTTCCATGTTGCGCCCTAATCGACCCTTGAACATCCTATCCATCGGCCTACGGTAGGTAGCTCCACATTTTTCAACCCAAATGGTATGACTACGTAGCAATACATTCTGTGGACATTATAAGGCTTTCTTTCTTCGATCTTCCTCCCCCAAGACGGATTTGATGGTACCCTGGTATCGTCCATCATGCTTAACATGATTTCGTAACGAGAAGTGGAGTCAATCGGTTGGTCAATCCTCTAAAGTGGATAATGATCTTTGGGGCAAACCTTATTTAGGTCTCGAAAATCAATGCACTTTCGTGAGGTATCGCGCTTAGGTACCAACACGGCATTAGATAGCCACTTGGGGAATTGTATTTCCTTTATATGACCTACTTCCCGGACCGCTACCTCTTCTTGCACAATCTTATCATTTCGGCCCCAAAAGATCGCTTATCGCTTAATCGGTCTCTCTCCTAGTCCACATTGAGGTGATGAGTGACCTACTCCGGTCTACCCCCTTTAGGTCTCCCCGGACCATGCAAACACATTCAAACTCCCTTAAAAATTGACTATTTCGCAGTCAACTATTAAGTTGGTTTTTATACCAATGTATTGAATATTCTAGACTAGGAGTTTGCGGTGTTTTCGAGTATTTTAGTGTCGTTTGAGTCGAGTTTGTGTCATTAGTTGTCGTTTGTGAGTTGGGACTAATTATGGTAGCTTAAATGATCAAGAATGATGAAAAACGTGTTTGGACGGTGAATATCACATTTTAAAAGCTAAAAAACAGAAAAGTATCGAAGCCACGAGCGCGAAGACAAAACCCCGCGCGCGCGCGGGAGTACAAAATAGTACAAAGCGCATAGCAAGGATGGGCGGCTGCGGCTCCATACACAAGGGCCGCGCCCAAAAATGGCGGCAGGGTAATGAAACAGAGTAGCGCCGCAACGCCATTTTGGGCGCGTTGCGGCGCGTGATGAAGAACGATGAGCGAGCAAAGCGGGCGTGTGACAAGCGGTGGGCAAGCAACGGCGAGCGACGAGCATGTGACGCAGAGTAAGATGGGTACATGGCAACGCGCCATTGCCCATTTACCGCAAAGACGCGACGAATGGCGATAGGGCGATAGCAGCTGGCCATGCGCGTGAGGAAGAAGGATGAAGCAGCGTCGCGCGGAATGGGCCGAGCGTCTGTTGAGTTATTTTTGGGCCTTTTGACACGATTCGAGGGTTTCGAGCCTATAAATATGAGAAGTGACGTACAAACAGGGGGTCGGACATTATTTTGAGCACAACGCAAGGCAAGAGACACAGAGCTGTAGGATTCGGGACGGCAATTGGAGGCACTTCTTGTGCGGACACAGAGAATTCCTTCTATTTTCTTCTCAATTCTTTCTTTGTTGTTCTTTGTCGATTTCTTGAGATGTAAAATTATTTCTTCATGAGTTTTTATACATCCAATATGAGCTAAACCTATTTTTTAGGGGATTGATGTAACTTACGTTTGAACTATGTTTTGATTTCAGTTTATGAAATTCGCATATTATTTAATCTATTTGTGCTATTTGATTTGATTGCATCGAATTATCGATCAATAATTTAGATTGTTTGGCGTGTTTGATTTGGCTTTCGAGAGAGGTAATTGAACGCTCCGGCCATAGAATAGTACAACTAAGGTTTCATAGAATCGAGAGATTTATAAATCTTTTGAAGCTGTGATAGAATATTCATTGAGCGTATTAGGGTTTAATTTATGATTTTTATAGAGATATCGAAATCAAAAATTAGAACCTAGAATCACTTGGCACTCGAGAGAGGAAGTGATAAAGCGGTAGGAATATTGGCTTATAGATTAATAACTTGTGATTAATAAACTGGATTGAAAATATAGGGGATAACAGGTGAAATCAACCTCTAGAATTCATATTCTACGTGTTTGATTAATTGTCCGAACCAATTTAGTTGCTTATTTTTAGTTTTATTTTTAGTTTTATAAATCATCATCTCTTTCCAGATTTCTAGATAGAATTAAGCTATTTTAATTATAGTACTTAGTATAAAATTCGATAACAATCCTGTGGAGACGATAACCCTACTTTTAAAACCTATACTAAAACTTGACACAAATACGCTGCGGTAATATTTTCGCGATCAAGTTTTTGACGCCATTGTCGAGGATTGTTTTATCCAATTTTAAACTAATACTATTACCAAGTAGTCTTAATACTAATCTAGACTAGTTTAGGAATCATAATTTCGTTTTTCTCATTTGACTTGTCTGTTTTATGCGAAATTCTAAAGATATTAATTTGCTTCCTTTTGATCCAGAGATTGAAAGGACAATTCGAGCAATCCGTCAAGCGACAAAGCGGCGAGAATCGAGCAATAGCGGCGCGGGGCGATGAGAATATGTAAATCGGGTCGTGAATGTGCCACCACGGCTGAGGCACTAGAAAGGGCAATCCGAGATTACTTTCTACCGACCATGAACTAGAATTACTCCGGGAATTGTACGCTAGCCCATAAATGCGAATAATTTCGAATTAAAACCGGGCCTCATAAGCATGGATTAGCGAGAATCGGTTTGGGGGAGTCCCGGTGGATGATCCGAATACACATCGGCCACATTCTTGGAAATTTGTGACACCATCAAGATGAATGGTGTGACCCGATGAGGCCATTCGATTGAGGCTTTTCCCGTTTTCACCGGGATAAGGCCAGGCAGTGGTTTCTGACGTTCGCCCCGGGAGTATTACGAGTAGGATGATCGACTCAAAAGTTCTTAGCAAAATTTTTCCCTTCAAAGAAGACACTCCAACTAAAGAGCGAGATAGCCCAATTCCAACAGATTGATTTTGAGCCGTTATACGAAGCAGGAGCGATTTAAAGATTTGTTGCGGAGATGCCCACAACATGGATATGCGGTTGCGAGAGGGTTGATATTTCTACAATGGGTGAATGGGCATACGAGGATGATACTAGATGCGGCATCAAGAGGTACATTGATGGCTAAAACACCGGCGAGGCCTTACTTTACTTGAAGAAATGGCCACAAACAACTATCAATGGCCCTCTAAGAGATCAAAGAAGCTAGTTGTCGGTGTTCTTGAGTTGGATACAATGTCGACTTTAGCGCTCAAATCTCGAGTCGACAAAGCAATTAGCAATCATGAATCGGCAACACACCACTGACAAGCCGCACTCCCACCCGCCACCGTTCACGCAGCCACTCACACATGGAGCAAGTCAATTATGTGAATAATCGGGATTTTAATAATAGAGGCAATTCATTACCAACTCACTACCACCGGGACTTCGCAATCATGAGAATCTCTCTTATAGCAACAACATGAACGTATTGAATCCACCTCCGGGTTATCCAAACCCATCCGGTTCAATGCACTCGGAGGTGAAAAGAAGCAATCGCTAGAGGAGATGCTCGGCTCATTCATCGGAGAGACCAGAATCGAATGAATAGGAGTGAGGCGCAGATTGATGGTCCGAATACTAAGATGAGCACAATGGAGACGATATTTGGTCGATCGAGACACAAATGGGTCGAGTTGGCTACTGGTAGTGAATTCATTGCGTGAAGGGAAAGTTCCCAAGTGATACATAGGTTAATCAGAAACCTTTGCAATGCGGTTTACGTGAAAAAGGAAGCAAAAATTCACTGGCCCCAGAAGAATCACCTATTTATGCGAAACCAATGGAATCAAGAAAATGAAGTTGGAAGATTTTGAGACTGTCTATTTGTGGAGGAGTGTAGTGCAATAGTCCAAAGTAAACTACCTCGAGAAAATGAAGGATCCGGGGAGTTTCACTATTCCTTGTACTATTGGAGGAGTTTTCTTTGAGAAACCACTTTGTGATCTTGGGTCCAGTGTGAATCGATATCTCTTTCGATGTGACGAAGTTTGGGCTCGGGAGGTGAAGCCATCCAATATCACTTTGCGGTTAGGCGATCGATCCATCGCCTATCGTGGGGAATCATTGAAGATGTATTGGTAAGAATTAATAATTTTGTTTTTCCTGTGGATTTTGTAGTGTTGGACGCGAACGAGGAAAAGAAAATACCTATCATATTTGGGCAACCGTTTTTAGCTACAAAGACGGGCTTTGATCGATGTAGAAAGCGGGGAGCTAACATTGCGGGTAAATCGGGAGAAAGCGTATTCACCATCCATCCAACCAACATGCTAAAATTTGAATTAAAGGATGGTAAGCGGATGGTTGGGAATACTGTTGAAGACATTGGAGGTTGGGGAGTTTCTAAGGGCAATGTGGATAACATGCCTATTGGAGCCCCAACTTGAGGATAATCGACATACAGGTCAAGATCGTAAACTTAGTGATTCTTGGGAGGCAACCCAGCCCCTTTTATTGCTTTCTTAGTTTTAATATAGTTTAGTAGTTGTTTTTTTTTTTTGAATTTTTTTTGCATTTTTAGGAGTAGTAAGTTGCATCATACCCCACCCCTCTTATTTGTGCAACTCCCACATATCCCACTCCATCTTCACAAAGGAACATTATAACACCACACACACCATATTCATCTCATCCATTCATTATTTGGTAAGTTTGTAACTTCCAAACCCCACCCCATTTTCCCCATCTTGTGATTTTGGTGTGATTAGATTGTAGTAGTGCTAGGATAATTGTTGTTGATTTGTGGATTGTGGATTGGTTGATCATGTTAGACTTAGGCTTGGTGTTGATTTTTGGGATTGCATTGAGTTACCCATTGCATTCACTATCTTTGCCCAAATTCATGCATATGAGGTGTTTGATTAAATGCCCCAATGATAATTTCAAATTGATTAGTGCTATCTTGCATATCTATGCTTATCTTTTTGACATGGCACTATATTTTCTACTTGGGTGCATTATGTATGGGCTTTGATTGTCGATTTCTCACCCATAACCGAATTCCATGGTTCCACGAGTTTTGTTTTCTTGTCACCTTGATAGGTTACAAAGATGCGAAACCAAAGAGGACCGAGGCAAGGCGAATGGGAAGAACAAGACCACACCTCGGAGGCATACAACACCCACATGCTTGTGATCTAGGACGCATTGTGAGCTTATACGAGACACCTCCTACACGTAGTAGTACCACATGACTTAAGGAGTCTTCGCTCCTCGGCTACCTGGGAAAGTCCTTTTTCCCACCTCTCCATTGGGGACAATGTCGTTTTAAGTTTGGAGGGGTGCGTCTGTTTTTATTCTTGAGTCGAGTCTTGAGTAAAAAAAAACGAAAAAAAGAGTCTAAAGTCGAGTCGAAGTCGTTTGTAAAAGCGTGAAACCGCATGACTAAGTGAATTTGTTGGATATGAGTTGAACGGTCAAAAAGAGCATGTGTTTGAGCGTGATTTATTCTTCTTTCCATTAATTTTATCTATATACTTAACTCTGTTGAATTATTCGGGATGATTTATGCGATTGAGTGTTTCTTTTATGATCCCACGGATTCTAGAACTTATCCGATCACTAGTCGAGGCAAAATCCTAGGTGAAGTAACATTAAGGAAGTGATTTAGGCCATCTTTGAACAAGCGAGCCTAAAATGCCTACCTTTGTATTGTATTTTCCCTAGTGTCCCCCTTTGACCCTTATAAACCCGTTTCTTTGGCAACCAATCTAATACCCAGAGCCTAAATGTGAATATCCTAATTATCCATCACTCATGCACACAAAGTATAGAAAACAAATGTCGAAGGTTGAGGAGGGTATGATGAGAAGAGTTTGTATTTAATTGAATGAAGTTGCCCAAGAAAAGAAAATATGAAACCCCATGTATGCAAAAGAATAAGTTTGGGGTTCCGAAAAAAAAAGAAAAGAAAATGAGAAAAATCAGTAGAATGAAGGTTCATAAACATTGCGGATTTCAAAAAGCGAAGGGTAGTATTGATTGTTGATTAAAAGTGATAATTGTGTGTTTGGGTGATTTGAGCCACTTAATCCCATATTTTCCTACCTCACCCTAAGCCCACATTACAAGCTTTAAAAGTCCTATTGATCCTTGTGTTACATTAGCCTACATTAGTGGAGATTAGTGTGAAAGACAAGCCTATGGAGTCCGGTAAGCATCTCATCTCTATATTCAAAAAGTGGATCATTTTGAAAACACTTGATTGCGTGAATCTATCTCGAATAATGAATACGGGGTTGGCTCGAACATTCCACCTTCATGGTCATATTGTGAAAATACGTGCTTTATTGATAGTAAAACGGAATTTGACGAATGAGTTTGGTTGTGAAGTTTCGCAGATTAGTTTGTTGAGTCGATTGTCTTCATTTTTCTTCATGTTGGTTGATTTTTTGAGTCCGTAATTGCTTGAGTACAAGCAAACGTCTAAGTTTGGGGTATTTGTTAAGTTGGTTTTTATACCAATGTATTGAATATTCTAGACTAGGATTTTGCGGTGTTTCGAGTATTTTAGCGTCGTTTGAGTCGAGTTTGTGTCATTAGTTGTCGTTTGTGAGTTGGGACTAATTAAGGTAGCCGAAATGATCAAGAATGATGAAAAATGCATTTGGACGGTGAAGATCACATTTTGAAAGCTAAAAACGGAAAAGTATCGACGGAGCACGAGCGTCGAAGACCAAAAACCCCGCCGCGGCGCTGGGGTACAAAATAGTAAAGACAGTACACATAGCAAGGATGGGGCGGCAGCTGCAGCAAAAATGGCGCAAGTAATGGAACAAAGTAGGAAGCTGCTGCGGCCCGCGATGAAGAACGGTGGCGGACGAGGCGTGTGTAGCAGCGGTGGGCAAGCAACGCAAGCCAGCAGCGGTGTGTGCAAAGCGGATGGAATGGGCGCTGCTGCGGTGCACCATTGCAGGCCACTGCAACGCGCGACGAGTAGACAAAGACGACGGCAAGCAAGGCCTGGCCTGCGCGCGAGGAGAAGGATGCATGCGGCAGCGTCCGCGCGGAATGGGCCCGAACGTCTGGCCGAGTTATTTTTGGGCCTTTTTGACGCGATTTCGAGGGTTTTGAGCCTATAAATATGAGAAGTGACGTACAAACAGGGGTCGACATTATTTTGAGCACAACGCAAGGCAAGAAACACAGAGCTAGGGTTCGGGATGGCAATTGGAGGCACTTGCAAATGCGGACACAGAGAGAATTCCTTCTCTTTTCTTCTCAATTCTTTCTTTGTTGTTCTTTGTCGATTTCTTGAGATGTATAATTATTTCTTCATGAGTTTTTATACATCCAATATGAGCTATACCTATTTTTCTAGGGGATTGATGTAACTTACGTTTGAACCTATGTTTTGATTTCAGTTTATAAAATTCGCATATTATTTAATCTATTTGTGCTATTTGATTTGATTGCATCTAAATTATCTCGATCAATAATTTAGATTGTTTGGCGTGTTTGATTTGACGCTTGAGAGAGGCAATTGAACGTCCGGCCATAGAATAGTACAACCTAGGGTTTCATAGAATCGAGAGATTTATGAATCTTTTGAAGCTTTGTGATAGAATATTCATTGAGCGTATTAGGGTTTAATTTATGATTTTTATAGAGATATCGAAATTAGAAATTAGAACCTAGAATCACTTGGCGCTCGAGAGAGGAAGTGATAAACGGTAGGAATATTGGCTTATAGATTAATAACTTGTGATTAATAAACCGAATTGAAAACATAGGGGATAACTAGGTGAAATCAACCCTCTAGAATTCATATTCTACGTGTTTGACTAATTGTCCGAACCAATTTAGTTGCTTATTTTTAGTTTTATTTTTAGTTTTATAAATCATCATCTCTTTCCGATTTCTAGATAGAATTATTATTTTAATTATAGTACTTAGTATAAAATTCGATAACAATCCTCGTGGAGACGATAACCCTACTTTCAAAACCTATACTAAAACTTGACACCGTACGCTTGTGTAATATTTTCGCGATCATCGCCCCAGGATCTAATCGCATTCCAACTCGGGTAAGTTTTGCAGTTGCCCGGGATTAGCTCCACATACATCAACTCCTCTTCGGCCTTACACCGAAAGTGTCCGCACATTATCCTTCTTTTTCAATTTCTTGGTTTCGTTTCCCTTTCTATCTCCACCTCATTTCTCTTTGATTTTTTCGATCTCCTTTCCGAAAAACATCCACGTAACGCTTTCTTGCCACTGGGCGTCTCCCTCACCTCCCTTCTTTGTTTCCCACAACAACTTGAGTGGCTTGGAAAGAGTTAAGTCCAGTCTACATATTATGGCATTATAAGCGGAATATGAATCTAGGATAAGGAAAGTTACCATCCGAGTTTTCTGTAGGGGTAGACTCCCATTGAGATAGGCATTGTGACCTGCCCTACCGACTCGATCATGCCCTCTCCAAACCCAAAAAGTGCGGTCTCCACAGGCTTGATATCCATCTCCGGATCCATCTTTAGGTAAGCATCATAGAATAGTATGTTGACAAAGCTCCCTGTATCTACCATGGCCCGCGCCACTTCGAAATTAGCCATATTAAATGTTATAACTAGAGCATCATTGTCGGGCATGGACACCCCCTTTAGATCACCCGATCCAAAGCACACCACAGGACCCGCCGAACTATTTTCTACCTCCAAAATGCTACACTCCCCGACCTAGCATGAACCTTCCTCGCGATTTGAATCTCCATCCGTTGGCCCCCACTATTATATGATGGTAGGTTCACTTTCACTCCCGACCTTCCCTCTCGAACGGACTCTCTCTTGATCCGATTCTATAACCACCCATTTCTAACCATGCGCTCAATCTCGTCCCTTGAGATGCATGCACTCCTTCGTTGTATGCCCATAATTATTATGGAACTCACAAAACAAGTTTGACCTCGGCTTATGCGGACACCTGGAATAATTGCGGGCCATTTTAATTCTTTATGGTTAGCAATCGCCACTGCACTGGCCCGGGCCGCGACAGGGGTGTGTATCTCTATATTTTCATAGCCCTGGTGAGCGGACTGGCCGATTATCCTTTCGTATCTTTTCAAACTCCCATCTCATTTGTCTATCGCTCTTCTCCTCTTCTGTCCATCCCCTCATTCTTCTTGCCCTCCCGCGCTCCTCCAAATTTATATATTTTTTTTTTGCTCTACCTAGAAGGTCATCGAAATTCTTAGTTGCTCTTTTCTCCACCGATCCAAGAAATCCCCTCCCCGAGTCCCGGGGACAGAGCACTCGCCAACACCTCATGGGTGGCGGATGGTACTTCCAAGGCCGCATGGTAAACTTCCTTATGTAGCTCTCGCAATGACTCGGACTCCCTCTTCTTGATATTAAAGGTGGTTAAAGGCGTTTTTCGATGTTTAGATAACTAGCAAACCGATACAAAAAGGCCAAACCGAACTCGTTGAATGAGCCTATGGAGGCGGTGGAAGGCGACTAAACATTTGTTGGCTACTTTAGACAATGTTGTGAGGAAAACCCTACACTTGACTCCTCGGAGTATCTATGAAGGAGGGCGGAATTATCGAAGCGACATAAGTGCTCCCACGGGTTGGTGGTCCCATCATATTCATAGCTTAGCGCCCTAAAGTTGTTAGGTAAATCATCGCCAAGATTACTTCCTGAATGGCACACCCTTCTTCGGCTCTCTACCCTCTACCTCTAACGCGTTCCTCATTTTCCTCACCTCCTCTCGCAAATTTCCCACCTCATACCATATACCCCTCTTCTATCACATCCCGCTCCCCACTCCTCTCTCCCTCCTAGGCGAACCCCCCTCTCAACCCTATCCTTCTCGCTCCTCCTTGCCAAAGCCGCACTCACCGCCCCTTGAATCAAGAACGCCAATCGATCCCTGAACCGCTGCAGAGACTCCTTGGCAAACCGGGCATTCGATTTTGTGCGAGAATCTCCCCGTGAGGGGTTCGACCCCACCCCAGTGTCTCCATTGTAATGCTTGGGATCCCCAAAGGAACCCTAGCAGAAAGAGGGTTCGACTCCACTCTGGCGTTTCCAACGTGTTCTCACTCCTCACCCTCTCACCCCCGATTGAAGCACATTCCCCTCGGGATGCAAACCCCTTTTCCCTAGCATCTACCCCACTCATACTCACGTCAATATCTCAAAAGTTCCCACAGACGGTGTCACTTGATCGGTCCGAGAAGAGAACCTCCCAAGATTCCCAACTTGATCCTCACGCCTTCTTACACAAGACAACCGAAAGAATTTCGGCATTAGCACTCCAGACGATCAAGTTAGTATTTGCTTAAGAACAAAGATTCACAAGTAAGAAAGTAGGAAAAACTATATATGCCACGTTAGAGAGAAAAAACAGGATCATCTATAAGGGATACTCCTCCTCTATATTTTATACTAGCTCCTTATGGCTTATACTTACACGTGGCACCTCCGGATTGGCTCGAGCACTGTTACCCAAGTACTTTCTCGGGTCCCTGGTCAACCTCGTAGTTACTCAAGTCAGGTCGGCTCGGTCACATCACGATCATAGTTAATGTATCTTTGCATCATGCACCCTATGTAATTAATGCTACCTAGAAGAACCCGCCAACATTCCCCTTATCTTCGCCAGGTGGAGTTTTGTCATTAATGTTGCCTTGGGTTGGTGCGAGGCATTTGACACGCCAGGTAGAGCTGTTCCGTATTTAATGCTTCCTCGAATAAGGTGTCCCTTAGTTAATGTAGCCGGGAATAACCAACTGTCACTTCAAACGCTCTTATCGAGACATTTTTGTTGCTAGGATTGATGTGCTTGAACTCCTTTTGGGCTTGGACTAAACCCAGGTCCTTCCCAGATAGACCTCCTAATTGCCTACTCTGAACGAGCTGCCGGATCTATCATTTCATGACAGACCAGGCCTATATTTTAAGCCGGATCAACAACAAAATAACAAAATCGATAATGCCCAACATATGATGCATTATAATGTCGGTGGATTTTAACCGCCCATTCACTAGGAAGAAGAAAAAATGATCGAGCAAGCACAATTTTGTGTTTTGATAAAATTCTAGTGTGTGTGTGTAAAGAAAGAGGAGCATATATCAATCATCAATCAATAGTAAAAATCACAATTTCTAATTATCCATTTTTGGCCCTAGGGTTTGAAATTTGGTCTTTTTTTCTCACAAGTATGCACAGGGGCCTCACGGATAGCAAAGTAGATCATGGGTCGCAATGCGAGGGGTGGACAAGCTTGAGCCTAGATCGACGAGAGCAAGAGCGAGTGTTGAGAGGGAAAGAGAATGAAAGAGAGACGAGTCGCAAGAATTGAGAATGAGAACACATCAATTTCTATTCTTTCTTCTTATTCCTTCTTTTTCCTTTTCAAAATGAGATCTTTTTTCTTTAACCTAAGTAAATAAATAAACAATATTCTCTCAAAAAAATATAATAATAAACAATATATATAAATTCATTATTTCATGTGAGGTTGCAACACAGTATATCTGAATACCAAAAAATTTGGTGGGAAATATATGACGCCTAAATTTAGAATTTTCCAACCAATAATGAGGGGAATTCTTTGTTACACAAATAATGAGGGAAAAAGTTATCAATAACTAGAAAATTAAGACTTCCTCACAAATAATTAAACCTGTTAACTACAAGTTTTTTTAACTCTCATTAAAGTCTCATAAATTATACTTTTAGTGACCATTTTTTCATACCCTCACTACATTATCGTCATTATAAATTGAATTTATTGCAGTGAGTACAGAGAGTTGCGAGATATTAATGAAAACCTCTTTTAGCCATGTTTCTCTTCTTTCAATTCGTTATTTTTCTTTCAATGAATCTCCATCTTTTCCAAGAAAGCGTGTAAATTATGTTGTTATACTTCGGATTTTATTCGATGCCATTGCCATCGATCATTTTGTTTTATTATCTATTGCCATCAAAGGATGAACTTGAATCCTTGATCATCTATGATGATGTTGCTCCATTTCAACAATTCATTTCATTTATCTTGTTCTTCGTAATGGGATTATTAATTTGTTTTACCAAAATTTAATACATTCGTTATAATAAAATAAAAATATTACGATTAACCTCCTTTAGTTTAATTAAGACATAATCAAACATGTGGATTTTTTTATAGTTTTAAAACATCTATGGATTTTTTGTAATTAGCCCAAACTTCAGGGGGTGTTTTTATAATTATCCCTAAAAAGATTACTTATTTATCATTCAAAGGCCTAATAGATAATACATAAATGTAGCATAGATATTACGGAACCATATCACATGTCATAAGACTCATAACCGCATTATATACCAAATTTATGAATATATCTACCATGCATCATGATTTCATAAAAAGAAAAGGAATCTTGGAGTAAAAATAAGCTAAAATAGTGGAATTCTGATGTGATTGCCTCATTATCTCTCTCTCTTCCCAAACTGCAGTAAGGGACAACTTTTTTTTCTTAGTGTGCTCCTAAAAAGACATGAAATTGAAGTAAGATTCTCGTCCCCACAAGAGTCTGGTAATTGAATAGATTTCTCATGTCCTATGAAAGGGACACCACCCAACTAGATATAGTATAACCGATAATTTAATACTCGATTAATCAATAATATCGTTTAAATAATATTTTTGGTTGGTCCGACTTAGGAACACCAAGCAAAATTAATAATTCGCTAATTTAATATCTCGCTAAATTAATAAATATTGGCAGTCCTAAAATTATTAATTTATAGAAATTTAATTGTATATCTCAATTAATCTCCACTTTTGTGAAAGAGAGAATTTGAGCCAAAAAAAAAAGGCACTACTAGTTAAATACTATAGGACAACAAAAGAGCATAAATTTTATTACATGAAGAGGGTGTTTGCCATTTTAAGGCTTAATTGCATTTTTGGTCATATTTAGATGACATATTTAATCATGTAATTATCGTGTGTAGCCATGTTGGTTTCATATATATAAAACAAATTGGCATGTTTGGTTCTCTAATTGCGCTATGTAGCAATTTCGGGTCTCAGTAAATTATAGTTTTGTGCAATTTGATCCCATAAGTTCTAAGTAATTTGTGCAGTTTTGGTCCTGAAAAGATGAAATTTGACATATCGATTTGGGAGCAAAATTGCAAAAGATAGAACTTACGAGACTAAAATTGCACAAAAATTAAAATTTACGGGACCGAAATTGCTACATAATACTTGCAGGACCCTACAAGTCCCTTGTACTTACAAAACCAAAATTGCGATTAAGTCTCCATTTAAAAGATCTTAGAAGCTCTTACATCTTATAAGATGTTAGATCTTATTTGAAAAATAAGTGATTGATGTGTTTGAATAAAATAAGTGAAAGAGTTTATAAGATATTAATAATGATATTATTGTAATTAAAATGACCAAAGTGAAAGGAGGTTGTTAAAATAAGTTTTAGTTTGCAAATAAGGTGGAATCCCCACTTTTTGAAAAAGAGTTTATAAACTTTTAACCTCTTATTTTGGGAACTTAGAAGATCTTTATTTTTTATCAGTCAAAAAGAGAATTTATTAAGGGGCACAAGGGTGCCCAACCCTTACACCAAAAACAGGTTAGTTCAATCCCAAACAAATTTTTGGTTCTAAAAGCCAATCGAAAAGGATACGATACACACCCTTGCATTTCTAGCAACTAACCATAACCAAATCCCGAGTTTGATAGTGTCCATGGTTTTTTCAACATTGAAGGCTCCATTGTTGAAGATGATATTGTTACGATCCTTCCGATTCCCCAAATGACTCCCTCCCAGATTGATTTCCATTCCTTTCGAGATCGCGGCCCGAGATTAATCCCATATGTTGGTCAAGACTTTTCTCCGCCTCGTCCGGTAGGGCGGTAAGAAACCCAAACCATTGATAGAGTTTTTCCACACGAGGTTGGAAGATTCACAAGTAAAGAAAAGGTGTGACGTGGTTTCCACCTCTTTGTTGCAAAGAACGCAGTTCACTTCCCCATTGTCTTCGATAACGCCCTTTTAAACAAATTGTATCTTGTTGGAATCCTATCTTGAAACATTTTCCACACAAAGGCTGAGATTTTAGAAGGTACCACGTTGCACCATACCTTGTTGAGGTTGCTGCGATCGACGAGTTCATTCGAGTGAAGTTCTTCAAGAATGTTATGCTTCTTTGACGTTATATGTTCCGTTAGGGCTCGTCTTCCACCTCCAATAATCTGGCTTGTTTTTCGTCTAAATTGTACTTGTCAAGAGAGAACAGAGCTCAAGAAAGAGAGATTGTTCCCACTCAAATAGATTTCTCCTCCAATTCCATTCCCAAATCCATTTCCCATTCTCCCATCTCCCCTTTCAATGATATTTTTGTCTTTTTTAAATCGATGTTAGCTGATCGGCTAAAGGAGTTGCCTAAACACCTCCCTTCGAACCATGGATCCTCCCAAAAAAGAGTACATCGCTTTGCCAACCACTTCACTTAATCTAGTTAAAAACCAATTTTCGGATTCATTATACTTTTTAATTTTTCCAACGTCTTTCCACCACTTGGATTCTTTTATTCGACAACCTCGTATTCTTGCCTTTTTCCACCAACCTTTCTTTCCATATTTAGAGATAAGAACTTTCACCCAAAGATGGTCACGATCAACAAGGAATCTCCAAATCCATTTTCCAAGAAGGGCTTCATTGAAGAGACCCAAATTTCTAACGGCTAAGCCTCCTTTTTCTTTTGGTTTGCAAATAATACTCCATTTATCCCAAGCAATTTTGTGGCTGCCCTCCTTCCCACCCCCTGAAATTTCCTTTGAATTTTTGTTAGGAGCTTGATAGCGATTTGAGATAGCCCGAAAAAAAGACAAAAGATAGAAAGGAAGAGAGTTAAGCACGAATTAAGCACGGTGATTCGGCCGCCAAAAGAGAGATTTTTATTGTCGAAGCGGCTTATACGTCTCTTCAATTTATTAATCAAGTGCCGCCAAATAGCAGGGTTGGAGCCGAAAAACCCACCGGGAAGCCCGAGATAGCTAAATGGAAGAATGTCGATCTCGCAATTAAGGGTTATTGCCATCTCTCGAGAGAATATCTTGTTCCACTCCAATACCCAATAACCTTTTATGAAAATTAATTTTCAGCCCGTAAATAAGCTCAAAAATTCGAAAGACGCATTTAAGGCGCCAAATATTATCCCAGGTCGCTTCCCCAAAGAACATTGTGTCGTCAAGCAAATTGGAGGTGTGAGATCTTCACCGATTTCTACCGACAAGATAAGGACTAAAATTACGATTCCACTTCAAGATCGATCAATTTGCTCGGCCCCTCTCCGCCGCAATGAGAAAAAGAAGGGGAAAGAGGATCGCTTGCCTCGACTCTCCTAAGCCGAATTCCTTCGTAGGATCGCCATTAACCAAGATCGAGGTGGTTCTTTGCGAGAGGCACTCACTAACCCAATTTCTCCATTTTAGATTGAAATTCATTTCCCGAATAACTAAATCAATGTAGCCCCATTCGACCATATCAAAAGCTTTCTCGAAATCCAATTTAAGGATCACCAACGGCTTCTTGCTTTTTTTTGGCTTCATCAATAACTTCATTGGCGGATTGGTAATTACTCATGAAAGCGGATTGGTTGATGCTTATGATTTTCTCCATCACTTTGCGAAGTCTCCCGGAGAAGATTTTGGCTAGAACCTTATAGACACACCCAAGAGAGAGATAGGTCTATAATCTTCGATCTTTTGGGGGTTATCCTTCTTAGGAATTAAGGTAATGAATGAGGCATTGCACCCTTTTGGAAGTTTTATCGTTAACGTGGAATTCCTCGAATGGCGACAAAAATCCTGTTTAAAAATAGGCAAGCACTTCCGAATAAATCCAAATTATAAATCTTCGGGTCAGGGGCTCTTAGTAGAATCACGGTCCCAAATCGCTTGATGGATCTCCTCATCATGAAAGTAGCGTGAGAACTCCATTATCTTCATTTGAAACCTTGTCAAAATGTAAAATACTAAAATTTGGGGTAGTCCAATTGCAAGTCAGTAAATCTTATCGAAAATGGTTCTTGATTCCTTCTTTAATCCCATCAATGTTTCAATCCTCCGCCATCAATCTTAATCGTTTGGATTTCATTTCTTTTGAAATTCCTATTAATGCACAAATGAAAGAAACGAGTGTTTGCGTCACCCTCCACGAGCCACGTCATCCTCGATTTTTGAAATATAGGCTTTCTCTCATTTTGAGAGCTTTCCTTAATTCAACAAAATTAGTTTTCCTCTGTTCAATCTCTTCTTCGGATAAAGCAAGATATGCTCACCCTTGAAGTCCAACCTAGTGATATTGTCCTTGAGTGATTTCACATTGTCATCAATATGTCCAAAACCTTCTATGTTCCATTTCTTAAGAAAACTTTTGAGAAGTTTTAGTTTCTCTTTCAAAACAAAGGCTCCCCACCCTTCAACTTTGAGATCTTTCCAAGTGTTAAGAACCAACTCAGTAAATCCCGGAAAATGGAACCAAGAATTAAGAGAACGGAATGGTTTAGGACCCGATCTTGAAATTCGTTCTTGAGAAGGATCGGACGGTGGTCGGAAATGCTTCGAGACAGCCCCATTGGGTTAGATTCGCCATGAAGAGTACCAATTTTTCGACAAAAGGAACCGTCAAGCCTTGACATGCATTGCCCATCCGGCTTGATCTATGTAAATTTTCTTCTTAAAAGGCAAGTCAATCGGCTCCGATAAAGTTATAAATTCATCAAACCTCCTCATATTTGCGTCAAAATTACCTCTTCTTGTGCTTTTCCGCTCATTAGGCCTTCTAATGGAATTAAAATCCCCAACAATGCACCATCTAGCACTAGGGCTAAGTTTAACTTTATTGTGCAAGTTACACCGAGTTCTTTTTTATGACCGAGAATCACATGGGGCATAAACATTAACAATGACACATTCCAATTGATCAACGCCCCACCTACCTTTTACTCCCAGGATCCCATCCTCTTTCCAAAGCCAATCTTCCATTTTAAAAATGTCCGAACTCCGGATACATAGAAGGCCTCCCGAGACGCCTTCCGATTCTTTGAAACACCAATTACAATCCTCGATCTTTCCAAATGGACAAAGATATTTTTTGGTCAATTCTTTCCAATTTTGTTTCTGAATGCAAAGGAAGTCAATTTTTTTCGCTTTAAAACCATCCTTTGGATCTCCTTCCTTTTAAATTTACCGCCTAAGCCTCTAACATTGAAAGAAATGATTTTCATTGTAAAAAGAGATAATCTCCTTCCAATCAAAAACCTCCCGCTAGCAAGTTGCCGATCTCTATCTCTTTTCTCCATTGCCATGACTTTTCGATAATATCCTTTTCGGAGCCTTTTCCAAAAATCCCTATTCTAGTAGCAAAATTCCAAATTTCTCGTGGCTTCCCACTCAAAGTTTCGATTGAGAAACTGCGGTTGCCACATTCAAAGTTCTTATCACTCAAAGAAATTATCCGGATGAGCAGTGGATATCCTGTCTCTTTAGGTGGAGATGACATTCTTGATTTGCTCAAGCAATTTTTTTTTTCCGTGGTTAGGACCTTTTGCCATGAGACCCTTCTCCTTCCGACTCTAATCGCTTATGAATTTTTTCCACACTTGATTCACAATTTTCGGATCCTTTCTAGAGGCTTTTTGGGCTTCCGCCTCTTTTCGGTCGCTATTTCCTCATCTTTATCCGGATTTGGTTATCCGGGCCACCAACTGGTCCCATGGGGTGATTAAAGTGTGGCTCCACATCAGCATATTCTCGCAATGGGTGCGTCGATTTGTTGTCATAGATGGGATTTTCTACGTCCATTGTTTGATGGGGATTTTCGATTTCGAGGTTTGGGCAGGGGGCCCATGCTTGAGGACTTTTCGACTTTTAAGGATTCATGCGTATCTTGGTTTTCGTGGGCGCGTGAAGGATCCAACCAAGTTGCACACCATGTACGACTTTTTCGGGAAATGCCCCATTCAAGGACACTCTAAGATTTTCAAACCGCTTCTCTCGACCCTTCGTCTTCCGTTGTCGGGATGAAACTAGTGTGATCGTCGTCATCCGAGCTCATCGGAAAGAAAATCAATTGACTTTCTCCTCAAGATGAGAGTATTGATCACGGGACGGGGATTCTCGGATGTGCTTCTTCAATTAAATTAATATTAACAACAATATTGTCTATAGCCACTTTGAGAGATTTGGAGATAATGCAAAGCGTTGAGGTGTGGAAATTAAAACCCTTGCAAAATCGATCCTCTTCTTGTCTAAGGTGGACTTATCACAACTAATCACCTTACCCAAAGGAGAACAAATTAACTCGAAAAAGCTTGAGTCCCAAGCATGAGGAGGGATACCAAAGCATTTAAGCCAAAGAATGTCTCTCGGAATGATGTTGTCCCATTTCCAAGGTTTGATCCATTCAAACCAGGAAGTAATCCATTCTGCTTTCTTCCTCCATGAATTTCTTGAGTTCGAGTTTATCCTCCGCCCAAAAAAGAACAGACTTGCCCCCTCATGGGAATTAAGCGAAGTGCGTCATTTCGATTCTCGAGAGCTCATGGAGAATCAAACTAGATCTTTTCGTTGCGAAGAAGCTCACGAAAACAACCATCAACCCATTTCGCTGCCTCGGAGGAGGAGAAAGAAAGACCGGCCTTTTCTTATTCGCAACCACCTCGACAAAGGACTGTCATCTCTCCATGCATGGCGTCGAATGATGTGGGATTGAGGTGATTGGGAGATGGGATTCGGATTTCGACCCTTCAAACTTCTTTCGAAATGGGGGTGTTTGCTCTTAGTTTGTAGGAGCCAAGCCAAACCTGGTTGAGACCACTTCAAGTTGGTTAGGGTGTTTGACAAAGAAGAAACCGGACAAAACCAAAACTTCTTCCTTTGCGGTCCTTCTTTTTGGAATGAAAATATCCTCAACTCTTCCAAATTTTGAAAAGGTTCGAACATATCCTCTCTCTTCCAATCTTCCAGAAATTAGTGAAGAAGAACGAAGTGGTGTTCTTGGGGATGTGGATGTGTGATCGGAAGTGGGTGACATGGGTTCCGGGAGGGTTAGGGTTTCTCTCTCTACCTCTCATTCTCTCTAGCTTACTCCTTTTGATTTCATCAATCAAACCCATAAAGGGAACTTAGAAGATCTTTTTAGGAAAAAAATTTCCAAGCACATTTAGAGATATTATAAGTTTTTAAACTTATTATAAGATGTGTGGTAATGAGTAACTCGACTACAAAATGGTTTTCTATGCAAACCTGCATGTCACATGAGGCATGCACATGCCATTTTTCAATTTGAGCCACAAAGTTTAATTAGGTGGAAAGTTAAAAGGAACGAAGCCAACAAAAGAAGGCAAAAATAGGAAGTTTATGAATCTAGCTAAATGAGTTTTATAACTAATTCTATGTTTGGGACCACTGGGCCAAATAATTTGTCTTTTTTCTTCTTTCATATATGCATCAATTATCTCGAACAGGTATATTATTACATAAACATGCATGATATTTGATGGGGTAAAATTGATTTTTCATTATTGTCAATTTATTTCATTATTTAAAACTAAATTAATTAATTATCTACCCATAATCATTATTTATTGGGTCCAAAAATATCAATGGCCCATGAAGCCCAAGATTTGTTCTAGGCCCATGAAGCTCAATGGGCCCATGAGTCCAATCTACTAAACAAAACCCAATATCCACGAGTATAAATAATTCATCTCCATTCATTTGTAGGTATTCTCAATTAATTCACTTATTACTCTGTATTGGATTACACTCATAATCATTGCCGATTTAGCATTGCAGAGCTTCTAGGGACAACTTCAAAGCCCTTAAGGATATCTTTTCGTGTTGCAAGCCTATTCAATAATAAATAGTTTACTATTCAGATGACTTCCAGGATTTCCCAAGACTTTACAGGACCTTCCTGAACTTCCAATGACTTCGGAAGTATGTACTTTAGCTGTTGGAGTTACCTCAACTCTAAGATCGACTATTGAGTTACCTCAATGATTGAACTAGTTACCCTAATCGGAGTGATCTACGTATTGCAAGAGCATCATAGCGATGTCTATGGAGAAAATACCTCAAAGACCGAGGATGCGGACCATAAGCCAAAGCAATGTGGCAGCATGCGGCTAAGTTTTTTAGGATTTTTCCTAGTTTGATTTGCACGATATTTTTTGTTATAAGTTTTAGGGTTTTTAATAGGCATATAAATACCCATCTTTAGGGACTTTTAGAACATATTGGCTAATACAAAATAATGGTTTTAGGCTTCGAGAAACATCTCTACTTTCGTTTGATTTTCAATATATAAGTACTAGGTTTTCATTACAAGTTGTCCATCTTATTTCTTCCAGGAGACTATTATAACTTTATCGCTTATAGTATTTCGTCCAAACTTCTCTTGTTTGATATTCAATTGCATGTTTGATTTTATTTTCTTCGTGATAATATTTGTGAACTTAATTGATATTACTATTGAACTCATGGTCGTGCCTACTTTGAGGCCAATGAGTCAAAGGACTCAGCCCCAAAAAATAATAAAATTTACCCCAAAAATTTTAATGTTTTATATGTATATATATATATATATATGTGATAGATGTAAAAAAACAAAATTAAAACTTTCAAATTTTAGAGGATTCTTTCAGAGTTAACTATTTTCTCTTTATAATGGTTCGAGCTCGTCTTTTACGTAAAACCCGATTTGCAATTTTCAAAAATCTCTAGATTTTTTTTTGTAATTAGCCCAAATCTCGGCGATGTTTTATAATTATACCTTAAAACCTTTATCCGGTCAACCATGTCACAAAAATGATTGAATGAGTTAGTTATGTTATCAATTGAAAAATGAATAATTGAGCAACTTGATTATACAAACTTGATCAATATTTTTGTCGCCAAAACTGTGAAGCAAGTTGTTTAAATAATTATTTTGAACATGGTTGTCGGGTTGACAACAAGAATGATTGAATAGCTATGTTATCAATTGAGAAATGAATAATCGAGCAACTTGATTATACCAATTTGATCAATATTTTTGTCACCAAAATTGTGAAGCAAGTTGTATTTAAATAATTATTTTGAACATATATGGTTGTCATATTACTTTAACTGATAGTACATCAGAAAAAGTTTATTTTTAATATTATTTTATGTCTCTTTAAATTTGTAAAAACAAATGCCTGAACTGACTCTATATTTGCATCCAAGCATGGACTAATTGTTGTTTTAGGGTTAGGATGATTCGACATGAATGAACAAGTTATTAATTGATTAATTGTTTCTTCCAGCTTAGAATTATTTTGAATATAAATTGAAAGCCTCGTCACTTTTTTATTAATTTTAGGTAGGGCTTGAGATCGATAGATAATTTTATTTCCGCGTTTGGTTCAATTAAGGGGTAGATATATGATAATCAATAATATTTCATTTAATTTGATTACGAGTTGATTGAAATTAAGTACACTTCACTTGCATTAAAGGATTTATAATTAAGGATTACACCATAATAACAAATACGTTAAACTTGTTTGGATACAATATATTTCAAATCCATAAGCTTCTATTTTGAACTATTTTTGACTCATTATGGTAGATTTTTTAAATCCACTTTATATGAAGTCATTTAAAATTCCTTCCCCAAATTCTCCCCTCAAATACAAATCCTTAAATTCAAATGCAACCTACGACTTTACATGTGAAAATGAAACTTATCAGGGTTTAAACCTAAATTTAATTGGTTTGCTTGATTGGTTAATAACATGATTGATTGATTATTAATTTGTTTGGTAGTTCAATGAGATGATTCCAACACCTTGATAATTTTAGTAAAGAATTTCACCAAACTCTTCTTTTATGCTACTTTAGTTAATTTGTGTTAAATTCTAGTTTAATTGCTTAATCAAATTTAATTAGAGTATTTAGTATTTACTCGATACTAATCGTATGCGCACTTAATTACAATCATTATTTTGTCTTCAATGTGAGACATACTTGGTTGATTTTCTTAGAGTGAAAAAAAAATCCGCCCCAATTGGTTGGCCATGGTAATAGGATCGACAGAGCGTAATTTTTACAAGCCCAAAAAGAATCGAGCTTATTTGGCCCGACCCATTAGGTTCGAAACACAAGGCCAACTCGGGTCGGCCCAAAGCAAATCAAATGTATTTTCATATATGAGCTCGGTTGGGCTCCCAACATAGTGGCCCGAAGAAATTCTAATCCGACCCAATTTTTACTTGGCCCGACGGGCCAACACGCCCAAATTGACCCATACAATTTTGACTTTAGTCATTTGCCACATAGGCCCATACATACACATCATGACATTCTTGAGATTAGCTCACTATTTTATTAGGGTGTCTCGAGTGTCATTTACTACGAGAAAAATCAATTTATCTATAGAAAAATTTGTAGGTAAGTATTAAGATAATCGAAAGAATTATAGCACGGATATTTACCAAAAGTTTTTAGAGAAAGGATGTGATTGCGGATGTAGTCACATTCACAATCACATGCAGCGGAATTTTAAAAACAATAAAGAGACACACGAAAATAAAAATTGTCTACAAGCCAACAAGCTTGTAGACGTGCCAATATGGCAAAACTTTCCACTAGTAAAAACTGTTTGATTCTCGTATACAAAAATACTCAAATCCAACTAGTAGAAACTCAACGAAAAATTCCTATCTAGAGTATATCCGATCTATGTAATTCAACTCATCCAACAATAGACATGTGTAGACTTCGTTAATCACAATACAAAAACAATGGATGAAAAACCTAAGAAACACAATCGTAAATTTGAATGTGATCTCGGATGTAATCACATTCGAGATCGCATCCAGGGCGCCGAGACTCCTTGTGCTTGTATGACTCTTAACTCTCTCAAGACTCTTGTATCTTCTGGTATATTTCTTGTGTGTCAATTATGGACGCCCTCTTCCCTTTATATAGTCGTCCAAACCCTTCAAGAGACCTAATACACAAGAAAATAAGATATATACAAATATATGACAAGTAAATCACTTATGTTAGGAAACAAGATAACTCTCCAAGAATTCTAATATATCAATACCATATCAATATGATTTCTTCCCTTATCTAAAAATTCCTAATTATATCATAAGTCTAGAAAGGCAAAACAAATCAAAAAAACCAATCTTTATATTTTAGAAACTTATTTTAGGCGATCAAATCAAATCGCCCTAACAATCTCCCCCTTTTTGCCTTTTCGGACAAAACACATATCAAACACAAACCAAGCAAACTCCCCTAAGTGTAACAACTCCCCGAATATCATCTTTGAGTAAAAATCAAACAGATGCGATCACATTTGGTCACATTTATAATCGCAACAAAAATTAACAAACGAGAGTTTATCAAGTTATCAACAAACAAAACAAGTAAACCTAGCAGAAGAGTAGTCTTAGTACATCCCATATCAAATAATATAAAGTTCATCAAGTAGACACATTCGTGTCCATTTATCCTTCAAAATCAAAATGAAGGCCTTCATTGCCTTCATTCCCGTACCAATGGTGTAATAATCAGACATCTTGAGTGCATTATCTTGAGAATTGGAGCATCAATCGGGTGTCTCGGTTGGCATAACTCCCCCTTGAGTAGTGCTTGGTCCAAAGCTGTATTCTCTCCCCTTTTTGGCCGTAAACAGAGCAAGGATATGTTGCAATTGAGATCGGAGAGCAAAGTGAAGTGAGCAATATGTTGCTTTCGGCAAAAGCTATTTGAACTCGCAAGAAAGTAGTAGAAAGCAGATACTGAGGGAATGTTAGAGAAAATGGGAGCGGGAATATGGCCAACATCCGGAACTACATCCAGGGCCACATCTCCGGACACTGGGGGAGTGTAGCAAAAGATCCGGAGAAGCAGCAGAGGTCGGAGTCGTAGGAGCAAAGCGGAGCATCTCTAGGATAGACGAGAGGCGGATCAACAATGCGATTTTGAGGACGAGCGAGCAGGTCGAGACACATGGAAGACCCAGGCTAATTGGTGAAGTGATCACCCCGATTTGGCTCAAATCCTTGTGATACAGGATTTTATAGATGAGACCGGGGAATGGTAGGGACCAAATTTTTGATTCATCGGGTAGCAAAGAATGTGACCTCCTCGAATGCCGGTTTCCCAAAGTTGAGCGGAAGGCCCTTCCCAATTTGATATAGAACTCGAGCATGCGTCCCTGTGACTATGGAGTTATTTTTCAAAGGAGACCAGTTTGCACAATATATCTTGTGCAAAAACCCATAGAAGGACGTAAGATGGGAGGAGACAAACTTTTGGGATGGGTAGGCCAATCTTGCATACACCCACCGGTGAGAAAACGAGCCATTTCATTGTAATCGGAGGGCACCTCACTTTCTCAAAATCGGGCATGTCAAATAACCGGTTAATGATCGAGGGATCAACTCGTATATCTTATTGCGAAAAAACACCTTCCCAAACTTAGGAGATCGATTAACAAAGAATACGAGTAGACATATTAACATAAAATTCACAGACCACAAAATCAATATAAGGTAGAGCGAGTGTCAATCGTGGTTAACAAATTGCGTTCCTCAAAAAATCGATTCAAGTTATACTTCTCAAAGTGTTCATAATCTCGATTTTTCTCATCAATAAAAGAACGGGAAAGTAATGCATGAAACCTGGATGCTGCAGAGGTCATGTAAAATTTCGTGAGTGAGCCTTCTCAAGATCAAACTCGGAATCGGATGTGTGGTCGATGACATCACATCTTCTCGACATCTGCAGCAGCCTCTTTCCGTTCTTCAAGAATCGGTTCATCACCTAATTTATCTACCATGGGTTCAAGATCAATCTCAGGATCTGCGGTTCTTTTGAGGCATCGAAATCCTCATCACTTAAGTCATCGAACTCTTAACTTGACTCACCTACAACGGGTGTTGGCTTAGATGTGGTCACATCCTTGGCCACACCTTTGCCTCTTTCTCGTCCTTCTCAACCATTTGTGCCAAAGGCACATCATCATCACTATCGTTGGACTCGGGTTGCACATTGTCCTCGGAATCACTAAAAGGGACAAAAGGAATAGGCAAATCATCTTCCCTGTCTTGAAGTACCCTCAACAAAGTGGTCTTTTGCTTCTTTGGAGAAATTTCGGGAGTAGAGTCGGAAACTTGAATTCCTCTCAAGAGTAACCACGAAGCTTTTCGAATGGCGCACATTAGGGTTTCCCAAAGGGCCATGAAACTGCATTTAATGACCTCAAAATCCGTGTCGACGTCAATTTCATTTTCTTTCTCACGGGAAGAAGAGACAAGGGCCTCGTCTTGAAAGGAACTGGGATGATAGCAGAGGAGTGGAACTTGGAGGGGATGAGTGCGCAGGAGAGAAGATTCCAAACCTGGTTCCTTGGTTGGAGCAATGGGAGATGTAGTCCCGGATGCGGGGACATCTTCGGTATAGATGTAGGGGCATCTTGAAAGTCGGGTGCGGGGTTTTGTGCAGATGGAGGAGTGGTGATATTTGCAGCGACCTCAGTAGGAGTAGAGGAAGGAGTCGTGATGGCCTCGGGTGGTAACAAACACTCTTCAATCGGAGACAGGGTCGAGTTTGGGCAGACGGAGATGCGGTGTCGATGGGGTCCCATCTCGACAAAGATCTGCAACAAGATCTTGCTTCCATGGATTTTCGGACTTGGGGCTTCTCGAGTTGTGCGAGGAAGATGATGATTTCTCGGGCCGCAAACAAATTCTTGATTGAGGAAACAAACCTTGCCATGGTGAGGAAGAAGGCCTTGGAACCTGAAAAAAAAAAATCCAACCACACAAAAACTTCAAAAGACGTGAGAGAGGGTGAGGTGATATGCACTTGATTGCCTGCAAATAAATAGTGATTCAAATAGAGTCGAATCGTGCACGTAAATCAAGATACAATAGGGAGAGTTTTAATTGGGAAATAATTTTGCATGGTAAAAATCGAAAAATAAGGAAAGAATCAGATCCCAATTAATCTCAAACTCGGTTCACACAAAGTGTTCAAATTATGTCAACTTGTGATAAAATCAAAAAAAAAAATATTTACCCCGATCCTCCAAATCGGTTCAACCCGCAAAATATATCCATCAAGATTTTCAAGATTTTGGGAGAGAAAAATATCACCCTCAAATAATATATGGAAACCAAATCTCAAAGAAAGAATCCAAAATCACGGGGACACCTAGAGGAAGTTTCTTTTCCAAGAATAGGAGAGGAAGCCCATCAACATATGTAAAACTTTGAATGTCTCGCAATGGCGGAAGAAAGAGATATCATTGCCAATCGGTAGGAAAGGAAAGACCCGCATCTTTCTCCTGCCGATGTTTGACCCTTTTCTCGCTCCCCGGCCCTTAGCCGCCCATACCATAACCCGCTTCCCGATCGCTTGCGCCCGAGAGGTAGGAGGGGTTGTCATGAATCGCCCACATGTTCACTGGCCCTCAAGCTCTTCTTTGGTTTGATTTGTCCACCTTTCACATACGGGGTTCAAAACCTCCCCGCCATCTGTTGGTAGTGCACTCTCCTCGGATGGTATTTCAACGAATAATGCGGGTGGATGGACACCTAGCCGAAGAATCCACGGACACCTTTGCTACATGCAAACCTAATATGCCTAATGCATCAAAAGAAAAAAAAAGCACACACGAGGAGAATAAGTGTTGCGAATGAATGTAGGTTCAAATGTCGTCCCATTTTGGGTCACACTGCACTAGTTGATTCAATGAATCACAATCCGAAATCCCGATTTATCAAAAGTTTTGAGTTTTCTACACTTTTTTCGAGTCTCATGAGGAGTTAACCAATAGGGAGCTTTCACTCAAAAACCAAAGGTAGCTCTTTTTCACATGATCATGCCCTTTTAGATAGCAAAGACGCTTGAAGAAATTGGTCACAAGGAATAGCTTCACACAATGGGTTGGTAGCTTTTTCCTAGAAGGCCTCCAAGCATGATCAAGACTTTATTCTCAACTCACCATCGGGAAAAATATCATCATCATTTTTTTTTAATTTGTAGAGATCGACTCACACCATTTTTTTCCAAGGAGACAATATATGTGACTAGTTCGAACCATCAATCCAATTTTTGCGAGATATGCATGAAAGCTTACAATGCGGGGATGCCTAAAAAACAAAATGAAATAGAAGAGAAGAGAAAGGATGCAGAGTTTGGATGTCACAAAGAGATGAGATGTGCAATCTTTGTGACATCTCGTGTAACATTCGAGAGAACACACAGATCGAGAGACTTCCTTAGATTGGAGAATCTCTCAAAATCCAAAGCCTTGGTGAAGATGTCAAGAACCGATTTTCAAGTAGCAATATACTCAATTCGAATTATATTTTTCTCAACTAAATCTCGAATAAAGTGATGTCTAATATCTAAGTGTTTAGTACGAGAGTGTTGAACAGGATTTTTGAAATATCAATCGCGCTCATATTATCACAATAGACAATCGGTGTTTCACTTTGCAAACCATAGTCCTCAATCATTTGGTTCATCCATAAAAGTTGTGTGCAACAACTCCCAATCGCTACATATTCTCGATTCAAGAATCGAAAAAGATACACAATTTTGCTTTTTATCGTACCATGAGACTAAATTATTTCCCAAATAAAAACATCCACCAGTTGTACTTTTTCGATCAACAACATCTCCAAATTTCAATCGTAATCACTAAATCCCACAAGATTAGTGTTAGTGTCTTTAGTGTACCAAATTCCCAAATCGGTTGTGCCCTACATATCGAATAATACGTTTCAAAGCTTTTAAATGAGTAACTTTGGGATCGGGATTGATAACGAGCACAAAGACAAACATCGAACATAATATCGGGACGACCTGGTAGTTAAGTACAACAAACTCCCTATCATGCTTCTATACAAGGCGTGGTCAACACTTTCACCACATCTTCTTTACTCAACTTTTGACTCGACCCCATGGGAGTCTTCAAGTGAGAGGAATTTTAAAGCTCGAATTTTTTCACAAGATTCTTAGCATACTTGCTTTGTGAGATAAAAATTCCTTTCTTTAATTGTTTTATTTGCAAGCCCGGAAGTAACTTAACTCACCTACCATACTCATTTCAAAAGTGGACATGCAAGCAATGAATTCCTTTAACAATTTATCGAGGAGGAACCAAAAACAATGTCGTCGACATAGATTTGAGCAATCTTGATGTCGTGATTTTTCTTTGAATGAACAAGGTTTTATCAACTTCACCACGTTAAAAACTAATTTGAAGAAGATACTCGGTTAGCCTACCATATCAAGCTCTAGGGGTTTGTTTGAGACCATAGAGAGCCCTTTTAAGCTTATACACGTGGTTAGGCTTAAAAGGTCCTCAAAGCCTTTAGGTTGTTCAAAAAAAAGCTTCTTCATCTAGAAACCGTTTAAGAAAGTACTTTTGACATCCATTTGGTGAAGAGTTAATCCCAAGTAACATGCAATTGCAAGCAACAAACGTATGGACTCAATACAGGCTACAGGAGTGAAGGTTTCATCGAAATCCCACCTCAACCTCGCGTGTACCCCGAGCGACTAATCGAGCTTTGTTGTGAACAATTTTGCCGATTCATCTGCTTTATTTTTAAAAATCCATTTTGTTCCAATGACATTAACAACCTCTGGCCAGGGACTAAAAACCACACATCATTTTGACAAATTGATCTAGTTCCTCTTGCATAGCATGTATCCAAAATTCATCTTTGAGAGCTTCAACAACATTCTTAGGTTCAAAATTAGACACAAAACAAAGATGTTCTCACATTGGTACAATCAAGAGACAAGCAAACCATTCTTACCATATCACGATAGTTAACTCTACCTTTCCTCTTGTCTTAATACCATCAGAGTGTTACCAATGATCCGAGACGTAGGTGATTTTTCTCAATCCTATGTCACCGCCACGATCCACGATTGGATTATTAGTTTCTTCATCAAAGTCGAGTCGAGTCGACTCACCGCAGCAGACACGGATGTGGGCTCGGATGTCGTCACATTTGGTTCTCGCATTTGAGAGAGTTGTGGATGGGGCTTGACCACATTCTCCACAACATCTCGTGCCTACATCCTTCTCTCGGAGTCTCAACAAATTCGAGTAGATCCACATGATCTTCTTCACTCTTTTCCGCAATATCCGAGAGATCATCAAGACAATATTTACAGATTCCATGATCGTCTTAGTACGAAGATTATAAACTCGATAGGCATGACTATTCGAAGTGTAGCCTAGAAAAAGACACTTGTCACTTTTGGAATCGAATTTACCAAGATTATCACGATCATTAAGGACATAGCACACACACCCAAAAACATGAAAATATTTGAGGTTAGGTTTCTTTCCCATAAGTATTTCATACGAGTTCATAGAACATCCAGGCCTCAAATACACACGATTAGCTATATGGCAAGCAGTTATTGAGCTTCAGCCCAAAACCTTTTAGAAAGTTTTTTTGAACTAAGCATGACACGGGCTATCTCTTGCAATGTACGATTTTTCCTTTCTGCTACTCCATTTTGTTGTAGAGTTTTAGGTGCGGAAAATTCATGAGAAATCCCCTTTCTATCACAGAAGGACGAGAAAGAAGAATTCTCAAATTCTTTACCATGGTCCGATCTAATTCTGGCAACAGTTAAATTATACAAGTTACAAACCTTTTTATGCCAGCTTCTAAAGAAATCAAAAGTTTCAGATTTTTCACGTAAAAAATAAGTCCACGTATAACGTGAAAAATCATCGACAATCACATAAGAATACTTCCTACCACCCACACTCTCAACCTCTATAGACCCATGAGATCCATAGAACTAACTCCGGACATCTAGTGGTGTGGAAATGTGATGTCATTTGATGCGACACTCTTTTGTTTACCCCTTTGACAACTTTCACACACACTCGACACTTTTATTATAGGCAGTTTAGGCAAACCAATAGCAGACTTCAAATTTTATAAGTTGCATTAGCTTTTTATGACTAACGTGACCTAATTTTTATGCCACAAATCGAGTGTCATTTATGTGTGCCCTGTGATGAGTTGTCATTACAATATCGATAACAGTTGTTAGAAGATCTCAAACCAAGAAGGATACACTTGTCACCTTCATCGAACACTTCACAAGAATTTTTATTGAACTTCACATAAAGATCATCATCACATAGTTGACTTATCGATGAGATTAGCATTAAGACCAACTACATGAAGCATATTACTTAAGCTTGGGTAATCCTTCAATGTTTAGCGTCCCTTTCCCAATAATCTTCCTTTGGCTCCACCTCCGTAGGTAACATTGCCACCATTGTAAACTTCATAGTCGAGTTAAATACTCCAAGGTACATGTCATATGTCGTGAGCATCCACTATCAAGTACCAAGATCCTGCAACGTTAGATCTCAAGGAAGTATATATAACATGACATTTAACATCGATTTTTTGACCAGGCATGATTTTGAAAAATGATTACGAGGATGTTGTAACATCTGCGATGACATCCGACGCCCGGACCTTAAATCTGATTTCAGTTTATAATGAGAATGGTTTTATGTGTCCAGGAGCATGACAATAATGACGGAGATAAAGTGTCGTTTCCGTGGTTTAGACTTGGGAAAAATCCTTTTAATGTTGGAGGAAACTCGAGGATTCTCCTTGTTCTTTTGCTTTCACAAAAATCGGAGTTTTATAACCAAGGCCGATCCTATCATCACTACCCATGGAAAGAATATCATCCAGTTTTGCTTTCCTGAAATTAAACTTTTTCATGCTTTCAAGAGACTCTTCAAGTATAGACTTTACCTTTTAGGCTCAAGTTCTTTCTTTGTAAGAGAGGCTTCCAACCTGGTAACCACTTCTCTTTGATCATCATTCTCCTTCATGAGTCGATCATTCTCCTTTTTCAAAGATCTCGTTCACTTTAATCCTTTTCACCAATCCTTGTAAAGGTTTGCGTGTGTGTCCTCTAGACTCTCATCATCGATTCATCATCCTGTTCAACATCAAGAAAGAGGTAGAATTGAAACAAAAATGTTAGAGACGGATAAGAGATCCTGTTCATCGATGTGACCTCGGATGTGATCGGTGAAGGTGTGATCACATCTCGGGCCACACCTCGGCGACACCGAAGGATTTATTTGGAGAGACTTTCGATCTTTCACCAAGGTGGTCGAACCTTGGTTTCTTCCTGTTCATTCTTCTCATCGTTAGATTCGTTATCACTCAAGGTCACGGCCAGGCTCATTCCCTTTTTCATAAGAGTATTAGCACATTGGGCAAAGATAGTGACCATACCCAAGACATGCCCTACACCTAATGGAGTCAAGAGTTTTTGTGTCGGACTTGTTCGATTTATCACCAAAAAACGTTCTTGACTTTTATCAAAGGTGTGCTTTTGAGAAAACTTGTTTGACTCGGACTTAAAAGGCTTGGTGAAATTTTGAGACTTTTCTCGACTTTTGAGCTTAAGAATCTTATCAAACTTTTTTGAGTACATGGCCATAGAATCATCTCTAGATCGATTTTTCGATCTCATTAGTAAGATCAAGCAAAATCATTGGTAACTTGGGACTCAAGTTGAAAAGGAGACTCAATTTGAAAAGCAACTTTGTGACCCAAACTCTCCATCCGTTGAGCCATGTTCATCTCATAGGTTTGAAGAATACCGGCAAGTCTTTCGAGACTTAAAATGGACACATCATGGGCTTCTTCTATAGATGAAACTTTGATATTATACCTAATAGGAAGAGATCTCAACATTTTGCTCACAAGATTCTCATTTCGGATGGGTTCACCTAGGGCTTGAGCTTCATTGGCTATATCACACAGTTTGGCATTGTAAGTGGTGATATTCTCATCCTCACGCATTCTCGGGTTTTCAAACCTATTGGTGAGCAATCTAAGTTTGGTTTTTCGCACACTCGCAGATCCTCACAATGACTTTGCAGAGTATCCCATGCATCTTTGGCCACAAGAAAAATTAGCAATGATTTTGAACATATTTTGATCCACACACCAAAGATTGCCATCAAAGCCTTAGAAATGTAATTGGACAAAATTAATTCATCGTTAGTCCAATCAATTTCTCCTTTGTCCTTGTAGTCACCATCCATATCGATGAGTTTTGGAGGTGACCACCTGGTAAGGATTGTACGCCAGGCCCTTTCATCAATTGATTTGATGTAGGCCCTAACTTTGACTTTCCAAATAGAATAATTGAGCTATCAAGAATGGGGGACGAAAAGTGGGGTTATTTTGAGTATCCATGCTAACAAACACATAGGATCAACACTTAGTGTCGTCAAGTGTAGGCTCTAGATGCCAATTGAAAGAATTATAGCACGAATATTTACCAAAAGTTTTGAGAATAAGAATGTGATTGCAGATGTGGTCACATTCACAAACACATGCAAATGAATTTTGAAAACAATAAAGAGACACACGAAATAAAAATTGTCTACAAGACAACAAGCTTGTAGACGTGCCAATATGGCAAAACTTTCCACTAGTAAAAATGTTTGATTCCATATACAAAAACACTCAAATCCAACTAGTAGAAACTCAACGAAAAACTCATGTCTAAGAGTATATCCGATCTATGTAATTCAACTCATCCCCTTTTTATTTGGTATAAATTTACGCAAGTATGATATATTTTTAGTAATTTTGGTATAACCCTTCCACCAAATTAGATTTTTCTTTTTGTGCTTTCATTTGGTGAAACCACCTGTTATGTTTTTGGTGTAAATTACCACTAGAATGATATATGTTTTTCTACATTTCGTATATAAATAAATAGATTCCGGTGTTTATATGCGTGGTAATTGTATTTAATGCATATACAATTGATGTTCAAATAGTATTAGTTTCAGTATACTGATTTATAGTACAATCGATTGCACAATTAGTTTATATGTTGTATTCTCTTTGCTACATCGCAAATTAGTATAGTTCATGCACACTATGTAATGTTTCATAGATGTTTATCACTTCCAGGTTAAAATGGCACGAGGAAACAAGAAGAGACCCGCATCCCTGTAATTTGAGCGAGGTGCGAGTGATGGTAATCGAGCCTGGAGGTCAAAGACCACAAAATCGCTTGAAAGCCTAGATGCCCAAACCGAGGAGAAGATCCGTGTCCAAACCGAGAAAATTGTAGCTTATATTGTTTTTGGCCCAATTTGTTTTATTGTACCCGTGGAAATAAATTGATGAAAACTTAGCTATAAGTTGGTATACATTTAGTAAATAGTTGGTATACAATTAGTTCGATTGTTTTTATTTTAATTGTGGATATGAATTGATGAAAACTTAGCTATAGAATGGTATACTGATTAGCAAGTATCGATTAGGCAATTGTTGGTATACGATTAGTTCCTATGCGACACGCCGCATCCTTTTTTTCTTTTTTGGTTGACTTGTTTGATGTTAACATCGTTTTTGGCAATTTTATTTTATGTGTTTTTAGTTGGATCTATTCTCTCGATATTTGCAAGCAAGTGGGTGTTATCGACAAACAGATAATGTTGAAAAATGCATATTTGTACACCAAATCACCAAATGTATACACAAAATAATTTTCAAAATATACAATATTAGTATACAATATTCTCAATTAAACATCTAATAATGCACTATCGAATACTTATATTATCACCAAATATTGGACAAATATATACCAAAATATTATTTCAGATACAAAGAATGAAATTATTTTTATACCATATTTTTATGGTTATAAAGCAATCAAGTCTGCATATGTATACACCAAAATATGCTTCCAATGTACAATATTGTCAATATTTTTATACTAACTTAAGTACCGGTGTTTAGTCCGAAATAAACATCCAAACACGTCATATTTCATGTTATATTAGCACCAAAATATGCATATCTATACACGAAATAATGCATCCATAACACAATATTATAAACATTTGTACACCAAAATATTCGTCAATGAAGAGTGAGAATCCGTGTTTTTCCTCATTATTAGGCGATTCATTATGAAAATTTGATATTTAATATATCCCTTGATTTTAGGAAAGTAAATATGGTATTATTTTTACACCATTTTGATAGTTACCGATTAGCACCAAAATATGCATATCTATACACGAAATAATGCTTTTAGAGCACAATATTATAAACATTTGTACACCAAAATATTGCGTCAATGAAGAGTCGAATCCATTTTTTCCTCATTATTAGGCGATTCGTTAAGGAAATCGATATTGAATATATCCCTTGATTTTAGGAAAGTAAATATGGTATTATATTTATACCATTTTGATAGTTACCGATTATCACCAAAATATGCATATCTATACACGAAATATCGCATCCAAAGCACAATATTATAAACATTTGTACACCAAAATATTGCGTTAATGAAGAGTGAGAATCCATTTTTTTCCTCATTATGGAAATCGATATTGAATATATCCCTTGATTTTAGGAAAGTAATTATGGTATTATTTTTACACCATTTTGATAGTTACCGATTTGCCCTTTTACACATAAAATAAATTAAAAATGGTGTATTTTTTAGGCCTAATCAACCATTGATTGAATAGGATGGATGGATGGGATCTGTCCACACCGTCACATGATAAGAGGTCGCCACATGAGATCATATCTATATATATATATATATATATATATATATATTGGGGGAGGTTACAATGAGACCACATATTATAGTGAGACAATGTGGACTCATCTCAACCCTTCTTTATCTATATCAATGACTAAGATAAATAGGGTTAAAATTACATTAAACATTTAGTTAAGGCAAAATAAGGGTATAATTGTCAAAACAAACATGTGGTGGACCATCCAAATATAGAATCGCTTATTAGGGGAAAGAAAATCACGTGGGGTGAGAGAAAATCGCGAGAAAAATCGCCGAGAGAGAACATCACGCATGTGCTCGCCATGCAAAAGATATGTTTACACACTTATCAATGATTTGTTGTATACTTAACTCTATTTTGTTGTATGTGTAACATAATTTTACTTTATATTAAAATGGTCAAACAAAAATATGTGGGGATCATTAATAAAAGAATCATTTATAGAGAGAGAATCACACTCATTAATATGTGGGAACCGTGGATTAAGTAAATCAATTAGAGAGAGAGAAAATCACGTTCATTATTGTGATGTATATTTAACATATATTTGATGTATACTTAACACTATTTTGTTGTATGTTTAACATAATTTTACCGCATATTAAAATGGTCAAACAAAAACATGTGAGGACTTATAGAGAGAGAGAGAGAGAGAGAGAGAGAGAGAGAGAGAGAGAGAGAGAGAGAGAGAGAGAGAGAGAGAGAGAATCATGCTCATTAACATGTGAGGATCGTGGATTAAGTAAAATCAAATATATAGAGAGAGAGAAAATCACACTCATTATTGTATATATTTAACATATATTTAATGTATATTTAACACTATTATGTTGTATATTTAACATATTTGTATCTTGCGTGTTACAATTGTCAAACAAAAATATAAGTGTACAACAAAACACATATAAGTATACAAAGAAAACACATGTAAGTATACAACAAAAATATAAGTAGACAACAACATAAATACATACATCAAAATTTAACTACTTATACATCAAAACGCATCTAAGTATACATCAAAAATATCTAAGTGTACAATAATCTTCACTGTCTCCTAGTAGCCCTCGTTTTCTCCACGCCGTCAGTTTTCTTCACCAATCCTCCAATCCTTTTCATTCCAAATGATTAGTAAGATCAAAAGCAGAGATAAAAGCGGTCTCCGATTAATTTTCACCACCACGACAACAAGACGGGAGATGGGAGGCGAGGAGCAAGCTTGGAGATCCAATCGCGAAATCGTAGAAAACGATGTTAGGTTTAAGGTCAGTATAATAGATTTCGACCTGCTCGTACATGGCGTCGAAGGCTATGGAGAGTGGATTTTTGGAATAGTTAACAAATGGGTTTCTCGATTGAGAGGTTTTCTTTTTCTCGCCATTTTTTGTTGAAATTGGCAAGATTATTGGCTCCTTGGGCAGTAAGATGGTTTTTCTTTTTCTCGCCATTTTCATTCTTCATTTGAAGGGATAGAGTTTTCGAATTTGGCGAAGAATCGGGGAGATGATAGGGGACCCACTAAACACCGTAATAGATTACAGGAATGAAAATACTAATAACAAAATTACTATCTTACCCTTTATTGATTTAAAAATAAAAAGGCTATTAAATCGGGGTAAATCTCAACCATCTAAAATTTGAGATTTGTGGCGGGATTAGTCCACACTGCCTCACTCTAATTATCCGGTCTCATTTGATCCAATCCTATATATATATATATATATATATATATATATATATATATATATTGTAATATATTCATAATTTGTGACTATATTAAATAGGGTGTCAATCGTGTCGTGTTTTGTGTTCATGGGTCGTGTTTTTACACAGTATTACAAGTCCGACACTAACCCGAACCCGACCCATTTAATTATATGTGTCAAGATACACGACCCATTTATGACACGGGTAACCCAACACGACACGAGAAACCTCGTATAATTTAAACTTGACACAAAAAAAAATTAATTACAAATAAAAATACATTAAATATTAAAAAATTTAAAAAATGCATTTAATAATTTTTCCATCATCATATAACCAACTAAAACATGACAAAATATTAAAATAATATATCACTATAAAATTAAATGGGTTACATAGTCAATCGTCGCCACTGTCGGGTCTAACCCGACTCGACCTATTTATTTTTCGTGTTATCCGTGTCCGACTTCGATTTTGACTCGAACCTATTAAGGGTTATACATGTACCGCTAAATTCGTGTTAGGTTAGGTGGTCGGGTTATCGTGTCGTGTCACAAATTGACGCCCCTAATATTAAAAAAATATGTTACTTTATCTCAAAAAACAAATACTTTTACTTATAAAATTATTACTTTAACTCTATCATATTTATTATTCATCTTTCTTTGCATTTATTATTAAAAATATAATACTTTATTTAAAAAACAGATATTTTTACCGATATTTTGTCCGAAAAAATATATATTTTATTTATAAAAGTGTTACTTTAACTATGATATATTTATTTGTCCTTCAATGTAATGTAATCATAATTTGTGGTTATATCATGGTTGCAGAAATCGCAGCGCTAGTCGGGCGGCTAACAGCCGCTAGCGCTTAGAGGCGCTAGCGGGCGCTAGACCGCCTAGGTGGCCGCCTAGGAACAACACTATTTTTTTCATTTTTTTATTTTTCCCGCCTAGCCCGCCTAGCTCCGATTTGGTGCCGCTAGCGCTAAAGCGGGCGCTAGTTCGATTTTTGGCCAAAACGATTTTTTCGGGCGATTTGGACAAAATAGGATCGGCCTAGGGGCCTAGCGCCCAGGCGGCCGCCTAGACCGATTTTTACAACATCGGGTTATATTAAAAATTTGATACTTTATCTATAATAACCGATACTTTTTCTCATAAAATCAAGTATTTTTAATCGGGAAGAAAAACAAAAAAAAGCATCAATTTGTTGTTGACCCGCCGAATCTGGTCAACGGCGATCCGCGGATCTCTGGGTCAAATAGATCCGTCTTACTTGACAAGACTGAAGACGGCCCTATATGAGTTTTTGCCCTAACGTTATATGTTCTTTCACACAAATGCATATAAAACCTTTTTGTTTTCAAATCTATGTAGTCAACTGAAACATAACTAATCCAAGCGTATATTTGTTTTTGAGAAAAATGTAGTGAGGCTATTATCAATCTTGAAAAAGTTTAAAAATAAGATGATGAAATTGATGAGCAAATTAGCTCTCACAAACTCTAAATCATTTATTTGTTAGAGTTGCCAAGTACCCTGCATATCCTTCAACTACAACAAAATAAAAAATATATGAAAAAAATGATGTAACTAAAGAAAAAGAAAAAAACTTATGACAATTTTGCCCTTTCCATCCAACTAACTTGCGCGCCAAGACCAACGAGCGTCAACATCAAAGTCAAATACGACAAGAACTTTCGAAACCCTCACAACACTTGTACTAAAGACCACCGTACACGTGCCATTCGAATATTTAATCTCTTTCTTTAATTTGTTCTTCCAAAGTGACGATAATGTACTAAGAAATTGACCATTCAACATTAAATAATAATTAAAAAAAGATTAATGGTAGAAGACTCAAGAAGAAAAAGTGGAATAAAAAATCATGACTGGGTCCCACTGCCTTAGCCACTTCTAATTAAATTTGGTAGTAAAACAGAAACAGGGGTTTTGGATAAATGATAATCATGATTAAATTTGGTTTTAGGTGGTAAACTGCAACTGAAACATGTAAGAAAAAGTCCACTATTTTTCTTCTGATTAAGTCATGTCTAATCCCATCTAAGTTCTACCTTATCCGTCCAAACTCTGTTTGACGCGAAGTCCCAATTTATTACCTGACTAGCACCTACCTACCGCTTTTTTTAAAACATTAGACCGAAATCCTTAGAAAGTAAAGGAGAATTTTCTATCACGAAACCCAATGGACCACCGACCACCACCTTCATAAATATTACACCAAAAACCATCATTAACACAACCGTTTGATGTTGTGCTTTTTTATTTTATTTTATATAATGTAGAGAAATGTTAGTTTCTTAAATGTGAGATTGGATAAAGTGAAGTGTGTTGAATGGAAATGTTTTAGACTGAGAGAGACATAATAATATTATATATTTTCACTATTTGGATTAATATTATCTTTGTAATCCTTCTATATAAATGACGATATCACAATAATGATATGTGCATTACAATAATGATCGCGACATATATCTGTATGTTCTCTTCATTATTGTAATAGTTGTAATATTATTTGTATATATTATATACACACAAAGGAGATATTTATATAATGATTTCAAGCTATGGTAGAAGGCTTTTGGAAAAGAAAATATAATTATATTTTACTGATCTTTTGGCAATTAAAATATCTTTCTACCTATCAAGTGATTATTACAAAACTATCCCCATGTTTGGGATAAATTTCAAAATTACAAAAAAAAATCTTGAAATTTGATTTCGTCTTTCCAAAAGTCATCTTACATTTATAAAAATATTACAGTTAACTCTTTAAAATTAAGACAGAATCAAACCTCATTAGTAGTTTTTTTTTCTTTCTTTTGAGCGCAATGGAGGGATAGTAGGAAATGGACGACGCACTAGGGTGGGATTGAACCCTGATCAATCACGCGACAATAAAGTTTCTCTACTATTAAAGCTTAAGGTTGATTCTCCATTGGTAGTTTTTGTAATTTTGAAATTTCTTTAGGTTTTTCTGTAATTATCTCAAACCCCAAGGTAAGTTTTGTAATTAAATAATGCATAGTGCACCGCTTTTGAAGACCATAGTACTTGTAGTCAGTAGTCACCAAACGTAGTTAGAACTCTTCATTTTGCATATATATAAGAGGGGTGCTGGTCTTGCATTTTTCTCCACCATCACAAATTCACAACAAAGCTCCTTCATTTTTGATCTTTCTATTTAGTGTGTCTTTTTCATTACACTTATTTCAATCACTTGCCTTCTTTTTCACTTTTTTTCCTCCCATTGGTTCATTCATATTTGGGGGCTCCTATTGGTTCTTTCTGCTCATCTTGCTCTTCACACAAGGTAAAATTACAAGTCCACGTTTACATTTCCTGTTCTTCCTAATTTTTTAGCTTGATTTTTACGCAATAAACTGTTGTTGATGATCCCTTTTCAAAATGGAAAAATGGAAACTGCTCTGCTCTGTAATCGATCAATTTATCGGTTCTGATTTTCTGTAAAATTGTTTTGGTCTTTCGGGCAGTAACTTAGTTCATCGTCCTGGTTTCGTATATTACATCCTTAAAACTCCAAAATCACCATCACTTAGTGTGTGTTTGTGTTCCGTGAGCCTTTTTTCTTCTTTGCTGTCACGCCCCCTGTTTCTCCCTGACTTTTGGGTTTTGCTTTTTTTTTTTTTTGAAAGGCAAAATATCTTGCAAACCTCGTTTTTCAAAAGCTAATATGTTTTTTTTGTTAAATGTTTGTAATAATGTTAACTGTCTGTAAATGATCATCGGAATTTCAGAATGACAAACTCATTTACTATTAAGGGCTTCCATTATTTTTTATGTATTATTTCACTAGTTTGTTGATCGGGATTGTTAAAAGTTAAGAAGCATACTTTTTGGTCAGATCTGACAAGGGTTTTGACATTTTACTTATATATAACTTTGCGTGCTAAATAATCTTGAATTTTTGCTGGAAGAACGTAATGTATTTTACTTGTAAACATGGTAGATCATGTAGGTCCTATATAGTTGATTTGATTCATCCATGTAGTATTCTTGTTCTTCACGCATAAATTTCTTTGTACCATTTTTAATGTTGTCTAATAAATGTTATCTTGTTGGTTTGGTTAGGTGCATAATAATATGAGGTGTTCGGTTTGAAATTTCTAGAGATTCTAGATTGAATTACTATCTTGGCTCATTGACTAAATTCTGGTCAATAAATATCAATTTCCTCTTTTATAAGCTAACTCTCTTGGATAAGTATATTTCCTTTCCAATATTTTCTAACTTTTAATTTTCTTACAGTTGAAATTCATCCGAGAATTTGTTAGCTGATCGATGGCCAACCGTGTTTTGGCTCGTGTTCATAGCCTCCGTGAGCGGTTGGATGACACTCTTGCGGCTCATCGCGATGAGATATTGTTGTTTTTATCAAGGTAAATATTTAGCAAAGTCTAACTATTTTTTTAAAATTTTTATTTTTCATGGAGTTCTATAGATTACTTTGGATTAATAAGTTATGTGGCGATATTTTAATTTATAAATTAATGATTGGTGCAGGATTGAAGCCCATGGAAAAGGAATTTTAAAACCTCATCAGCTTCTAGCTGAGTTTGAAGCAATTAGCCAATCTGAAAATGGAAAACGTCAGGATCATGCCTTCAAGGAAGTCCTCATGAGCACACAGGTAAGATTAAGGGATGGTTTGCAAAAACTTCTGCTTTTAATTTTAAAAGAAGTGGTTCATTATAGTAGAAGCGAAAATTAGTTGAAAATCAGAATTTGGCAGTGATGCTATTAATTAAGTTTTTTTTTTGATGGGATTGCTATTAATTAAGTTAAAATAGAGCGTTCCGTGAATTGTTTGAAAGTACTTTTACATGTTTCAAAATGAAACCTCTAGTAGAATAAAAAATCTAAAGTACCCTTCTCTGCTTTTAGATTATGATTAAACTACCTTTTTTCCAACCAAAAGCTCATAATCACTTTTTTTAACACTCCCCAGTACATCCTCCATTTTCGTGGGGATCTTATTTCTATTACGTTACATCCTCGTATAATTTTTTCTCTTGTTTTCTCATGTAGGAAGCGATCGTGTTGCCTCCTTGGGTTGCATTGGCTATTCGGCTTAGGCCTGGCGTTTGGGAATACATACGTGTCAATGTTAATGCATTAGTTGTCGAGGAATTGACAGTGCCGGAATATCTACAGTTCAAAGAAGAGCTTGTGGATGGACCGTGAGCTTCGATTTTCAAGATTATTAATTTGTGTACTACTGATCCTTTTTCTTGTTCATTTGTTTTGAGCAATCTGTTGTTTGTGCTGCTGCAGCTCTAATGGCAACTTTGTTCTCGAGTTGGACTTTGAACCATTCACCGCGTCTTTTCCCAAGCCAACTCTCACCAAGTGGATCGGAAATGGAGTCGAGTTCCTAAACAGGCACCTCTCTGCAAAAATGTTTCATGACAGGGATACCATGACCCCTCTTCTTGATTTCTTGAGAGTGCACAACTATAAGGGCAAGGTGAGTCTTGCACCATACAAAAAATTTATGAAATCTTTGGTGTAATATACTAATATTAGAGGAGGATTGAGATTTTAAAACAACGATTCTTTATTTTTGTTTAGGGTTAATTACAAAACAATATCCTTGATGTTCAGTCTAATTTAAAAAAAAAAAAAAAAAGGTTATCTTTCAAAGTTACAAATACTCTTTTGACATTTGTTACTATTTTGCGAATTGCACTCTTAAGGAGGGGAGTATTTATTAAGCAAATACAGATCTTAATGGGGTATATGTAATTTTGGAAGATAACTAGAGTTTTTTGTAATTATGCTAAACCTCAATGGTAGTTTTTGTAACATAGTCTTTTGTTTTAGGGATAAATATAAAAAAAAAACATGAGGTTCGGCTAATTACAAAAAAACCAGAGGTTTTCGAAAATTGCCAAAAAAAAAAAAAAAAAAAAAAAACCTTGAGGTTTGATTCGGTTTGATTCAGTTTTACATTTTAGCCTTCATAAGCAAAAACATTTCGAAAGCTCCCCGACATTTATAAAATATTACAATTACCCCTTAAATTTAGAACACAGAGTTTTTGGTAATTTTGAAACATCTCTGGTTTTTTCGTTATTAGCCCAAACCTCAGTGGTGTTTTTGAAATTATCCCTTTGTTTTATTAGCATACGATTTTTACTACATGCTTTGTACTAAATGCTATCATTTGAATTTCTTCCCCAGACATTGATGCTGAACGACAGGATACGGAACTTAAATTCTCTGCAAGCTGTGCTGAGGAAGGCAGAGGAGTACCTCTCAACACTCCCACTGGAGACACCATATGCACACTTTGAGCAAATGTTCCAAGAGATTGGATTAGAGAGAGGATGGGGCGATAATGCGGGACGAGTATCAGAAATGATATCTATGCTTTTGGACCTTCTCGAGGCTCCTGATTCTTGCACTCTAGAGAAATTCCTCGGGAGAGTCCCTATGGTTTTCAATGTCGTTATTCTTTCGCCCCACGGTTACTTTGCTCAAGAAAATGTCTTAGGTTATCCGGATACTGGTGGCCAGGTATATATAATGGATAAAAGATCTGTATCTTTCGCTCGAGTGCTATTTAGTGATGCACGAGCTGAGAATTTGTTTCGTATCAGGTTGTCTACATTTTGGATCAAGTTCCAGCTTTGGAGCGTGAGATGCTCAAACGTATAAAGGAGCAAGGACTTGATATCACACCGCGCATTCTCATTGTTAGTGTTTGCTCGCATTCATATGATGGAGAATTTGCTATTATTTGTTTTTGGATAATTACAAAAACTATCTCCGATGTCTTGTCTAATTACAGAAAAGTCCAGTTATCTTTCAAAAAGTTATAAATATCCAGACATTACAAACATCCCACTGAAGTTTGTTTTTGTTTTACAAAATATCCCCTTAAATAGGTGCAATTTGTAAAATAGAATCAATTAGCAAGGAGTTTTTTTATAATTTTGAAAGATACTAGGTTCTTTTATAATTAGACTAAAATCAAGGGTGGTTTTTGTAATTAACCCTATTTAATTTTATCTAATGTTCAATCTTGTTAATTTATACAGGTGACTCGATTGCTCCCAGATGCAGTTGGAACCACCTGTGGTCAGAGGCTTGAGAAAGTTTTCGAAACTGAGCATTCACACATAATTCGGGTCCCCTTCAGAACTGAGAAGGGAATTGTCCGAAAATGGATCTCTGCGTTTTGAGGTTTGGCCGTACATGGAAACTTTCACTGAGGTGAGACCAATTTATCATCACTTTCTTGAATATATGTTAATTTGCAAATACTAAATTTAGTAACTTATTTTTTTAGGACGTTGCCAAAGAAATTACTGCAGAATTGCAGACCAAGCCCGATTTGATTATCGGCAACTATAGTGAGGGTAACCTAGCAGCCTCTTTGTTGGCTCACAAGTTAGGAGTAACACAGGTTTGTCTGATATATGCTGTCTGAAGTTCTCTTTGTTTGAATGGCTGTAATAAGACTAATTCTTTCCTCTTGTTTGTTGCTTTTCTAGTGTACCATTGCTCATGCACTGGAGAAAACAAAATATCCCGATTCCGACATTTACCTGAAAAAATTCGACGAGAAGTATCACTTCTCATGTCAGTTCACCGCTGATCTATACGCAATGAACCATACTGATTTCATTATTACTAGCACATTCCAAGAGATTGCCGGAAGGTTTGCATTTATACTCGATAAAAAATATTTATAACTGCTCGAGTGTTCTTACATGGCTAAATTTGTATTTGTTTTCGTGTTTTCAGTAAGCACACTGTTGGACAATACGAGAGCCACATGGCGTTCACAATGCCTGGTTTATACCGAGTTGTCCATGGAATTGATGTGTTTGATCCAAAATTCAATATCGTCTCTCCAGGAGCAGATACAAAAGTCTATTTCCCGTATACAGAGAAGGAAAAACGGCTCACGAAATTCTACCCTGAAATTGAGGAGCTTCTATATAGTGACGTCGAGAATGAAGAACACCTGTAAGTTTCCATCTTTATCATGCCGGTGATGAATTTTCTTTGGTAGGGCTGAAAAATGAATCGAACTGCTGATACTTGAATCGGGATTGATCGTTGAAATCTCGTTTCAGCTCGGTTCATTAATATAACGGACCAAGTTTGGTAAGATGTAAAATTCGAGCTCGACTCGATTAGTAGAAAAATAATACGATTTTTCTAAAACTATCAAACTAATCGGCTCGATTCCATTATAATCAAACCAAATTCAAGCACATTTTTTGGAGTTCAGTAAAAATTCAAACTAACTCGAACAATCTCACATTCCACCATGTTCGATTCGTTTACGCCCCTATTCTTTGGTATATGTTGGTAGGTTCTAACTGATACTTTTTCATTCGACAGATGTGTTCTTAAGGACAAGAACAAGCCCATTCTGTTCACTATGGCAAGATTGGACCGTGTAAAGAACCTAACAGGACTCGTCGAATTGTACGCCAAGAATCAAGCTGAGGGAATTGGTTAACCTCGTTGTAGTCGGAGGCGACAGAAGAAAAGAATCCAAAGATTTGGAAGAACAAGCCGAGATGAAAAAGATGTATAGCCTTATAGAAACCTACAATCTTAACGGCCAATTTAGATGGATTTCCTCCCAAATGAACCGGGTGAGGAACGGAGAGCTCTACCGTTACATTGCCGACACAAAAGGTGCTTTTGTGCAACCGGCATTTTATGAGGCCTTTGGTCTGACTGTTGTCGAGGCTATGACTTGCGGTTTGCCGACTTTTGCCACGCTCCATGGTGGGCCCGCTGAGATAATTGTCCATGGAATATCCGGATTCCATATCGATCCTTACAATGGCGAACAGGTTGCTGAGGTTCTTGTTGATTTCTTTGAAAAGTGTAAGGAGGACCCTTCTCACTGGGACACCATTTCGGCAGGCGGTTTGAAGCGTATCGAGGAGAAGTAAGAAAATCTCATTCAATTGGTTAGGTTTAGCCTAATTACAAAAACACTCACGAAAAACACTCAGTTATCTTTCAAATTACGAATACCCCATTGACATTTGTTTCTAATTGTACCGTCTGGAGGGGGGTATTTGTAATTTTAAAACAGAACCGGAATTTTTTGTACTAACCTCAGGGGTACTTTTTGTATTTTTCCCATTCGGTAAAGTAAATATGATCATAATTTTGATCCTCTCTGTTACTTGTCTAATGCAGGTACACATGGCAGATTTACTCAGACAGGTTATTGACGTTGGCTGAGTTTACGGCTTCTGGAAATACGTTTCTAAGCTTGATCGCCTTGAGATCAGACGGTACCTTGAAATGTTCTACGCGCTCAAGTTTCGCAAGTTGGTAAGTTTTTTTTCCCCTATGAATAAAGTTGCCATGTTTTGCTTGCAAATGTTGATATAGACTGTTGTTTGTTGTCACCAGGCTGAAGCTGTTCCTCTGGCTGTTGAGTAAATACTATGAGGCAATCAAGTTATCTTTCTGGTCTGTTATTCAATGCCTATTTTAAGACAATTGTTATTGCACACAGAAAATGGCTTCTGGTTTCTTCTACTTCATGGTCTATCAATTGAAAAGTTCAGTGGGCTTTGATCCATTTTCAATTTTTTTCTCGAATTATTATTGTACTCTAATAGAAATGTTGTAATTTATATATATATATATATATATATCCTGATTTGTGTGTATAATAAAGACTGAAATTTGATCTTTGTGCTTTCCTTTGTCAATCTTACATTTATCATACAATTTACAAAATTTACATAAGTGACAACTTATCCAATGTTGTGATCGTATATTTGGGCCCAAGGTGAATTAGCAGCCCATTAGTCCTGTAATGATTGAATATAACTCAACATTTGGATTGGACCCAATCATAGTGGAAGTTACATATGTGTCCTTTGGTGCAGGATCAATGCGCTCTGTCCAAAATTTTGCATTTTTTAAAACAAGAGAGCATTTCAGACTTTTTCATGTATTACGTCCTATATAATTAGGGCTGTAAAACGAACAAGCTACTGACACTCGATCCGAAATGAAGCTCGCTGAGCTCGGTTCGTTAACGTAACGAACCAAACATGAATACATTTTTCCGTACATAAAGCTTGGCTCGAGCTCGATTCGATTAGTAAAAATATCAAGATACTCGAGCTCAATTTGTGTACGGCTCGACAAAAGCTCGTTCGAGCTCGATTCGATTAATAATTAAACCAAACTCAAACACAATTTTTGAAGCTCGATTAAAATTCAAACAAGCTCGGACAATATTATGTTATGCACAACTCGACTCGCTTACACTCCTATATATAATGCTTCATTCTAAACAAAAAATAATATATTATACTCTTTAGGTGTTTTCTATTTTCTAATCATACAATCAAAATATAAAACTTTCAAATGTTATATTGTCCTCAATAATACAATCCTATTTAATCGAATAATTTTATTAATCTCATCAACAAACCCAAAGGCTTCGAATAGAAATTTGGATAGGGGACAATTAGGCATAGATTTTATTGTGTAGCATGTAAAAAAGAAGTGCAAGGTAAAACACGGGCACTGTAAAATTTGTCAATCTCAATTGCATTTGACAATTAGGCATAGATTTTATTGTGTAGACTAAACTTCAGGGTAGTTTTTGTAATTAATACTTTAAAAGAAGAATTTGAATTGCACATCTAACTTGACTCGTTTAATTTGTCAATCTCAATTGCATTTTACACTCGGCTTTTTATCATTTCTTTTCTGTTTTCTGTTTTCTATTTTATATAATTTTTTGTTTTGTTCTTCCTCTGATTATTCTGAAAGTCACTTAGGTTGCTTTTGGATTGAAGGATTTGAATTTGGAAAAATGATTTCAAATGACTAGATATCTAAGATGAATTTTAAATTTTCCAAAATGACTCCAAAAATAGTTTCTAAGGATTTGAAATGCATTATAGAATAATTTCATCTAAATAACTTCAATCGATTTATTATTATGGATTTGAAATTCTTAGCTCCAAACCAATAAATCGAAACTTAGATATTTATAGAAAGACAAACTTTTCACACCAAGCAAGCATGTTGTCACGGACTTGTTCCTCAACAACGATCGCGCGGCTTTAGCTCCTTCGACGCCCCTTGCGATTAGCTAAGTCACCTCACTCTTAAAAGTGCTTGTGAATAAGTGTAGGAAGATGGCAAAATAGCACACAAAATAGTTACTTATATTCACTCACACTTGCTTACAAGATGCTTGGTTACAAATGAGGCCCTACTCCTATTTATACTACTCCATCTTCTTAATGGATGGTGGTGATTCATTTGATCCAACGGTTGGGAGAAGTTCTCTCAGAACTCTCCACATGATTCCTACATATTCTACAAGTATTCTATAAATCTCTACTATAGTCTACAATCTTCTACATAGTTCCATACTACTCTATAACATTCTAGACTATTCTATAATGTTCTACATTATTCTATCATATTAGACTCTTCTATAGTATTCTAGACTCTTCTAGAATATTCCGACTCTTCTACAATGTTCTAGAACATTCCGATTCTTCTGACTCTTCTAGAACATTCCATTCTTCTAGATCATTCTAGATCATTCTAGAATCATGCTTTAGGTGATTCTAGACGATGAATTTCGTTCAATGGTGAGCCCCTTTGTCCCGGCAGATGGCGAAAAAATCGCAAGGGCCAATCGCGTGACAATGTGCTTTTACTCGGATATGGCGAGGCTAAGTCTATCCTACAGGCTACAATTTACTTTACATAATTAGGATAAGCATCGACGAAAACTAGAAAGATAAGGGTGCGATTGGATATGCTTTCATTTTGAAAATTTTCATTTTGCTAGAGAATAGTAGTGGAAAAAAATTTGGGAGAAAAAAGATGATATTTAAGAGTGTGATTGGATGTGAGATAAAAAAGTAATGATGAAAGTTGATTTGATGTGAAAATAGTAAAATAATGATTGGATGTGATTGGTAGTTAGAAATGTGTGAGTAAATGAATAGTGAAATTTATGGGATAATGTGTAATTATGATTATTTTTTTATGAAAAAATGTGTAGATGTGATTGGTGAAAGAAAAAGTGAGAAAAAGTGAAAGTGAGATAATAGTATATTTTTCGAAAAAATTTTCATAAACAATCGCATGTTTGGTCAAAAATTCTCCAATGAACGAAAATTGATTTTCGCTCACATCCAATCGGCTAAAAATCTGGTTCGTGAACAGTTTAACCACATTGATAGAGAAATGTAAGCGACCCTAAGCACATGACCAAATCCCATCTAACCCAAGAACCAATTTAGCCATCACATGCAAGTATATGGCCCAAGAATAATGGATTAAGATTTTTATTCCACAATCCTATTCCACTCCTATTCTATTATATTTAATGAATGTGACATGTACAAGTTGATGTCATAATTATACACGTGTCATTCATCCAATGAAGTGAAATAGGAATGTTGAATAAGAGATATGATCCCAAGAATAATAAGGGGTTAACATTATACCAATTGATTATGTCTAGAGGTGATCAAAGTGTGCTTTTACCTTTTTTTGTTAAAAAATCAAACTCGAATTGTCCTGTGTGATTTTTCTAAAAAATAAATTCAAATCGTGGTTTTATAAAGTAAAATGAAATTCTGATCTTAAGCGGTGGTGAGATGGTTTGGCGATTTTAATAAATAAAATATTATAAGATTGATAAAATAATATACCTCTTTTAGAATATTAAGAAGAATGGACAAAAAATGTTAAGTGTTAATGATTCAATTTATTAATTTTTAAACAAGATGATTTTGCAAAAAAAGATCTTTTAATTCAACGACATTTAAACCACAATGCATCTTAATGGTATGTTGAGTTGAATGCAAAACATAATGTATATTTGTAATGTTAAATAAATAACTATGCATTTTATTTGAAATTTAAAATGCAAATCTAAATTTGTTATTCACCAAATTAGTTGTAATATATTGATTGCCTAGTTATTGAACTAAACAATGGTGGAAAAACCATTTATTTTACCCCTAAATTACTTGTATATAGGCGATGCGATTTTCATTTGATATTCAAAATCACGGTTTTAATATAAAAAAACCACTATAAACGGTGCAGTGTGGTGATGTTTGGACGATTCGAGCGATTTTTGAAAATTTATGATCACTCCTAATTATACCCATCAGAATATGGAAAATGGTAGAAAAAGACAGTCGGCGTGATAAGTCCAAAAGCTTGAACCATCAAGGATTTATGATCTCTTATGTTTTTGTACATCGGTCCGCTTGCAAAACCATTTTTACAAATGGGTCGAAGGGTTTTCCGGCAAACCATCTTTGATGCTTAAGTCAAGCATGACTCTTAGAAAGAATACTCTATCAGAAATATGAGATATTATGAAAATTGTGTGTCAAAAATGCAAGTCAAGTAGGGTAGTTATACGTGAGCATGAGGTAGGATTTACTTGAATTCGGGATTTTGTTACCACGAATCCAGGACTTGTTGTTGATAACATTATTCACAGTTGGCTTAGTGAGCATTCCGTCAGCTTATCCGCCGACAAATTTCGGTCATATGTTACAATCGATTGAGATCTCCCGAGCTTGTAAAATAAGCTTGGTCACAAACATACTAAGCATTATAGAATTAACTAAAGGACACGCCGACCCGAGCTATGGTGGAGCTCGATTATTCATTTGAGCAAACACTAAATAAGTATGCAATTAGTGTGAATATCGGCCTAGGTAGTCGGCCTATCTTGGGCCACATCGCAGTTTAACAAATTCTATATCTAGGTGGGATCAGAAGCATTTCTTGTTGTAAAATGTTGTGAACATTCAATTGGGTAAAAGGAACAATATAATACCAATTTTTTTAAATAAGTGGAAATGTATAAAAAGAAAGAAAAAATCATGATCACAAGTCGATCGTAGCAAAGGAAAAACAATGTCAAATTTCAAAAAACAAAAAATGAACGATGCAATTTAAATGAAAGGTGCCTATTTCTACAGGATTTTGAATGGCATTGTCATTTGTTTTTTCAAAGACGTGCTTGAGTATCGCCTAGATGGTCCGATGTATCCCGTGGAATGTCGGCCCAAGATCCCCGAACCGCATTGCCATAGTCTTCATAGCCTTCCGAGGAATCACATGAGTGAAAGAGAAGCGGCAGATTGATGAGTCGCCTACCTTGGTCTTTAGAGCTTCCAATTGGTCTCAGATCAACTTGAAAATCAAAATTGTTAGGAATTTTATTGTTTAGATTTTGATGAATGCCATGTAAAACTTAGAATAGAAAGTTGGCTCCCCAATTCTTCTTTGTAATATGTATTGTAACAATTAGAGTCAAGCTTGCCGAGTTAAGTCACTACGCCCTAACATGCAAGACAAACCAAGAATGGAAGGAGACCCCCTCTTTGGAAACAAATTTGAATGTGGCAAAGAGGAGTAGACGGAACTCATTGAAGAAGCGGTGAGATCTGAGTGGAGCATCAGTCAAGTCAACTCAAGAAAAGCCAAGTCTCAAGTTGAAGTGATGAAGAGTCATCCAATGATTGGAAGTCGACTCTAAGTCACCTAGGAAAGCAAGGAAATGCGTCAAGTCGAGATAATCAGAAAAGAACCGTTGTACGTAAATCAAGAGATTTACTTAAACAAGTAATATCTCCATACCACCTTTCTCGGAGTGTCCCGAAGCGTGCAAAAGGAATGAACCAATGAGAAGCACCACACCGTGTCGAACTCGAAAAAGGTGAAAGAACAATTCATACGAGGAAATGGCAATTCCAAGAATCGCAAGCCAACGATCGCAAAGTGACTTTCAAAAATAAGCATATCTCTTCAACGGGCAAATTTTTGAAAGTTCACTATAAAAAGGCCGAGGAGTTTGTTTGAGAAAGAGGATGCATGAATGACACATACGTGAGATATACAAGCACATTAGAAAAATCAAACACTCTCAATCCTCGCCTACATTACGAAGTACATCAATCCAACACTCACCTGTGAAGGAAAGAGAACTTCAATCGAGTTGAAGAGGAAACCTTTGAAAACAAGGGGTCTACATTCGGGAAGGATTGTAGAAAAGTTCAAGGTTGAACTAAGTCTTAAGCTTTTGGAGGGCTTCGTGATCAAATCCAAAGAGCTTGAGCAAGTGAGTTGTAGTAGCAAGGCAAATTTGGCCTGTGAAGAAGCCGAGTCGCACGAGAAGCTTTGAGTGATCAAGGCGTCTCAGATCGAGTCCCAAAGGATCAAGTCATTTGTTGTGATCAAGACTTGTATCTGGGACTGTTACCACTTTGTAAACCGATCATTACCTAGTGGATTCCTCCAGAGTTGGAGAAGAGAGGAGTAGAAGAATTACCCCATCTTCGAACCTCTATAAAAACTTTCTTGTGTCATTTACATTTCAAAGATTTAAATTCGTGCACTTTTAACTCGCTTATATCTGCACGATAAATTTGCTATCCATTTGATAATTTATAAGTACTAAATCAATCTCTAAAATCTTGCTTAATCAAACTTAAGGGTGTTAAGTCTTCCAACTGAAAATAAAAACCCGAGTTGAGTTAAATTATAACCAACGGTGAAAGTTACTCCATCAACTCATTTGAATCTGTTGAGAGATTAACTCTACTTGAGTGACTAATTCGATCGGTCCATCAAGGACACAAGTGTGTAGAATTAACTCGTAGATTTAAAAGGACTAAATCGAAAATTTGGTAAGGTTTATTCAACCCCCCTTCTAAACCTTACACCTACACCCCTTGGGACCTACAGTGGTATCGAGCGGTTAGTTCATTGAACCCTCCGCACCGGTTCTTGAACTAGATCTCCAAACTTTTCAAAGACTCGCTTTAGTACTTAAACCTTCAAAACTCATTTTATTAAAAGTCATTATCATGGAAGCAAATTTGACACGCATCCCTATGTTCACTATCGAAGAATTTGATGATTGGAAAATTGTATGCGAGGCTCATCTATCAAAGATTACATGATGAGATGTGGATAGTGATAGAAGATGGGCCTCTCGCAAATATTAAAGGTGAACACAATTTTGCACGAAGAGTTGCACCAAGAAGGAGAAGAAGATGTCGCTCCTGCACGATCATGGTTGAAAACCAAGAACTAAGTGGACAAATGATGACAGAAAAAGATACAACCTGGACAATGTAGCCAAGGACATCCTTTACAAAACTGACAAAGCCATGTTCAATAAAGTCAAATCGCAAAACGGCTAAGGAAATCGGGACAAGTTGACATTGATTTGTGAAGGCTCGTGAGCAAATCAAAGAAAACAAATTATCGGTGGTCGTATTAAGTTTGAAAATTTCAAAATGATCTCACGAGAGAACCCGGATCAACTAGACGCTCGGTTCACGTAAATCACAAATGAGCTGTCTACACTTGGAAAGGAATATACATGAATGAAATGTGTATGAAGATCCTAAAAAGTCTTCCATTGAATGGGAAATGAAGGTCATGGCACCGAGACATTCCATGGACCTATCAAAGACATCCAACCATGAACTATTCTCGGACCTCAAAGCCTACGAGTTTGAGCCGAGAAGAAAAGAGAGGAAGAGACAAATATACCCAAAACAAATGTGCTCTAATTGTCAAAGATGGGAAGAGAGCCGAGGTCAAAGAAGTAATTGACCCGGAAGAAATAGCCCCGATGATTAAAAGATTTAACAAGTTCTTTAACAAGAACTACAAGAGAGGAAAGGGTGAATCTTCCAGAAGACACTCCCTCTCCAAATCAAGGGAAGACAGCAACCAAGAGAATGATCATCAAAAAGTTGAGTATCAAAGGGTCGACAACTCAAGAATGGAAAGAGTCGATCAAAAGGTCAATATCTATGTTGAACTCAGACAACCAGGTCACTATGCCATTGATCGCTCATATCCCGTGGTCAACAAGACAGGATGAAGAAGAAAGAAAGGTCTTGAGAGAAAGAAGACAAGAAAAGAAAAAGGCAATGATGGTCAGAGACGCCGAGACAGCCAAGTCAAGAGAGACAAGTGATTCAGAGAGCAGTGAAGCCGACTATTCAAGTGACTCTGAAGAAGAAGCCCGATCCGCTTGATGGCCAAAGAACAAGATCAACCTCGATCAAGAAGATGAGGTACAATCTAACTCAACAAACTCGTACACTAGTGATAGTGATGTGGACACACACACTTCATCACCCACTCGATCTTTATGGTTCATTAGGCAAAATGATGAAAGATTTTGAACACATTAAATCCTCACACACACTATTGAATGAGGAAAACAGCCTACTCAAAAGTCAAAACTCAAAGCCGACTAAGGAGCCGAGTACTCTAAGTCAAATAGTCGTTGAAAATGAAAGTTTAAAGGTGAAAATGCTAAATTAGTAGCAGTAAATTGCCGCTTTATAGAAAAGAGGAGAATGACCTCAAGAATGTTATTGCCTCATTCACTAAGGCATCTAAATCATTGGATGATCTTATTATGAGTCAAAGAGAATGTGGAGACAAGACAGCTTAGGATTTAATTCCTTTGTGCCATGTCAAACCTCAAGAGTAATTTTGGAAAAAGGATCTTCAAGTCATGAAGAGTCCGAAAAATCCAAAACTCTAAATGTTGCACACACTTTCACTCCAAAGCACAATACTAAGCAAACCGGCCTTGGTTACAAAGGAAAAGGAAAAAACGGCCAGTTGAGTGTCTTGAAAGGACATCCGAGAAGAGATTCACTGAGTCCCTCAAAGCAAACTCCAAACAGAAAAATACTCTCAAAGAAGAAGAAGAGCTACCAAAAATCCCTTAAAACCCATAAAAGAAACACATATGATGGGAATGGTAGAAAATATCCAAGCCAAGCCGATTGGAATAATGTGAACTATCAAAGATAGACTTATGGAATATAAGCCCAAATGGCAAAGGCCTAGAACTCAAAGAAAGGCCATTCCAAAAGCATAAGAGCTTTCATCAAGACACATATGCACCAGGCACTACACTCAAAAACACCACAATTACCCAAGGAAGGCAATTGCTAAGACACATATGCAGGCATACGACAAAAGAGACAATTGTATGAACCTAGAATCCCAAGCAATTTGCCGAATTAATTATGATTATGGCAGACCGATAGATGGCAACCCCTTAGAGTCAAATCATTTGGCTATAGGTTGGTTGGATCATCTTACAATTCTAACCCCTCAGACCCTGACAAGTATGGGTACCTAAAACTTAATTTCCTTGATTGCAGTTCAAAGAAAATTGAGTGCCAAGGAACCTGGTACATGGATAGTGGTTGTTCCAGGCATATGATAGGAAATAAGAGAAATGTCAAAATTCAAGGAAGTCAAAGGAGCCAAAGTCATATTTGGAGGAAATGAAGCTCCTGGTGAAATAAGAGGCATTCGATCCATCAAGAGGAATGGATTAGAAATCACAGATGTTGCATATGTTGAAGGACTCAACTTCAACTTATGAGTATCGATCACCGCGTGACAAGGGCTACAATGTTGGATTCAACATGGGTATATGCCAAATCAAGGATATTGAATCAAATGAAGTTGTCTTTGCAAAGGATGTAGACAGAGAAGAACATGTATGTAGTGGATTGGTCAACCGCAACACCCAAAGACTGTCTACTAGCAAAGAGCACAGTGAATCAAGTTGGTTGTGGCACAAAAAGCCGAGTCACCGAATTTCAAAACAATTAACAAGTCGGCAAGAAGCCATCTTGTAGAAGGACTTCCGTGACTAATATACAAAAATGAGAGTATATGTGATGCATGTCAGAAGGAAAACAAATCAAGTCGTCATTCAAAGAAAAGACATGCCCATCCTCAACAAGAATATTGATCCGCTTCATATGGATCTATTTGGCCCAGTGGAACCACCCAAAGATAAGTGGAAAGAAATACACCTTGGTGGTAGTAGATGACTACTCAAGATATACATGGACAATATTCATGTGCAAGAAGAAAGAAACCCTACAAAAACTACCACAAAATTTGATGAAGAGGATTCAAAATGAGAAGAGTCAAACCATTATCAAAATAAGATCGGGACAGAGGAACCGAGTTTGTCAATGGAATAATAACTCAAGATCGTATTGAGAATGGTATTGGTCATGAACTATCGCAGCAAGGACTCCACAGCAGAATGGAGTTGCAGAAAGAAGGAACAGTAACCCTCAAAGAAGAACAAGGACCATGTTAGTCAAGCAGGGTTACAAAAAGATTTTGGGTCAAGCAATCAACACAAACTTGCTACACCCAAAACAGATGATGTATGATAAAAGACGGTGACAAAGACTCCCTATGAGATCCGGATCGAAGAAAACCAAATGTTGCATATTTAGAATATTTGGATGTAAATGCTTCATTCACAACAATGGCAAAGACAACCTAAAGGCCTTTGATGCTAAAGTCGATGAAGGTATCTTCAGATACTCAAAAAAAGCAAAGCCTACAGTGATACTCAACAAAAGAACTATGGTTACAGAGGAATCCATTCATGTAGTATTCGATGAGCCAAATGTAAATGGAGAAGACATTGAAGAGTCACTGATAAGTTAAATCATCCAACCATACGTAAGAGTCCCTATCTTCAAGTCAAGGTGGGATTATCAATTCGAAGAAGATGAGATAGTCAATCTCAAAAGCAATGAAAATTTGCGGCTAAGTGATTACGAGAGAGCCGACCCAAAGAACACACCGCAAGTCGATCAATCCAGCCTAACTTACTCCAACTCGATGTAAGATGGCCGAGAGATCATCCACCGTAACTTGTCATTGGAGATATAAGAGAAGGTGTCAAAACAAGATCCAACTCAACAAGAAGCTATGTTCACATGCTTCATTTCGCAAATAGAGCCCAAAGATGTGTCACAAGCATCGACGACACACATTGGATTCAAGCTATGCAAGAAGAGTCTGAATCAGTTTGAGAGAAATAAAGTATGGGAATTAGTGCAAAGACCCATACATCAAAATGTTATTGGAACCAAATGGGTATTGTAAATAAAATGAACGAGGAAGGCTGCGGGTAAGAAACAAAGCAAGATTGGTAGCCAAAGGATATTGCCAAGAAGAAGGGATAGATTTTGATGAAACATTTGCTCCTCGTAGCAAGATTGGAAGCTATAAGGATGTTTCTTGCCTATGCGACTCACAAGAATTTCATTGTATATCGATGGATGTAAAAAGTGCATTCCTAAATGGTTTATTGGAAGAAGAAGTGTATGTTGAACAACCTCCAGGATTTGAGCGAGAAGACTCTTGGAGACAAAGTATACAAACTCAAGAAAGCCTTGTATGGATTGAAACAGCACCCGTGAGCATGGTATGATACCCGTCACAATTCCTAATCGAAAAATGGATTCACAAAAGGAAAAGTAGATAGAACACTTTTTTTAATTCAAGACAAGAAGAGTATCGCTTGTTCAAATATATGTGGATGACATCATTTTTGGATCCACTAACAAAGAGTCGTGTGAAAAATTTTCAAACCTCATGCAAAGTAAATTTGAAATGAGCATGATGGGAGAGTCGACATTCTTCCTTGGACTCCAAGTGAAACAACCAAGGATGGAACCTTCATAAGTCAAACAAAATACACCAGAGATTTAATGAAGAAGTTTGGTATGGAGGAGAAGTCTTCAGTAAAAATACAAATGAACACATCACCAAAATGGACATGGATGCAGATGGCAAACTGTAGATCAAACAAGACTGAGCACTTATTGGATCATCGCTCTATCTCACAAAGAAGAGGTGCCGTACATCACCTTTGTTGTAGGTGTATGTGCAAGATTTCAATCTGCTCCAAAAGAGAGCCATATGACAAGCTAAAAGAATATTGAGATACTTGAAAGGAAGCCAAGAAGAGCCTATGGTATCCAAAGGAAGGTGGATTCAAGCTAATTGGCTATTCAGACTCGACTATACCGGATGCAGAGTGGACAGGAAGAGCACTTCGTGCACATGTCAAATGCTAGGAAACAGACTAATCTCCTGGTTTAGCAAGAAGCAAAACTCAATAGCCACCTCTACAAATTGAGGCGTAATACATAGTCACGGGGCATTGTTGCAGCCCAAATCCTATGGATGAGACAAAGATTGAGAGACTATGAAGTTGAAGAAAAAGAAATTCCAATCATGTGTGATAACACAAGTGCAATTGCAATCACTCAAAATCCTGTGTTGCATTCAAGAACAAAGCATATTGATGTCAGATATCACTTCATAAGAGATCATGTTGAAAAGAAGGACATCATCCTGGAATATATCTCAACCGATAAACAACTAGCTGACATCTTCACAAAACCATTATGTGAGTCAAGATTTGAAGAACTCAAGCATGAGTTGGGATTAATTGAACTAAGCTGAGACACAGAAGAACCAAAGAAAAGAAATGGAACAGAAAAGGAGGTGAAAAAGAGTCAAAAAAGCAAGTCACCAAGAATCACCAGATTCGAAAAGACAAATTTAAACCGAGTCGGTGATAGCCGAGTTGCTAAGAGAACTCGTGAGAAGTAGAGTTAAATCACTAAGGGATAATGTTCGAATGACTTATGAGCAAAGTGACAAAAACGCCATCGTTTTGACTAAGCGGGGAATGTTTTAAGGAACACGTCAAAGATAATGATGATGTGTGGACATAAAGCCGCACACTAAGCTTATGATTGGATATAAATGTCGCCGCATTAAATACGAGACGTGAAATGCTCAATAGGCATGCGAAATCCAAGCCGTTGATTTCGATCACAATTCAAAAAACCGCACGTCCTTTCATAAACCATATTTAAACCATTTTCGTCCTAGTTTCTCTCACACTTCTAAAACCTGTTTCATCTCTTTCTCTCAAAAGCAAAGGCAAAATACTCTCGAAAAACCCTATCAACCTTCAAATCAATTTTCGAGTTTTTCTTTGAAATAATTTTGAGAAATGGCACCAACTTATGACTTTAACAAGTTAGAAAGCAAATCCACACCGGTTCGACGTGGATTTCGGACGGAATGGTGAAGCAGGGTCCGACGACACCCTGGTGAAGAAAATCGCCGAGAAGTTGGAAACGCCCAGGACTAAAACCGCTTTCTAACGATGGAATATCCGATGACCTACGTGGAGGAGGTCGCGACAATTCTACGTGAATGTTGAGATTCACGATGAAGGATCAAGTCATCTGCTCACGGAAAGCGGTGACTATCACCGCCAAGGATTTGGTGAATATTGCTCACTACCAGTGAAGGAGCAATCGAGATTAAGGAAGCTGATGTAAACTTCATTTGAACCATGGAAAGAGATAGCCAAGTCCGACTTTGTTGATAAAATTATATACACGGCAAACAAGAGACTGTTGAAGGAGGATTATCACAAATTGTTGGACATAGTTGCCAAATGTATCGACATCAATTTGCGCAACTTTGACCAATCAAAGGCAAAGCGATTGTGATGGCCGCAATCATCGAAGAAAAGAAGATAAACTGGCCGAGTTTATCTCACAGCATCGCTTAACGTGGGAACAAGTCCTTCAAAGAAGATGGCACATTTGGAGGATCCTGGGATATGGCCCGGTGATTGGCTTCGGCTATTGGAGGTGAAAGAGTCCCTTTTAGACATGGGAAGGCTTTCCATGTTAACAAGAGGATGTTCAGAGCAAACCTCTCCAGCGCACGTAAGAGAGCCGACACCGAGTGGGGAATCGCCTAACCCGAAGATACAAAATTGCTTCTCTCCAAGAAAGAAGAAAGCCGCCCCGCACGCTGCCAAGAAGATCACGCCGCAGACAAAGAAAACCAAACATGCTCCCCCCCCGCAGAAGAGTCACCCGCCCCAAGAACGTGTCCCCGCCCCGCAGTGATCGAGAAGGACTCACAAATACCTTCTTCGATCGTCAAAAGGAGGAGAATCGACAAGCCTAGACGGCCGGCTCCTCGTAAACAAACACCAAGACGCCCCCGCCCAAGACAGAGGACACCGCCCAACTGTAAATTCCCCGGGTACAAACCAGGAGACGAAGAAGACTCGTCAGGCAAACCGAACAGAGAAACCAAATTGAGTCGATTATCGCCTAAAGCACAAATACCGAGACTATCTGGAGAAGTAGAGTCTCCGGATGTAGTTGATGAAACAGCCAAGTCTGTTGAAGGTGATCAGCAGAGGCAACTCAAGACACACCGTAGCTCACACACCAAGACAAGAAGAACCAAACCAAGCGGATAGTGATGTAATGATCCTATCTCCACCTTACCCGGACATCCAAAATCGTCTGCGTGAGTGGAGAAAATGGAAGTTGAGCAAGTCAAGGGAACAGTTCCAACGGCCCGAGTTCATAGAAGAAGAAGAGGAATCGCTAAATTTCCTCGATTAACTATTGTGCTCCCAACTCGGATGAAGACAACCGCATGTACATTCTCCGCAGATCTACAAGGACAAGGAGAGAGAAAAGCGAGCCAAGAAGCCGAAGCACGTGAGAAGGCAAGCATCCGCCCTATCTCCAAGCACCACGTAACACACACATCCTCTTCTTGATGTCTTCTCCGATGACGACGAGGGAACTGCAGAATGCCGCCGCGAAGAGTTGCAAATGCAGCAAGCATTGCACGAATCAAGAATCCTTCACGAGCAAAGACTAATGGAGGGACCAGGAGAGTCCTCCGAACACACCGAAATCGATCCAATGGGAGTGGTTCAAGCAAAATAGCCATCGTTGTTTGCCGCTACCACTTCTCCACTCACGGAAGGCAATCAGTGAAATGGCGATGAACCGGGATAGTGGGACCCCAACGAGCCAACCCCTATTGAAGGTGTGCTACCACCGCCCCAACGGCTGAACCATCAATCGAACAGCCGGGAGTCCGAGACGAGTGACCCCATTCCAAGTCACTCACCGGTGCGCCACCCGAGGGGGAAACTCCCTCCACCGCAGAAGGCCTGAGGATCGCAGATGACTCCACAAAGAATCAAGGAGGCGAAGAAGAGAAATTACAATCACAAGAAGAACAAAGAAGTTGCCATCAACGAAGCTCAGGCGATTGAGACCAATCTCACCGAGGTGCCAACCGCTCTGAAGGCTAATGACGCCGCCGATGCAGCTTGAGGCACGAGGAAGGAATGTACCGGGAGTTAACACTGGCGATGAAAGTGCAATCCATGGGGTTGAGACTCCAATGGATGCCATCGTAGAAGACCCTAAGACAACTGACACTCGTCGAAAGGGTGGACAAGGCCTCGCAGCCAGAGAGACTACCGGAGGAAATAAAGGCCCACGGAGGTTGAGACTTCCCGGGGTAAAAAGGTCAAGTAGAGAACATCCCTCCCGCAATCATCGACCCATCCGGAAGGAGATCAGCGCACTTCATGATTCCCGGACAACCCCGATGTCACTTTTCTCGGGGATCGAAGGCGAAGAAAGAAAGTTCGAGTCATCACCCATGACAAATCCAAAAGGCTCACCTGCGGATGTTCCAAGCACGAGCAAGTCCGATCCCAAGACTACTCGTCAAACTTTTAATTTTGATGATGAGCCACCAATGGAAATCTCATCATCGTCCAATGACGCTACCGATAAAGCCGAGGACCGATCCATCGAAATGGAGAAATCACCGAGACCAACGAAGTCGTTAAGACAAATGAGGCTCGCCAGGTCTACTTACAATAACCCGGTGAACAAGAGACCACCGCTCAGCTCCTCAAGCTGCAGCAGATCGATTCCCAAAAAGAACTTCACGCGCACCGCTCATCATCGAACAGATCGGTTGGCGGTGATGAATCTTTTGTAGAATCTTTCCCTTTCTCACCGGGAGATACCGTAACTCCACGAAGAATCGGAAAACGAACAAGCACGCTATTACAAGCCGACCTGTTCTTCCATCGACACCATTGTTCGGTGATTATGATTTCGATGTTGTATGGCCATCACCGCAATGAAAGAATCACCAAGTTCGAGAAGTGTTCAAGGCACTCTTTCCGAGGTTGAAAGGATGGAGAGGCATCGAGGCTTCTTTGGACATGCGACCGACAACAGAGATGCCACCCTTTACCTGATTTACGAGGCATAACAATTCGGATAAGGAATGGTGGCAACAAAGAAGAAACAATGCGTGTGGAACGGTGAGATACTTCGCATACAATTGTTCAACAAGTCTTTGGTGTGGAGAGTCGAAAATGTCGATGCAAAACGAAGTTTAGGAACACATTGAGCATATGCATGAAGCTCACATCGCCGAGATCAAGCCGCGTGAGCGTAATGCAAATGATATACGCGTTTGGAAGAACACATGACAAGAAAATTCAGCCTTCTCATGGCCGAGATGAAGCCGATTTGAGAATCCAACGCTACTCGCTTCAATTCCGTGGCCGCATACAACGCAGCAGACTTGGAAGCAGAAATTCAACCATCAAGACTCGACTTCATTCTTGCCAAAGATGTTCCCGTGGTTCCTCTATCCTTTGATGATGCCAAAAAGAGGAAGAGGAATACCTTAAAGCAAAAAATCAAGCCGAAAAGAAAGGAGCAATTTGAGAAGGGAAAATCATCTCGAGGAGGTCTTGAAACGAGAAGAAAGAAAGCTTGTTGAGGGGAAGGATCGAGATGTGACATTGATGATTGCACAAACCCCAACAAGGTCCTCACGGTGACATTATAAGCAAAGAAACTCCCCGTGACTCGCCACTCCAACACTGCTTCGTATCTATGGTCAAAAGAGAAAATCAATTGAAGCAGGATGAAGGAAGTGGAAGGAAGAATGGATGCGGGGGTGATGAACATCTTGAAAGAACACGGAGGAATTCGGTGAGACAGAGACACCTATGCCATCTCGGATGTCGGACAGAGCCACGATCGGTCGATGAATTTAAAACGCCGAGTCCGAGGGATACTTTGCAAATATGCCTATGGCTCAAGCTTGGGACCTAGATCGGGAAAAGTGGTCTCACATTATGTGAAGAAAGCCGACAGCAAAGCAGACTTCCCAGCAATCCACTCTTTGGTCACTCCGGTCACTCATTGGAAAGAAGAACCCAAGATCTGATACGCCCAGAGGTAGAGGAAGAAGAAGCGGCGGTGGAGGAAGAAGCTTGCACCAGCCTCCGCCAAGAATATTGAACACGTAGATCCGGAAAGAAAGGAGGGATCTCTGGCCGGGCTTGACCAAGTGGCAAATTTGAAAGTGGCCAAAACTAACGCCGAGTATGCACAAAGAATAGAAGAAGAAAACAAGAGACAAACTCGGCTATGGCGGAGAGACAGGAAAGAATGAGAAAAGATGAAGCTGCCAGGGGAAGGCATATGAGAAGAAAAAGAAGGCGGTGACGACGAGAAAAAAGAGAGAGAAGAGAAGAAGATCCGATCAAGATGAAAGAAGGAGACAAATGAAGGAGATGAAGTGTTCTTTTGTCGGGCCCAACCCTTCGTGTATTTTATCATGTAAATACATACAATGTAAGTCTTCTCCGTAATAAAGCTATAAATTCTTTATTTTCAGTGTAGACAAATATGTGCTCGATACACCTTGTGATTGTGTAAAAGAACATGAATGATATGATCAATAAACAGATCTATTCTACGCATACATTCTATGTCAATACACTATCCAGTATGTATCTTTTCTTTGCTTTGCATTTTTGAATGATTTAAGTTTTGCATCATCAAAAAGGGGGAAATTGTTAGGAATTTTATTATTTAGATTTTGATGAATGCCATGTAAAACTTAGAATAGAAAGTTGGCTCCCCAATTCTTCGTAATATGTATTGTAACAATTAGAGTTGGCAAGCCGAGTTAAGTCACCTACGCCCTAACATGCAAGAAGACAACAAGAATGGAAGGAGACCCCGCCGTGAAACAGTGAATGTGGCAAAGAGGAGTAGACGGAACTCTTTCAAGAAGCAATGAGATGCATTGAGTGGAGCATCATCCAAGTCAACTCAAGAAAAGCCAAGTCTCAAGTTGAAGTGACAAGAGTCATCCATGATTGGAAGTCGACTCTAAGTCACCTGGGGAAAGCAAGGAAATGCAAGTCGAGATAATCGTAAAAAGAACCGTTGTATTTAAATCAAGAGATTTACTTAAACAAGTAATATCTCCATACCACCTTTCTCGGAGTGCTCAGTCCCAGAAGCGTGCAAAAGGAATGAACCAATGGGAAGCACCACACCGTGTCGAACTCAAAAGGTGAAAGAACAATTCATACGAGGAAATGGCAATTCCAAGAACTGCAAGCCAACGATTGCAAAGTGACTTTCAAAAATAAGCCCATCTCTTCAACGGGCAAATTTTTGAAAGTTCACTATAAAAGGTTGAGGAGTTTGTTTGAGAAAGAGGATGCATGAATGACACATACGTGAGATATACAAGCACATTAGAAAATCGAAACACTCTCAATCCTCAAGCCTACATTACGAAGTACATCAATCCAACACTCACCGTGAAGGAAAGAGAACTTCAATCGTTGAAGAGAAACCTTTGAAAACAAGTGGGTCTACATTCCGGGGAAGGATTGTAGAAAAGTTCAAGGTTGAACTAAGTCTTAAGCTTTTGGAGGGCTTCGTGATCAAATCCAAAGAGCTTGAGCAAGTGAGAGTAGCAAGGCAAATTTGCCTCGTGAAGAAGCCGAGTCGTACAAGAAGCCACCGGTGAGTGATCAAGGCGTCTCAGCATCGAGTCCCAAAGGATCAAGTCATTTTGTTGTGATCAAGACTTCAGATCCGGACTGTTACCACTTTGTAAACCGATCATTACCTAGTGGATTCCTCCAGGAGTTGGAGAAGAGAGGAGTAGAAGAATTACCCCATCTTCGAACCTCTATAAAAACTTTCTTCGTGTCATTTACATTTCAAAGATTTAAATTCTCGCACTTTTAATCGCTTATATCTCACGATAAATTTGCTATCCATTTGATAATTTATAAGTACTAAATCAATCTCTAAAATCTTGCTTAATCAAACTTAAGGGTGTTAAGTCTTCCAATGAAAATAAAAACCACAAGTTGAGTTAAATTATAACCAACAAGTGAGTTACTCCATCAACAAACTCAAATTGAAATCGTTGAGAGATTAACTCTACCGAGTGACTAATTCGACTGTCCATCAAGGACACAAATGTGTAGAATTAACTCAGAGATTTAAAAGGACTAAATCGAAAATTTGGTAAGGTTTATTCAACCCCCTTCTAAACCTTACACCTACACCCTTGGGACCTACAAAAATTGAGAGGATAACTGGATGTTGGAGATGTTGAAGTATGAGTGAAGCCAACGCCGTTTCATCACTCTCTTTTGTGTTCAAACTTGAATCAACAACATGAGAATAATCCACAATAGCTAGCGAATTATCTTGCGTCGTTGGTAGACCCGGACCGCAATCTTTTTCATTGTCCATCTCAACTACTCGCAGTTGGACCAGAGCAAAAGGTTTCCCAGTAGGAGGTTGGTCCTCAACACTAGGTTGGTCTTCCTCGGCATAGTCGCCCACCGTATACTGACAGTAACATTTGCAATATCAAGATTATCCTCGTCCATCCCATCGAGAATGACAAACTGATTAGAAGAAGCATGAATAGTAAAATTAGTCCGTGATGGAGAATGAGCCAATTCAACAACCTTTTGAACCACAACATCTGATCGAGCTGGACAGTCTCATCCGAACCCGAGGGATCCAAGACATGCTTCTTGGGTTGCATACCAGCTGCATGACGAGGGGGCTTGGGATTCCGAGAGCGGCTGCGGCCCCTAATAGTCGATGGCCCATCTGAAACTTTCCGGCAGGAGGCTGCCAAATGGCCAATGATTTGACAATGACGACAAAAATCTGGGAGACGTTCGTAATGGAAGAAAACGAATCCTGAATGACCCGTTCGTTCAATCATCATTTTTTCGGGTAAATTAGTACTCAAGTCAACGTCGACGATGACCCGTGCAAAATGTCCCATGGACCGCTCAACGTTATATCATCAATTTTGATAGGTGAACCAACGGCTCGGGCAATCCCCATCAACACCTTGGGATGCCAATACTCCCAACTTAATCCAAATATTCGCACCCAAATTTGTGCTATCGAAGTGTTAGTATTATCAGGGTCAAAATCCGGTGTCCAAGGCTATAAGCGAAAGGAACCAGGGACACGGACCATAATCGTTTACGCCAAACAACATCACGATTCGTGAGCTTATCAAAGTGAATATTATAATACCCTTTGCCAGGAGATATAATCCGAAAAGGAGAATTAAGACGCCAAAGAGCTTTCAATTTATCATGCAATTGAGGAAGAGTGGGTGTCTTACAACCTTTGACGTAAAGGGTGCGTCCAATCAACGATTGTTCACATAATTGACGTCTAGAGCATAAATTTCATCACTAATATGCAAGGAATAGAGGTTACCTTTCTTCGTAGGCATAAGCGGGGAACTGACTGCGACATCATGCATGGAAGCCACAATATTGGATTTTTGTTTTAGCATACCGTAAGATTTGAGCAACAATAGACGATAAAATTTGGGCAGCAGGAAGACCTGATTCAGGAACCCTAGTCGTCGAAATATGGGCGGAAACCCTAGTCGGAGCGGAAACCCTAATTGAACCATGAGGGTGTGCGGATAGAGATGAAACAGATTGCATAGTCTGAGAGTCTCCGGCGTGCGAGTGCGTGGAAAGAGTAGGGGTCGCAATTGTTGACATGACTCACCGGACATGACAAAGTCGGCGATTGTAGCAAGTGGTGAAGAAGAAATTTGAAAGAGAAAGCATTGTCCAAATCAGACGTAGACACAAGCAAAGATCAACCCCAAAGCGGATTGACACACCTTATACCAATTAACTATTCAATCATTTTTTTTTTGTTAATAGGTATTATCTATTGACCTAACACAACACTACAACTCAACCAAGATACCGATAAAATTGAAAGTTCTCTTAGATAAAAATAAAATAAAATTGATTTATTAAATATCATCACTTGTAATTTCTAACTCGTTATCTTCTAGTGAAAAAGTAATAAATCAAACTGATTAAATTATCACATTGGTGGTCCTTGAGCAGCAAATCCTTATATGATTGGATTATGCTTCCTGTCAAGTAAAGATCATTGTCTCAATAAAATCCAAATTAAACACAAACATACATACCGTCAAATATGGTTTCGTGTTTAAATTTATCAGATTGTCCTACAAAATTTAAGATAGGGCCATAGAGGAATCTTGTGGACTTAATTTCTCTCATCATTTTCTAATTCTTTTTTTTAATTTGTGCTAGTGAAATTATTTATGGACAAAAGCTTACTATTATTATACTATATAATTTCTTGTTTTTGGCATCTCATTTACAGGGAGACAAAGCGCCGACTTATGTGAAATTTGATCTAAACAAGGATAATTATGCTTTTGACGTTTTCCTAAGCATGGCTTAGTAGGAGGGATTAATTCAATTTGGACAACATCTTTTTTATTTTTTAACTAATTAGCTTTGTATTCTACCTTTTTTCATATTTTCTAATACTATTGCGATTGATTTGTGTGGTGACACGGCATGATTTGAATTTGGTCTTTTGAACTATGGTTTTAATCCTAAAAAAGTAAGGCACACGATTACAGAACAAAATAATATGGGACACGATTAAATCTATCTTAATCAGGGCCGGTCCTAAGTTTCAAGGGCCTGGAACCGAAAAAAAAAAAAAAAAAAAAAAAAAAAGAGGGGCCCTCGTGCCTTGTGTTTACATATAAAAAATTTAAAAACTAAAAATCAATTTTACAAATTTAATTTAATTGATTTAATATATAAAATAAGACATTTATTTACAAAAATATTATACTCAAATTTTAAGATTTAGTCTAGTTAAAATATTACAAAAAGACCGTACAATATAATTTATGGATTGAAAATTGAGGGAAAAGGAAAATAGTTCACACACAGATAAAAGATGACAAAAGAAAAGGATGGAAACAAAATAGCAAACTTTTTAATTTGAAGGAATTGCAACACTCTTCTTTTATTTTTATTTTTTTGGAAAAGGAAAAAAAATACTGAAAGTGAGTTAAATTCTAGGGACACCTGCAGCTGCAAGTGCATGGCATTATATTTTTTAATGAAAATGTGAAAATTTCATTAAAAAAGGTAAAAAATTATAAATTAAAAGGGGCATACCCAAGTTTCAGCTTTAATGTCAAATGGACAGGTCCATTAACACTCAAAGGGGCAAAGGAGGTTCAAACAAACAAGATAACAAAGAAAACCTAACAAACCTCAACAAAGGTAAACTAAAAACAAACTAGGATCTCCAACCAATTATTTGAGGCAGCAAAAAGGAGTGGATGGTCTCGACCCAACGCTCCTAATTTGTGCTCAAATAAGGGTGGCGAGAGATCTACAAGAAAAATTACACAATGGACATAGGGCATGGCATACCCTATTAAAAACAACAAAGAACGCAATGAGATGGATAGCCAAGAGATGGGTAAAGGATTAAACAATACCCATCGGAAGTTAAAAAGCAACATAAAATGGGACATACCCCAGGTTGCTTCAAAAAGAAGAAGAAGAAAGACCAACATAGGGCCTTGGGAAAACCAGACGAAACTGGAGAACCACAAGACAACTACAGCGGTCAGTTCGAGCACAGTGTGGCAACCGGAAGGCCACACAAACCACCAAGGCTCAAAGAAGCCATCCAATGGAGGGTAAGTCCAATTTTTCAAAAAGTACTAAAAGGAAAAAATTGCATCGCTTTCAAGAACAGTACAATTGGATCCTTGAAGAACACAACAAATTTTTTTTTTTTTTTATAAACGGGCCCAAAAAAAAGACATCATCATTTGGAACAAAATAATCCGGGAACCACACAAGGCTATCCCACCGTAATAGAGATCGATCTCGGATAAGCAAAGTAGCGAGAGCAACCATGCAAAGAACAAACAGAGAAAAGCAATCACCCACCAACGAGAGCATGAGAAAGGAGGACATGAGGCGACGATTAGGGGATTCCACTAATGATGGTTTATTACAATTACTGGACCCAAAAAGAAAAGAACACCCACACACGGGTAAAAAAAACAGAAAAATAGCCCTAATGAGAAGAGGACTAAAAATCGACTAGCTCAATTGGGAAATGGTGATAAACAACCTTATATACATCTTTTCAATTTTAAAAAATACGGCATCTTGTAAAAATTCAGTGCCCTCGAATACCGACAATTATGGGCCTTCTAGATTTGGTAAATGGTGCAAACAGACAAATGACATCACGTGCTTTTTAGGGCCCCCTGATAGTACCCATAGAATGGCTATATCTCAACCATTTTTAACATGATCCCAAAGTAACCTGGTGACAATACAATCAAAACACAAATGAGATGCATTTTCAAGGTAGTTGCCACACAATTTGCAATTAGGATCAACATCCAAGTATTTTAATTTATTAATAGTAGCCAATCTATTATTAATAGCTAGCCACACACAAAAAGAATATTTGGGGGGGATAAAGTTTTTCCAAACAGCAGAGTGCCAAAAAGCTTTAGGACCAGATACTCTAAAAAGGTCATACATTTTGGAGGAACAAAGGCCTTTTGGATTTGAAAAAAGAGAAAGATGGGAGATAGCAGAGTCAGGAGAACCAAACATAGCTAAAATTTCATTTCTGATATCACAAATCCTTTTCAAAAGCAGGAATCGATTTTTTTGGGTCCCAAGTCCAAATAGACTCGATTTTTAAGTAGAATGAGTGGACCCATCTGACGCAGCGGGGTCACTTTTGAATGAATATTCCAAAGAATTTTTGCAAGTGGGGCTTTATTCCAAGAATGAACATCTCTTAAACCCAAGCCCCCTCATCGTGAGAGAGAAACAGGACTTTAGACCATTTAATGAGAGAGGTATTCTTCCCCAAAGGAAGACTGCGCACGATCCCCATTAATCATGTCAATAAGGTGATAGGGAGTGGAAAAATTTGGAGCCAAAACATTCCACTCCCGCAACACCGATTTAATAAGGAGGAGCCTACCAAAGATAAGAAAGGGAATTTGATGTCCATTTATTAATGTAGGAGGCAATTTGTCATAAAGGGGGCATAATGGTTAACATTCGGTCTCCGAGCAACCAATGTAACACCCAAATATCCGACAGGAGAGTCCCAAGAGGGAAATTCAAGAGATTGAGGATATTGTCAAGTTTATCCCCAATAATCCCCGCAGTGAAGATATTAGATTTAAAAGAGTTAACATCAAGGCCAGAGACATTTTTGAAATCATTAAGACAATCAATCAGGATCTTGACTGAAGGAAGATCACCCCTAGAGAACAACATAAGATCATATGCAAAAGTAAGATGAGTGATTTTGAGAGCTTCACATCTGGGATGATATTTGAATGTCAAGGTATTAGTTCTCACTTTAAGGAGACGGGACAAATATTCCATACATATATAGGAGAAATAAGGCAGGAGACAAAGGATCACCCTGCCTTAAACCTTTTTTGCCTGGAAATTTACCCTGAAGAGAACCATTAATACAAATGGAGTAAGAAGCACTAGAGACACATTCCATGACCCAAGAGATGAAAATAGGAGGAATGCCCAGCCCATTTAAGACTTGTTTAAGAAATGACCAAGAAATGGTATCATAGGCTTTCTTAAGATCAACTTTAATAGCACACTGGGGAAATTCGACTCAAAGATAATTTCGATAATTTCTTGAGCCAGAAAGATGTTATCAGTGATATTTCTACCACTAATAAAAGCAGATTGAGCTGGGTCAATCAATTTAGGAATCACAGATTCAAGCTTAGAAGCAATAATCTTAGTAATGACTTTATAGACCACATTGCAACAAGCAAAACAGGTCTCAAAATCAGCCACGGTAAGGAATGATCGATTTTGGGAATCAAGGCAATAGCGTGTGATTGATTTGTCTCGAGTAATTTTGAAGAATCAAAAAACTCAGACACATCAGCAATCACATCATTGCCAACAATATCCTAAGATTTTTTTGAAAAAACCAGAGGAAAAGCCATCTGGGCCCGGGGATCTCTCATCCTCAATATCAAAAAGAGCCAATTTAATAGCTTGGGGAGTGATAGGGCTAGAAAGCAAACTGAAATCATCCTCATCAATGCAAGGACCGGCTTTGTAGAGTTTGAAGATCCACAGGCAGGTTTGAGACCGGTTCCAAAGAGATTTTTAAAATAGTTCACAAAAAGCTTTAGAAAGCTCATCAAAAGAGGAAGTTTTGGAAACATCCTCTAAAATAACAGAGTTCATCCATTTTTCTAAGAGAGTTCCTTTTAACAATACTATGAAAAACTTAGTGTTTTCACATCGTTGTTTAAAAATCACATTTAGCTTTTTGGGACGAAAGGATCTCGGCTTTGGCAAGAAAAGTTTCTTTAGCTTTGAGCTCTTTGTGATTCACATAAGGCGAGTTAAGAGGATCAAAGATGAAGTCTGGATTTGAGAATTTTTAAGAGCGCTTTTCACCGCTTAACTCTTGAGGATATATGACTAAAATGGAAGTTATTCAACTTCTTTCGGGGAGGGCTTAAGAGCTTTTGAGCTTTTTACAAAGGATAAATTGGGCTTTACCCCAAAAGTTAAGATTCCAAGAACTTGCATAGTGTTGAGAAAATCAAGGTGCAAGGCCCACATGTTGAAGAACTTGAAAGGTTTTGGGGAGAACTAAGTTCTCGCTCAAAAAAGAGACAACAATTGGAGAGTGGTCGAGACATTCCCAGTGCGGATATGTCTCACGAACATCTCCAATTAGAATTGGACCAAGCAGAGTTAATCAAAGCTCTGTCTAGTCTACACCAAATAGTATTATTGGTCCAAGTAAAGTAGCAGCCCGTAGACTGCACCTCACTAAGACCAAAATAGGCACAAGTATCATGGAACTCTTCAACAGATTTGCTAGTAAAAGGTGCCCCGTTAAGTTTTTCATCAGGGTTTTTGATAGTGTTAAAATCTCCAAGTAAAAGCCAAGGAGAGTCAATAAGATCACCCAATTCCAACATTTTATTCCATAGTAATCGCCTTCCACCCACAGTATTAAGACCATAGATGAAAGAGGTAATTATGGAGTTTTGAGAGATTTTGCAAGTCAAAAACAATGAATCGGTTGGGGATCCGTATCAAGAACTTGGAGGTCAACAGTTGAAAGATTCCAACGGATCAAAATTCTCGCCATTTTTTATAAGGTGAAAATTATTGGTGGCAAGCCAACCAGAAATTTGTTTTGAACAATAAAATCACAACGATTGGATTGGTGCACTTAAGTCTCAAGTTTGGTTTCCAAAAGACAAAGAACATCAACTTTCTTTTTTTTACAAAAGAAATAATGTTTTTATGTTTTATGGGGTTATTAAACCCACGAATGTTCCATGAAACGACTATCATTTTGAACCAAACTTTTTTCTAGGGACATTACAAGGAGTAGATTTGGGATCCGTGGATATACTAAAGACCCAAAGAAGATTTTCTAGCACCAAGAATGGGCCGAGAAGAAACATTACCAAAGCACGAAGGGTTGGGACATTCACCTTTAGGTTTACTGTTAAATCGAGAAGATGAAGAATCAGCAGTGACCTCAAACCTCATCTTTCTTTTTCTCTTTTTCAACTTTTTCTTAGCACTTTTAGAAAGTGCAGGGAGAATTCCATTTCATCAACATGGGAAATTTGAACAGGACAAGCATCATGCGAGATGAAGTCCTGGATTCAATGCACTGCCAAGATTATAAGGAAAAGTAGGGCCTCAAGGCAACTTTTCCAAAAGTATCAGCACTTTGAGCTTTAGGAAATTCGGTCAGGTCACCGCAATCGATGGGTCGCTGGATCGCACGTAAACCGAGGATTCTAAAACAAAGAAAAGTATTAGTAACAACGGTGGAGGGGCAACAACGGCTTCCCCATTTTAATAATGGTTGGATCGTTCACATCAACAACAACACTAGGGGCACAAAACCAACAAAGAACAATGGAAGATGGAGAGAGTACGGGTGGATGGACCTTACCATCATCCTTAGAAAGGCAAGATGACAAGGTCTTAAGGCCTCGTACTATTCCGACTTTATTCAAAAATCGTCAGAGACAAATTCAGGGTCAATAACAAAGTTTGGACAATATTTTTACCATTATCCTTGGTGTTTTTCCGAATTTGTCTTAAGAGGATCAGCGGGTTTCTTAGGGCCACAGCTTCAAAGAAAGTGGCCAAAATTCTTACACTTTTTGCAAAAGCGGGAAAAATCAATAACCAAACTTGTTCAAATAAAGAACCATCAAGTTGTTTCAATAACACGATTTTGGTGGAGATTTAGTAGGTCAACATCAACCAACAATTGAGCAAAAGCAAGCCTAGTTTTTTCAAAACTTGGCCTATCACTACAAATAGGTTTACCAATTTTGAGACACAATCGACTAAAAGCAAGTAGGGTTTGATTTACCAGTGCAAAAAGGAAATTTAACCCAAACGGGATCGAGGCACAACTCACTCCTTGAGGAGGATTTTCGAAATCAAAGATTTTAAGCAAGAGAGACGACAAGACAATGGAAAGGTCCTCCCTGTAATATTTTTTCCATGTTTTCCGGCGGTCAAATGAAAAATAACACACCCATTGACATAAGGAGCACTTCACAAAAGGCATTCCAAAAATTAACAAGCTTGTTAATGTTAATCATACCAGGCCATTTACCAGCAAAACAGCCTAATAAACAATAACCCCACTCATTAGGATGTCATAAAGTTCATCTTTATCAAACTCTATAAAATCAGAATCACAAAGCATCACATGACAAATGTTTTATTTTAAGTTCATCGCATTGTTGGACTGTTATAAGATCAGCAAACGGCTTGCGTTTGAACATACCAGGGATGTTAGGATTCGGATACTTAAACGAGGGACCAGAATAGGGAGCATTACTGACGGTACTAGAAGAACCAGCCGCACCTTTTTGGTCAGGCTTAAGACCGGTGCAAGAACCCCCAGGATCAATCAGCAGAGCCTCTTCATCGGGTAAATTCAAGTCTCCTGAACAAGACACAGAAATAAGGTCATCTTGTGACTGAGATGAAGATGAAGTATCCGAGTTACCAAGCGTCTCAGAACCCTCCTCTACAATAGTTCGAGATTTGGATTCCGAAGACTTTGGATTCGGAAATTCAAAATAGACATGTTTAGGGACCCCCTTTGATTTAGCCATAGTGGAGCTCAGAAACCCTAGTTCTGGGAAACAGGGTCACAGCCACGAACACAGCACAACAGGCCAAAATGTAGGGCTCCACAAAAAATAATCTCCAGTCGCAAACCACCGGAGAGAGCACCAACGACAAACCACACAAAGGAAGACTTCAGAAACCTCAAAGGAAAGACGAGATCCGCGAAGTTTACAAGAAAGCCCAAGAGATGTAAGCTCCAAGACAAGATCTCCGAGATTACACAAGAGTAAAACCAGAGAACAGTCGAAAAGAGCAAGAAACCCAAACCCTCGACAGAGAATATCTCAAATTCTGAGAAAAGCCAAACTCTTCGGTGAGAATGGAGATAAGAGGGAGAAGAAGAAGAATCCGACCAGTAAGAGAATTTCCGATGGGCCCAAGGCGCACGAGCGGAACCTCAGCTTGCAGAGGGAGGAGTTGTCCCCAGAATAACCCTAAGTTTTCGAAATTTCTGGAGAAGTGGATGAATAAACACAAGATTTATGTTTGAAGTGGGCTGATAAGTATAAGTTTGACTAAGACGTAATAAGAAAATGATTAAGAATTTAAGCAGATGTTTAAGAAATCGTAAGAAAGAGCAAGAAATTAGTGAGGCTTACCTAGAGAGAAAATCTCAAACCATATTGTCCCTTTAATCTTTTTAAGTGCATAGCTTTATAAAATCCCCGTCTCATTATATTGCGAGAAATTAAAAAAAATAAATAAAATAAAATGATCTTTCCGCAAATGTGAGAGATCGAATAAAGGATCTTTAAGTTGTTGAATGAAATGTCCACCGGGCAAACTATCTTAAATGTCCTTGAAAATATCCTTAAAATATATATATATATATATATATAACACAACCTGGGGCCCTTGGAGAGGGCCCCATCTTGGCGGACACCATCTTGTCGCCCAGGTGGTCGCCCGATCTTAATTATTGAATTATAACACAAAATCATGTTTATATATATATATATATATTATGAGAATCTATAATAATTGGATATTATTCAACCATATGAAAGTTGTTATTATTATGAATTTAAATGATGAGTATTCATTGAATTTTATTTTTAGACAAGTTGTTTATTATCTAATTTGATTTAAATGGCATTTGATAGATTTGGATGCAATTCTCACTTCGAACGGGACCATAGCTTGGGCATGGGAAACGGTATCAAGATTTCTGTTTTATTTGAGAACACTTTTCAAATGGACTTCTAAATCTAAAGAGTTAAAGTCTATTTTTATAATAATAGTTGTTTGATGGTTAATTTAGAATGGATTTTTAGATACTTAATTTTCTAAATGGAATTTTAGAGAAGTACTCATTCCCATACATGTACTTAATCGTTAGTCAAAATATTGAAAACTCGATATTCTCATGAGATTAATTAGTTACATGTGCACAAGAGCCAATTTTTAAATTCATAGGCTATAATACTTAGTGCATGTTTTGGAGCAATTTTCAAATGGACTTTTGGATCTAAAAGCAATTTTCCTTAGTAATAGGTGTTTGGTGGTTAAAATAAAGTGCATTATTGATAAGTGCAAATTTGTGACTTCTAGATTTTTTCCTTCCACTTCTATAAAATGTGTATTAAAATATAATTTTACAAAAACTTTACATGCACAAACGCATTTTGTTAGAAGTCCATATTAAAGTATTCATTATATAAATGCACTTTAATGTAAGAAGTGCTCCCAAACATACACTAAATATGGGAAAGTCATTTGTAATTTGACCTCAAAAGCGACCAATCATGAATCACGATATAATTTGAAAAGGGTGTGATTGTGATATGTGATATGTCTATCCCATATGAACTTAAATGTGAAAATCTTATAAATGAACTTTGAATAAAGAACTTATGATGTACATTGTTTGACCGCTAAACACCTATAAAAGTCTAATAATCCTCGCAAGAGAACGAGATCAATGTGACGGTAGCAAGTTAACAACAAGTCGTCTCTCAATGAAGACTTAGTAAGAAATAATTATTATGCAACACAATTGACAAAAATAAAATTTAAACACTCTAATCAGATTTGTTGGATTTAAATAAACTAAAAGAAAATAATTAAAAAGACGGATTAAATCTAAGCACGGGTAAACTTTGAGATTTGGATATATGGAATAAAGTCTCAGATTATGGATTCATCTCATCAAACTTGCAGGCAGAATAACAATTAATTGATCATGCGGTTAACAAATATAACAAACATGTAAAGACTAGGTCTACATTTGATAACTTTTGTATTCACAGATTATGGCTATCCCAACATAATTTGCTATTTTCATTAAGTCCAGGGGTTAGATAATACATTTTTTGATTCATATCTAACCCCCTGAATAAATTTAGCCCATGAATAATATCTTCGATCGATCTCAGTTATTCCCCCAAAATAATCAAAAGTTGATCAGACAATCAATTATTAAATAAAGCAATTCATTCAGGAAAGCAAATCAATTAATCAATACTCATGCTTGTTTGTTTGAATCAAATCGTCATAATCCTAGAACAAGAAAATGAGTTCATGCTTGGGGATGGAATCATAATCTCAATTGAAGGAAAGAAAACAATCATAAACATAATAATGCAACAATAATAATCACCCAACAATTGAAATCAGACAAAAGAGATGAAGAAATCTTACTCTTTGATTAAGAAGCAAAATAACTTCAAGGGAAGAACTCAAGCAATCCCAATGATGAAAAGCAAGAGAAAAATACCAAAACTAAAGTCTAAAAAGTGCTATGAATGAGAGTGTGTCGAAAATAAAGGCTCCTCAAGTCCTATTTATAAGCTTAGAGTCCTAAACAAGGTGGAAGAGCCAAAAATCGAAAAAAATGGAAAATTCGTGTTCAAAGAAGAAGTCACAGGCGCGCCATTACGCGGCCGGCATGGGTCTGATCTGTCCGTCTTTATTGGGTGATGTCTCGCAGAAGCGACATCAGACACTTGCGCGCGACCACACGACCTCTAAACATCTGAATTTCATCTTGATGTATTCTTATGAATTGTTGCTCTATCTCTTAGATTTCTATAGCCACTTGAATCACCTAAATATCAATTTTCTAGAGAGAGTTATGGCCAAAATACCAAGACGTGTTATTCCCGAGATTTTGACATATTATTTTGCCTTGTATATGATTTTAACCCATCTAAACGTCTTCATTTGCATTTAGTAACATGATAAACATTGTAGAACTTTGAATTATCTTTCTAATGGTGCATGAATCATATTAATTGGGCTTCAGATATCGAACGTTATGTCCAAAATACGATGATGCCGTTAGCTATGCGTGAAATGACTTTTTTAACGTTTTTTGCTCCAAAACTTGTTTTTTCACCCAAACCTAAAAAATCAATAAAATAACACAACATAACACTAAAACATGCAAATGCAAATAAAATACGCCAAAAATATGTATAAATTGTAGCATAAAACATACACAAAAACATGCAAAACATACATCGAATTAAATAACAGTGTCAAGTAAATTATTGAAAGTCGAATTTTAAATTACACTCGTTGAGTTTAGAGCAATTTAACTTCGCATCATTTAATCTTGGAAAGCCCCCCAGGGGTTTGTCCTGGTGGCGAGCGCTCTCTTATGAGAGTTTGAGGTCCAGTGATCGAATCTCCGCTAAATGTTTGGAGTGTGGGCTTGGGGCTGTCCACCTCTCGCAGAGGATTAGTCCCATTACTAGTGCACGAACGCTCCATAGGCATCGCACAAGAGTGTGACAATCAGATAAAGCTAGGTGTGTGGGGATACCCCGATAGACAAAAAAAAAAAAAAAAAACTTGGAAGAAATTACATACAATGGGAAGATCTTGTAAGTTTATATTCTTTTAAATACAATAATTTACAATACCAAATGTCGAGATGGCAGCTCATTGGGATGGATGCATGAACTTTAAAAATTATAGCATAAATTTTTAATAGTACTATAGATCCTAAAAGTGACAATCAATAATCCCATCAAATATGTTGCTGACACATGTAACAACTATAGGAATAATTAATTTGAAGATTTTCTTAAAATTTTGTCTTCATATATGAACAAGAAGATTTAATATTAAATTAATTATAAGAATCCACATGGGATGGTATGGGGCTATTAGTGACATATGTAGTTTTATCCATTAATTAGTCGACGTGGAACATGCTAGTGTCCATGTTTTGCTCACATGGCTCTGCTCAACCACTGCCATCTCTATTTCACTTTCAATTGTTTTGACCAATTTTAATTTGTTTCTTTTTCTGATCCCATGACTGACAACATTTGTATTTTGTAAGTTTATTCAATTATCTTGTATTTGTATTTGTCCAATGTGGCCAAATATTTGCTATTCTCAAGTAATTGGTTAATTTCTAGGTTATCAACAGGACAACGTATGCATGCGTGGACAAGTTTTTTTATACGGTATTTTATCTGATATTTTAATACATTAGGTAAATACAATATATGTATGGAATGGTAATCATGGGCTTAATCCCAAATCGACGACAGGATGGTATACAAAAATGAAAATTTTCAATACAATACTACAAAATGTGACATAATTTTCTTTCCTAATATTTATTAAAATTGTGCCTTATGAGCTTCAGGACATTAAATTTCATCACTAATAGAATCTTGTAATCTACAAATAGGCTTGGGATGTGTGTATTGGGTAATTATTTAAATGAGTTTACGTAGGTTAAAAATAATTCTATTAAATGGACGAGTGGATTTGACTAGACATGACTTATGAGTGAATTGACTAATAAATGAGGTTGAACTACTATTATATAGTAATATAAAAAAAAAAAATTGTACTTTATATATGGACTTTTAAATAGGCAGACCTAGACTGAGCTCAACCGAGTCTAACGATAATCCGACTATAATACTCGACATCGCCTCTTATATACATGACATTCACTTGATTAATTAAAATACGAGATGAATAATTTATGGAGTAGGAGATCCCGTATTAGACAAACATGCATGCCACCGAAATTGATTTTTGGAACATGTATATCAGACCATATATACTAGCTAGATTTTGGTTCATTGATATTTGGATTTGTGCGATGGTGTCTCGCTCAGGGAAGAATTATTTTAACATTCGTTCTAATTTTATAAAAATGATTAATTCAAATTATTATAAAAATTCATTGTACTAACTCATAGTATATGGAGATATTGGCTCAAAAAAGTTTACAGGAACCAGAGCAAACTAATTTGTTTCAGACATTGACACTAGGGGTGGTTACTTTCGGGAACCGCCTGTTCCGGCCCGGTTCGATTCCGGTTCCAGTTTTAACGGAACTATTTGTTTTTCTTTAATAATTTTTTGATTTCTTAAAATAGTTTATCAATTTCTGTTAAAGAAAAAAAGAAAAATAAAGAAAATTACTTGGACTTAATATTCAATAAAGTTTTATACTTAATATTAATAATAATTTTAAACTATCTATATATACTATTAGGCTTCGTTTGGTTGAAACATAGTAATGAGCTTGATTAACTCATCGCCTTTATTGGCCTTATCTCGGGGATGTAATAAGGTCCAATAATGTGTTTGATCGAGTGATTGGAGTTGTTGGAATGTAAGAGTTGTCTATTAATGTGTTTGGTTCTGTGAGGTAATAATAACCCAACAAGTGTTGTATTATTTTATTACCCTTATTTTAGAATTTTAATTCCAAAAGTAAGGGTGTTTAGGTAATATTAGCTCCCAACCTAATGAGTTATATTGCTCATCCCACCATTGGGGTGGGATATGTAATAACTAATTGGGCATGGTAAATTACGGCCAGAGCAATTTCTGGGCTCTCTTGGCTTGAACCAAACATCACAATAGGAATGAAATAATATAAAAGTGAGTAGTGATATCACTCCCACTAACCCCAACTAAACGAAGCCTTAGAGTATAGAAGAATCAAAGTTCAACATTTGGTCTAAAACGTGTCTCATGTAGTTAAGAAAATAAAACATCATAATAAACATTTAACATTTCTTCTAGCATGTATTTACCAAAATGAAATTATTGGTTTTAACCATAAAAAAACGGTTCCATCACGGCCCACCGACGATTAAAAACCGCCGGTTCCACGGTTTTGAGACTAACCCAGAAGAACCTGGTTTTGGAACCGTTGGAATCACCACACGGTTTCGTTTGTTCCAATCGTTTTTGGAACCGCCCATTGACCACAATGACACATTGTAATTGGCTTCCTATGACTTTTAGGAACTTTTTTTTGACCAGGTTAGAGAAACATGCATTTCCTAAGGTGTCAAAATCAATGAACCTGGTTTTGGTTCCACCCCTAATTGACACACAAATTTACATCTTATTTTTGGGCTTCCATTTTGATTTGGGTTTGATAATTTCCTTTTGTTTTTTAAATTGTTAGAGTAAAACATGCATTTCCTAAGGTGCTCTAAATCAATGAGGGTAATAGAAGGATTTATACCCATTAAATATTGAAATTTTTTAAAAAATAAATAATTATAAGATATTTACAAATTTACATCTTATTTTTAGAAATCAAAAAGCTCTTCATGGTGTCACCTGGGACCAAGTGGGTTTTAGCTAACTTTAAGATAGCGGTTTAGCTAACCTTTAAGATAAATTTCTCAAGGTGCCAAGCCAAAGAAGCCCATACACTTGTTGCATTGAGCGCTTTAGAGATACACTTTTCGCATGTCGCAAGGAGTTGATGAGCCTTAAATTTTTAGAGCAATTGGCCCTTTGTCTTTGATGGGGTGCGAGTGAAGGGACATATCGATTGGTTCTTTGTGCTAACGAAGTGCGAGTGAATGGACACGATAGTCCGGTCGATAGGAGTGTGCGATAAGAGTTGTGAACCTTTGCAAGAGGTGCAACTGACCACCGTGATCACGATCGTTAAATACGATCGATGATCCAGATCAATTCGAACCAAGAGTTGCAACTAAACCGAAGGGGCACATGAATTTCTATAAATAAGACCCCACCTAAAATTCATTTATGTTTCCAATTTTCGAGTTTTAATCCTCATTTCTACATAAGTCTTTACTTTTAGAGACAATTCCAAAGCATTATAGTGTTCGTAGTTCATGTGATTTGTAGTGCAAATATCGCATAAAAGTGTCAGATCGAGAGACGATTGTAGTTTTCATATGCACCATGAGCGGACATTCTCGTCTTAAAGAGAAAGAGTCTAACTCTTTGCCTCGTCTAAACTATTTTATATTATTACTCTCCTTCGATTTTTCCAACCATTTGATATACACTTACCCCCAACAACAAATTAGTTGAACTTGTTTAGATAACCTCACAATCTAATAGATTTCTTGAACTTCTATGAGTTATTTTTCAAATTATTGTGGTAGATTTCAAATCTATCCTAGATGGAGTCACATCAAATCATTTCCCAATTCTCCATATAAATCCAAATCTTTCCCTCCAAATGCAATTAAGAAATTTTTGGATCAACAAAATTCCTTGTCTAATCAAGTTTCAAAATTAAAGGGCAAGAACTTAAATTTCTTTTAAATTTTGCCAAACCTAACTCAAGAAAAAAATTGTACGAGTAATTAGTATATATTGTTGAACTTCTCCTTATGAATTTGATATAATTACCTTCTTAAATTTCCTCATTCAAGTTGCACAAAGTAGATAAGAACAAGGTCAGTTGTTTGTGTCCTAGAAGCCAACTTCTTTTGTTATTCTGCTTCACACACTTCCTCATTGTACCTACCTAATATCACCAAGGATCAGAATTCCATCTGTCAACAGACAGCAAATAAAAAGAAGGAATTTTGAGACATTTTAAAGTATATACCATCTCTTATGAATCCCAAAAAAAAAAACATTGGTTTATTTTCTTAAAATCCTCTAATTAAGTGTTCATGAATTTGGCATTTAATTAATGATTTGTGCCGGATGATTACTCTATAACATTTGAGTAATATGATTTTTTAAGAAGAAGAAGAAGAAGAGTAATATGAATTAGAATGCCAAGTTATGCAATTTGAAACAAATGTGTAATGTCATTAAATGCATTATAGAGGATAATAATTAATCATAGATTATTATAAAGATTCTTTTATAAAATTAGTAAACTTATACAATATATGTAGTAATAATTAGTACAAAAGACTCTCGAATTCTTTTAAAATTCTACTATTTCTAAACTTTGAAGTGAGCTGTTTAATTTACCCCTTAAAATCTGAAATATATGAAATAGTTTTTAGTTGACTTTTCTATTAAATACTTTTGCCAAAAAAATAATAATAATCCAATACCCACTTTTACCCTCACTAATACTTCCTAACTATATATTTGTCTCTTGATTTATTATGGCATTGACTGAATATACATATATATACTAATACACATTTCAGTACTAAACACACAAAAAAAAATGTGATTAAGAAGTTACAGACTATATCAATGGAATTTTTAAGAATATCAGTACTACAAAAATATTTTGACCTAATTACTTAATATCAATTCCCCTCCACAATTGTATTATTGTATATATATATACCATTTTGACTATTTAATATATACTAGTAGTTGATATTCTCCTATTTCATTTTTCAACGTTAATTAAAAAAAAGGAAAAAAAAACTGGTAGTTACTATTTGTTAGTACATATATAAATTTAAAATGAGAAAAGTTCCCAATCTGTTATTAAAATACAATGTGAAAATTGAGGATAAAGAGATTAATTAATGAGGTCCAGAAGAAGCAAACTTGCTCACATATTCTCAAAACAAAAAAAAAAAACTTGCTCGCACATGTCTGTCGCTTTCAGCAACAATGCTCGTTTAATTTATGTCTCAAACTTATTATTATTATTAATTTATTTTATTTTTTAATTTTAATGTGAATAGAAACAAAGCCATCCATATTTGATACTGCACCTATGGGTCCCAGGCACCGAAATTTAAGAGTTGAATTTTGGATTAGACTTTCTAATTTTTAAACTAATTGAATAAAATTGTAACTAATTAGACCTATCTAATTAGCTCAGATGCTAAAACTTAAGGAATATAGTCATAATAAGAAAAACTTTACCTTTCTTTGTCTCAAACTCTCTTTCTTTGGTCTCTTTTTCTTGCTCTTTCAAAAAAAAAAAAAGAAAAAGAAAAAAGGGGCGAAGCTTGCTTTCTTGCAGCAATATTCTCACCGAGAGAGTCTAAGTATGTGCCAAACTTGAAAGGGGGATGATTCCTGAACATTTTTGGCCTAAAATCATTTCATTTTTTAAATAAGTGGCTTTTTCCACAGATTGAGTTATTTGTTTGTTTTTTTATTTGTAATTTTGTTTAATGCGTTTTGGATTGTCACCGCCTCTTATTCTTTGTGTTTTCTTCTTGTGGACAATTCGACAAAGTAAGTTTTCAATCCGATACCGCATGAGCAGAGATAACAAATCGATTGTGGTATTCAAGATATGCATATCCGGAATCACAGATTCAGAATCTAGACATTACGTTGTAGACTTTAAATCAATTTTTCGTTATTAATAAATATATCTTCTATCCAATATTGCTAGTTTGAATTAATTAATAAAATTATTATTCTTATCACAAAAATAGTTCAAGATGTAAAAGTTTGTATTTTGGCTTAAATAATTTTCAGCTTGTAATATGGTTGGTGCCTGGTGGGGATGGGGTTCCAAAGTCACATAGGAAGCAGTCGTGAGCATCATTGGTTGCATTCATACCTCCACGCATTAAATACAATTTTATCATCAATTTATGCTAGTAATTACTAATTATATAAACATATTGTATTGATAAATTTATAGTTAAGAATTTTAAATTTAATAATCATTTGAATTTTTAAAGATATTATATATGTTGTAATTAATTTTACATAATTAAATAATTTTATTGCGTAACTATTTTGAGTTATAAAATTCACCTTTTATGGAATGAATCATCTTTTTTAATATTGATGAATGCTTTCATCTAAACATAATCACCTGTACTATATGGTCTTCTATTTTGTTTGGATAAATAGTATTTAATTTGAATATTAGTAGTGGAAATGGATTAAAGAAAAGTTAGGAATAATTGGCGCTTTTTTTTTTTGGTTTGAAGAGGAAAATTTATATAATATTAAAATTGCTAGAAATCGTCTAGGAGCGATTGACAAAGGGGTTAAGGTGGTTCCAGACAAAGTAATCAACATTCATTTTTTTTTTTAAAATCGTCCAGCAGCTTATGAATAATTGGCGCCCATTAGAGTCATGATCACTTGTTAGTCTACTAATTTGGTATCTAGCAATAATTAACCTTCCATTATCCGTAGAGTCAGAAGGATTAAACAATTTCCTTTTGAAATATTATTTGACTTCGTATTTCTATTATAGTTTACGTAAAAGAGGAAAACACATTCTACAATTAAATTACTCAATAAAAAAAGTTATTCAATAATTTTATGCTCCAATATAGTATTGGTCTCGTTTGATAGTTTTGATAGGCCTTGATAGATAACTAATCCATACATTCATCATTGTATGTTACTTGAGAATATTGTTGCGTTTGAAACATTATACACTTTCTACTTATAGCATCCTTAAGAGATTCGTTAAATTTAAAGAATATCTTTTATAAAATAAAGAGCATTTTTAAATTTAGAGAGTAATATTTTTTATATTTTCCAACACACTCTTTGTATTTGGCTATGTATTTCAAAATTATGTTACTTTTTAGAAACTACCAATCAAAATGGTCATTCAAAGGGGAAGAAAAAATGTGACATGGAAATCAATTAGTCATTCAAATAATTAATTATAGAGAGTTGTATTAATGGTTCTCCAAATTCAAAAAGTGAAAACATATTCTCTAAATTCTAAAGTTAAAATAAAGATACTGTTAGGCATAATTTTTTGTGGTTCACTCTTCAAAATAAAAATATTTCTTAATTAAAGAGTCTCTTGAATACTCTTAAAAGCAAACACAAATACACATCTACTTACATCAAATGCCCAACAAAGTTTCAAACCATATACTGTATATGATATGGAAAAAACATGTTAGAGGGGATCTTATTGGTTTTTTTGTTTGAGTCAAACTTAAAATTGGGTACCTTTTTTCTAAATAAATATTTGTGGGAGACAAACTTAAAGGCAAAAATAAACAACAAAAGAAATAATAATGTGCAATATATAAAATAATTCTACTATAATTAAAATAATATGACATCCATGTTACAAAATAAAAATAACTATTTAAATACAAATCATCTTAGAGTTTTGACAGCAAAAGTATTAATCAAATCAGTATAATCAAGTTGTTTAATACTTTATTTCTCAATCGATAATACAGATAACCCATTCAATCTTTATTCATCACGCGAACTGTGATTCTAGCAGCCATGTAATGTTTTTTTTTTAATTTCTTGTCTTTTTAATTTGAGAAATTTTGAATTTAGAGGGTCTTAAAAAAATTAAGTATGGCAATTTTGTTAGCAAAGATGCAAGGGGAATGGATATGAGCCATTGTGAGTCTTGTGACTTTTAAAGTTTGGATATTCAAGAATGATATGCATTCAACTACTACATTAAATTTATTCTTGGTACAATATTCTATTTATTTTATATATTTAATATATATAAAAAGTATACAAAAATTTGGACCCTTAAATTTCAATTTTTGGCTCGACCAACTCTCCACTCTTTCGTTGAACGAAGGATCAACTGATTAAAGTGAGTGACGTAATTTGGAATGAGAATTGATGATCAAATTTATACCTTCTTTAAAAAAACATATTAAAAGAATGAACACCCACCTCGTATTTATTTATTTATTTATTCATTTATTTTGATAAAACCTTATATTTATTTAGTACTCAAACAAAATACATAACTCTGTCGTTTGAAAATCTTTGATGAGTGACTAAAATCTTAAAATACACTTATTTTTGTTAATAAAATAGTGGTGAAAATTTATTTTTGTAGTTTAAATTTAAGTCCCGCTTAAAAATCAAACATCCCACTCAAGTCAAGGTACTCCGAATAAGGGTATCCGATCCGGTCTAATGCTTAATCCACGTAAAAAAATCGGCCTCGAACACGTAAGTAGGTTAGAAGGGCCTCGTGATTTATCCCTGAAGCCCCGATGCTTAAATAGCAAATCATAGGAGAAATCCAGAGGCTATTATTAATTATACTACAAAAATTGTATTCACTGTAATAATTGAGGGTTATTTATACATGGGACTATGTACCACATGGGCCCAAAGGAGATGATTTGGATCTCAATGACTTAATATAATGAATGGGTCTCATTGACCTGGCATAAGGGTAGACTTGACTTTGGAGATCATCAAGCAAATCGATATTCGAACCGAAAAATATCCGTTGACTTTTTGATTTCTCCGAACCGAACCGCCCCGAAAATTTTTTGAATGGAGTTCGAGATTTTTCAAATATCCGTACTCAAGAACCGTCTTCAACCATACCGAACTGCACTCGAACCGAATATCCGAAACGTAAATCCAGATTTTAAAATAGTATTTATATATACATATATAATATTTTTACATTATTTATATTTTGATATTAAATTAACTAAACATTCCTTTGAAATTTAATACTATATAATACAAAAATTATCAAATTAAAAATTTGGCATATATTATCAATGTATCAAATGAGTAATTGAATATATATTTAATTCACTAATAGTTATGTCATATTAATTTATTTAAATGCACCCAATATATAAATTAAATTATAAAATCATATTTGATTTGTAGAAAATATTTAATTTGATGATATTTTACTTATTAAGGATCATAATGAAGTGCTCATCCTCTAATCAAGAAAAATAATTGAATTAAAATTAGTTTAAATGATTGAGTACATTGCATAATCTTGAGTAATCGTCTAACCAAGAAATTAAGACATTGAGATTATAGATTTTCATTTCATATTAGTTTATCAAAGTTATTAGTCAATTATATTTTTCCTTATAAGTAAAGAGCCCAGGCAATGTGCTAAGATTATGGAATATTATTGTGAATAGGAGGCTACTAAATTTGTCATTCAAGCCGAGATTAGACTTTTAATAGTTGTTAGTGATTTTCCAAATCGCAAGTCTACGGTGTCAAGTTTTAATATAGAAAAGTAAGGTTACTGCTTTAATCCACAGGGAATAATTATCGAATTATCGCTAAGTACTATAATATAGTAAATTTAACTTTATTTAGAAATTCAATATTTGATGGAGTTGATTATACTAAAAAATACCAAAAATAAATCAAGAATATGAAAAATATCAATGAGTTTATCCAAATGATTAAATGAATTCTAGAGGTATGATGAATCTAGTTATCCCTTTATGTTATCAAGATGATTTATCAATCATCAATTATCAATTTATGTCAAGATTTCTACGATAATAATTTCTCTCTCGAGTGCCAAATGATTTTGTGATCTCAATGGGAAATCAATATCTCTATAAAATCACCAATCAAATCTCAATAAAAAGCTGTGAATCTTGATAAATGACGGAGGATTCACAAATCTCTCGGTCTATGAAACTGGTTAGTTATGCTATTTCAAGGTCATGTATTCAATCACCTCTCTCGAGTGTCAAATCAAATACACCAAAACAATCTAAATTATTGATCGAAGTAATTTATACAATAGATCCAAATAAAGCACAAATAAATTGATAGATCTAGATTGACAAATCACAATCTCAAAACACAAGTTCAAACATAGATTACATCATCCCTCTAGAATTATAGAGTTTAGCTCATGATTAAAGAAAATGCATCCATAAGAATACAACAATACATCTTACAAAATATGGAGAAAGTAACAAAATAAGAACAAGAGTTGAGGATCTTCCCTATTTCTTAGATGATAAGAGCCTTCAATCTTCTTCTCCAAGCTTGTCCCAAGATGTTTTTATCCTTCTCCCTTGTCTTCGTGTTGTTTTGTTGTCTTCCAAAATGGTCCAAGATCTCAATTCACGTTCCCATGTCTCTATTTATAACCCACAAAGATCCAAGAAAAAAGGTAAGCCAACATGAAAATCATTTGGAAAGCTGCTGGTATTCAAAGACAACGTTGCAAGATTGCGGCCCGCGCCGGCTGCCAGGCGTTAGGCACGCCACCATGCCCCGCGTTCACAATACAATTATTCCGCCTGTCATGCGCCGCAGTCACTTCATTTGCTCCATGTGTCTAATAACCCTTGACCAATCGTCACAGGCTAAGGGGCCAGTAGGAAATACAGTCAGTCGCTCGTCCTTAGCGGCCAAAATCACGATTTTTTCTTCAAACACGATTTCTTCCTTCCTCGCACTGCTGCGTTTTCTTCATTTTTCTGGCTACCAAATCAGATTGACTTCTTCAAACTATTACTCAAATGAAATAATTTGGACTCTAAACGACTCTAAAACACCCAAAATTAATACAAAATCCTAATCTAAAACTCGATTAGTTGGTAAAATACCAACTTAACAATAGTAATATGAATAACATAATATTTGAAATATATTATATTAAAATCCAAAATGAAAAATCAATACTTTTCAACTATAAATTAGATAAAACAATTTAAAAGTTAAATTGATATAAAACTAATATGTTGTATAGTGACTATAATTATAGCCTATATCATGAAAGAAAAATTTAATTACAATATCAAAAATTTAGAACTTAAATATGAATTAAGGAAATTTTATGTATAAGTTAAATATAAATTATCAAAAAGTTAAACTCGTGATAAAGACTAATAGTTTTAGTATGTATTTTGAAATTGCACTAAAAAAAGATTGAAAGATAATCGTTTAATGATTTTTATCCCGATTTTCTTTTCACCTTTTTTGTGTTTTTATTTGTGAAATATTTGAATCTCCAATTCTCAGAACCATCCGAACAGATTCCAGTACCTTCCCATTAGAACAGAATCTCCGTCCCCAACCATCTAACTTTTTGGGATGGTTCGGGATGGAATTTTTTACTAGTTCGGTTAGGAGATTTAATTTTCGATCTCCGAATTTCTGGACGGTTAAAAAATTTAAATCTCGGGGCCGAACCGACCGCGCACACACCTATACAGGCGACAGCAAGTTGGCTCGTATGTGGGCTGTGCGATGAATCGGCTCGTGGCCTTTTTATTGATTTGGCCCAACATTATTTTATATGCTAATAACTAATTGTTGTAAATTAAATAACTTACAAAATATTAGTAATGGAATTACAAATTTACCCGCATCGGAGTAATATTGAGAAATGAAAAGTCTTAATTGCTTCATATACTTGAATTTAAACAATGGGAGTATTTGCCAAAACTTCTACATTTACTGATGATTTATTATAGCAAAAGATAGTGAAAGATCGTGTTTGGTAGATTTCAAAATAATCAAATATTGAGAGTTGCAGTAAAAAAGTTGTAAAAAAATCTTTTATTTATTTATAATATTCAAAATTAGAAGTAAAAATCTAAAGCACACATCCATTGCTTTGATTTTTGATTAAATGATACAATTAGTAATTACAAACATTAAAAAGTGGTTTAAAGCCAAAAATGAAAACACTTTTTTTAGTGATTTGCAAAACACTCTCAATGTATATTGTAGATTTAGTAACTTTAGTTTGGAATTCTTAACGCATCTTAAAACGTGCTTGATTTTTTCTTACTTTCTTTTTTATTTTAATGAATGGGAAGAGTGGAAGAGAGTGGGTAAAATGATAAATCTCAAAGAAAACCGTGAGATTTAAGTTCGGACTTTAATCCAACGCCCTTTATTAATTAATCAAAAAATTATTTTAAACAGTACTTATTTCAAACTATATTTTTATATTTCGTAAATTAAATTTTAATTTTTTTGAGAAAATCTTAGTAACTTAATTTATCCAAAACGAATAATTTAATCTTTTTAAGTTTTTTCAACCCAAACGTGAAATCAAAGTTGCCCAAAGCCGCAGATGGTTTTGCCTCAAGTAGACCAAACAATGCCTTGGGCCCAGGCCACTGGGCTCCCTATTCGAGCCATTTAATGTAAAACCACTCACGCTTCTTTCTTCACAGGTTGATGGCCTCTGGGAAGGTCATGTAACTGAACCAGCACAAC